>CM028378.1:105239753-105368408 GCA_013146195.2 Codonopsis lanceolata | reverse complement strand
CCCATAAAAGGAATCATGGCCGGGGAAATTAAAGGGACATATCCCAGCACACACACCAAGTGGCTCTCTGATGCTGTAGGTATCAATTCCAGTAGACACATTAGGAACATACTCCCTCTATCTGCAAAGTTGCCATTCCACAAGCATGTTCCACCACCTCTTTATGGACAAATAGAAGAATTTCAAAGTCACGAGCATGACCAAGTCACCTACTTCCACTACAAGAAAAGAGGGTATTTGGTCGCATTTGCGCCCCTAAAAGTCCATTTGCTGTCCCTAATAGTATTTAGGACGGTCATAGGGACGGCAACATGGGGGCTTAAATAATATGGGTGCTAAATGTCTTGCTCTAATGTAAGCAAATTTAATATACCGAATCAATTCGTAGGAACTAATCATTTCTAACACCAAATCTGATGCAACAAAATAATACTAACAAATTAAACCAATAATCAGTTTTATATATATATATATATATATATATATATATATATATATATATATATATATAATCAACCAATAAATATAACATGGAGGAAAATCATGATACTTTAATATTTAATTCTCAACCCCATAAACCTACTAACTAACCAAGTCAAATGCACAATTTGTACTATCAACTCATGAGATGGCTGGGATTTTAGTCGGCTCACTCAGTCATGACGTGCTCTTGACATAGGATTTTCTTCCTCGTTCATTTTATTCTAGAATCAATCTTTGAAAGTCATCGGACAAGTGGAATACACCATAGAAAGCCCAATAATGGGTTCAAAAAGTTCAGCACACATTCAGTTCCACTTATGATGTCATTTATTATTCTTCTAGTCTGATAGGAACTCTTAAAGTTATTAATTTCGTGGCAGCTTGGGCAGTCTCAATGTGGACTGTTTTTGCGATCTTTCTTGGGTGATTTCAGCCTAAAGGAATTACGGTAAGGGAGTTTTAAGACCTTTGTTCTTGGGCAGTGCATAGACTAAGTGAGGGCTGGAATTGTAAGGGGTTTTAGTCATAAAACAGGTTATGTTGGTGAGATATTTTGGGACTGTTTTGAGGGTTTTGGGTCAGCCAAAGGGCTGTCCAAAAGAGCTGGGGAAGATTGTGTTATTCAAGCTTCCGACACCGTATCATTTAGGTTATTAATCAGTGACACCACAGTAAATATAGGGTTGCCATCACACTAGAATCCTTAAATAAAGCATAAACATAAACATCAGTGTACTGTTTTTTTTTGTTTTCTTTTAACTAAAAAAAAGAAATAAATTAGGTAGATCCATAGATTGAAAACTTAAAGGATCAACTATGTATTGTGAAAGCTAGCTTACCTTGAAGAAATTAGGTAGATTACAAACATTAAGTTCAGTCATTGGAAACATCATAATAGAAAATTAAGCGCAGGAAACAGAGCGAATAGATTATTCAAGAATATCTAAGTGTCCATCCATGGCAGATCATGGAGAATAAAAGGATGGTGCACTCATAATCAAAGGATGGCGGGTTGGGAGAGTAAAACAGGGTTGGAAATGGAAGAAGGCACAAACTGGAAGGGCAACTCAGAGTGGGCTGGAAACAGTTATGGGTTGCAAGTCAGCCTGGGCTTAATTCCAGCAACTACAGATTCATGGCTCAAAGAGATAGGAGTTGGGCTGCAAAGGTGCAGTAGAGTCACTTGTGTTACATGGAGTGGCTAAGAGGTTGTGCAGACAAGCTGGGTGTTCGGCTCGTGGTGAAGAACCCGCCCTCAAGGAAGCCGAGTTTTATAGTTTAATTTAGTCTAGTAGTCTGTTTTAATTAAGTTAATGTTGATTTCCTTAGCCTAGTTTTATTCCGTTTTTTTAGGATAGGATTTATTTTTAAAGTTAGCTAGTTTATGATGTCTTTTATTGTTCTTCTAGTCCGATAGGAACTCTTAAAGTTATTAATTTCATGGCAGCTTGGGCAGTCTCAACGTGGACTGTTTTTGCGATCTTTCTTGGGTGATTTCAGGCTAAAGGAATTATGGGTAAGGGAGTTTTAAGACCTTTGTTTTTGGGCAGTGCATAGGCTAAGTGAGGGCTGGAATTGTAAGGGGTTTTAGTCATAAAACAGGTTGTGTTGGTGAGATATTTTGGGACTGTTTTGAGGGGGTTTTGGGTCAGCCAAAGGGCTGTCCAAAAGAGCTGGGGCAGATTGTATTATTCAAGCTTCCGATACCGTATCATTTAGGTTATTAATTAGTGACACCACAGTCAATATAGGGTTGGCATCACACTAGAATCCTTAAATAAAGCATAAACATAAACATCAGTGTACTGTTTTTTTGTTTTCTTTTAACTAAAAAAAAAGAAAGAAATTAGGTAGATTGAAAACATAAAGGATCAACTGTGTATTGTGAAGCTTACCTTGAAGAAATTAGGTAGATTACAAACATTAATTAGTTATATACATATACATTACTGAGCCCAAGTGAAGGTAAAGTGTCAAATGCAGGAATGGGGGGGGGGGATAAATATAAATTGTAATAGACAATCTCAACCACCACATACCTATTTGCTGGGGATAAGAAATATTCTCAGGTGGCTTAGCAAAGTCTGCAATATTGGCAATGTTGATTCCCCACTTAAAAGTTGGCGCCCAGAAGTGAACTAAACAACAATACAGTTGTGTAACATGTAAATTTACTACAAACAACTGGCAACTTAAATATGAAGAATAGCAATTCTCCAAGATTTTCCTTGATTTCAACCTTTTAAACTATAGTGGGTTTCGTCGAAAGTCCATTCACGAAGTTAATTACAACTTTGACTTAAGAGTTTAGAACATAAATATCAGCGGCAAACAACTGTCTAAAAACATTTAAGGAAAGATGTGAAAATGCAAGACTCTTCTCCAGACTCCAGAGTACTCAGTTAAAATTCATGTCTAGACTTAGCTAACATGGTGTTGGGTGTTTGTGAGCAGACCATCAGATGTTTAAGATAACTTAGGGGCCCAAATTGATTTTATTATTCAGTATCGATTCCTAGATGCAACCCACTTCACAAATTCAAGTCTTGACTATAATAATAATAAAGAATCAAAAATGGTATAGACCCAAGTCAGAATTCATTTTTTTTTTCAATTTCATCGCCTTTTTGTATACCCCAACAACACACTCAATCTCATACAATTCAAATCCCAATTACAGAATCTAACCAAAATAATGCCCTCATTTACTTAAGTTTCTACTTAAAACACCATCCCTATTTCTTACAGCCTTCAATGACATCATTTGGGATTGGGACTATCCTACATTCATTTTTTGACTGCTAGTGACCAAATCCGAATTTTTGCTTCATACTACCATCAAAATTGAACATCCAGAGGAATACAATCACATCCGTTCTTTTGATAACTATTCTTAGCCTGACTATTATCGCTCAAACTTCTCGTATCTTCCAAACCAAAATTATCAAAAGTCAATCAAAGCAAGTAACATATTCAAGCACAACCAATTGTTCATAACATCGTGAAACGCTAAATTATAGGTTTAAGGATGAAGAAATTTTACCTCTGATAATTGATAACCCAATCAAGCCGATGAAACTTCTTCAAAATCACCTTCCTCCGAGTGCGATTAACCTTCTCCCAAACCTAGAGAGCGGAAGTTTTTGAGAGAGAAAGGTATCACCGACTGTAGTCAATTTTGTATGCGCAGAGATGAGGGAAAGTGAGAAAGGGAAATCTGTTTTTAGGAGAAGGGAGGCGGGCAGTAACGAGGGAAATTTTGGGGGAAACCATAAGAAGAGGGAAATTTTTATTTTGGCAATTATATACCCGGCAATTAAAAAAGTATTAGGGACCTCAATATTGCTTTTAGTCCCAATACAATTCCATCCAAAATATGAAAAAGGGAACAGATTTGAACCTCTATTTTGTTGAAGAACAGGTCTTGCCGCCATTTCAAAAACTCAAATCTTGTCGCGTCCAACAACAGAGAGAACTCTCTCCTTCAAATCTCGACCGATTGATCGGCGTGTGGTGTGGTGTAGGGCTGGAAGAATAGGACATGCTTGAGAAGAGAAGGCCGGAGGAGAGATCGGAGGAGAGAGGTCGCACGAGAGAGAATCGCATGAGTGAGAGAGAACGAAGGAGTGAAATTGGGGATTTCAATTAATTTAGGCCAGGTTAACGTTTTTCTATTATATAGGTATTTCAATTTTAAAAATAAAAATCTAAAATTGTTGCAATAACTGTTGCAATTTAGGCGCAATTATTCCCTCCAAATTTTCCCCCAAAAAAGAACGCGGCTAAAATGGGTTTCCAATAAGGAATATGCGTTCCACTTTGTAGTTTGCAACTAAATTTAATTCTGTTGCAATAGTCTGTTGCAGTTGCCCTGTTTTCTTGTAGTGTTTGGTGATTTTAAACACACATCTTCTGCTTGATGGGAGTGAGGAGATTCGCAGTTGATGAGCAAAATAGCAGTTAAAAAAAAAAGAGAAGCCAGACTGTGTAGTATTATCCAATCAGTTTTCTTACCTCAGATTTGACTAACTGAGAGAACATCTTACTCATGGAAGCACCTGAAAGATCATCCATACTAGACATTGAAAACTGAGCTGGTGAAGCATTAGTCTCGTCGTGGTTGAAATCATTGATCTGTGGAGAGAGCTCGCCTATGACATTAGTGTTGTTTTCATCAGGGTCATTACGAAGAACCGCTATAGCTGAACAACATACTCAAGATTCCACAACACACATCTCTCATAGAAGGCCTATCCACGCAAAAGTCGACCAAACATTTCTTTGTTATTTCTCCGAACATACGAAGACAATTCAACTTTATTTTCCCCATAAGATTAGAGTCAATTATTTGATCCAGCTGTTCTTTCTTCTGCCATTTCATCGCCCATTCAACTAAGTTGACCATTTTCATAGGTAGAGATGGATCTATCACAGGTCTCGCACATAAAACTTCAAACAAAACCACTCCAAATGAGTAGACATCTGTTTGATCTGTTAGCTCTTGTCATCTCAAGTACTCAGGCTCAAAGTATCCAAAACTCCCTTTGACTGTTGTACTCACATGGGTCAGATAAAGCTCAAGCAAGCCCAAAGTTAGCAACCTTCGCCATCAAATTCTCATCTACCAATATATTGGCAGACTTCACATCACGATGAATCATAGTTTTGGAGTATCCAGTGTGAAAGTATATGGTTTGATTAGCTTTTTAACCAACAATTCAGGACTTTGACACAAACTGATGGCACTTCGTTATCTATTTTTTTTTCTCTCGTGAAGAAGACTACTCGGTATGCCCCTATGTATTCACATATCTGCTTAGTTTTTTTCTCCTTTATCAGTATGCCCCAAGTTATTCTTGTATACTTACTGAGGTGTCTAAAATGGCCAATTCAGCTCTAACAAGATCAAATAAGCCATAACAATGACGTTATCTATGGAAACAACTTGTTCAAATCAACACTTGAACATTAAATTAATTGGATGAAGATTACATCCTTTTTTTAATTTCACTTTTATTTACCCTCACTTTTCATTTCGATTTGTATGCAATGTCTTCCTTTTCACCACATTCACAGCTCATTACTAACATGAATAATTTCATAGACCCAAACTAACATGATCGGGGAGTATCTCTCTCTTTCTTTGTTTTTTTTTTCAATTGCACCGTGTATTGATGCTGCTATATAGTTTGTTCTCAATATTTTCACGATAATAAACAGTCTCCATTCATCATATTTAGCTTATTTAATGCACCACATAGGCAAATACTATTTCAATCACACGAGTGCCTTTGACAGTAATTAACATTTGTTTTCTAAGTTCTGATCATGCTCAATTTTGTATAAAAGTTACTATGGTCTAGATTCATGTATATCACAGCTCCATGCATGAATTAAAAAAACAACACGGAACAATCACAACAAAAGATCCAGCTGGATTTACGCGGGCATAGGAGTTTCTCCTTCAAGCTCTGACATTATAATTAGTGGGTCTGTCAATTGAAGGGAAAGGCACTGACTTGAGAATTGGATTTTAAATGTGATTTTTATTCCTACATTTTTCTAATACAACTTCCTTAGTTATTTAAAGCTATCATATGACAATGCTCACAATTCTTTAATATGGTTTGGTCATATTTCTTTCAGTTACTATTCCTATGTCCACTATGCTTCTTTACAATGATTTATTGGCATTCATAACGCAGAACATCAACACGACAATATGTCCGACCAACTCAGCTATTCAAGTAAGGCACCTCCAAATAAATCAAAAGTCCTTCATGACACAATTAAGAGCTTTGTGAGTTGGATTAGAAACAACATGTGGACCAACCCTCTCTTTCAAAATCCGAAAGCTGATAATGATTGACGACGAAGTAAGTGTTAAATTAATCAAAATTATAATTTATTTTTATTTTACTTTTAATATCCCCTAGATTAGAAACAACATGTGGACCAACCCTCTCTTTCAAAATCCGAAAGTTGATAATGATTAATGACGAAGTAAGTGTTAAATTAATCAAAATTATAATTTATTTTTATTTTACTTTTAATATCCCCAAAACCCTAGATTATGTATACACACTTCACCTACCTAATATTAAATATCTTCATTGTACTAAATGTGAGATAATACATTGCAGGGTGTTCAAATTGGTATCATAATTTTCAACGAAGACATCAATCACTTCGCCAAAACTTTTGAAGCCAACAAAACATATCAAATCTCCAACGGTGATGTCAAAAAAAATCAATCCAATGTTTCCGAATGTACATCCCGAGAAGGAAATCGTGCTAAAAAAATATTCAAACATCCAAGTTGCATCCCAAGCTATCACCGACAACATTAGTAATAATTTCAAGGACATCAAAGCCATTCAAGATCACCATCATTGGGATGATGGCATGGGTAATTAAATAGACTTCCACATAACAACTATTCACTTATAAACATGTTGTACAACAATATCTCATTGTTGTTTTATAATTGCAAATATTTGCAGTATAGTCACCAAAGTGAAAGATTCCCGAACCATTGAGACCTCAAGAGGAGCACGGAAAGCTTTAAAAGAAATAACAGTAATAAACAACGAGTAAGAACAATAAACAAAAAAACAACGAACGCATGAGCTTCTTATGTTATTTTCCAAAAAAATTGATAAACTGTTGTTTTATATATAAAAAAGTAGAAACAAGTATGAAACTTATTCAACAAAGCGGTCATATTGACCTAACTTATAATAAAACAAAACCTTGTATATCATTACTTAATAATCATAGAGAAAAATATAAAGGTACCAACCAATAATTATCAGTCTTTGGGAAGATTTAGCGACAAATGAAGGCGGTGAATTGCAAGAAATCGTCACTCAATATCCAATCATTGTCATCACAAGAGTCACAGCAACGAAATCTCTAGGTAATAATTCAATAATAAAAATGTTAATGCCCATCAAAACTCATTTCATAAATTATTATTCTTATTATTAATTTTGCGGGTGAACTACAATTGCAAACAACAGCTGCATCAATTCTACAAATAGCACCAAAAGGCACGAACATGGAGAATTTACACAAAAGGTATATTTAAAAAAATTACAAAATTAAGAAATGAAAAATATTAATTTTTTAATTTTACAAAAACACAGGCTCAACACAATCGACGATACATTAGAAATATCAAGAAAATCAATGACGCAAATGATCAAAGGCGCAATAGAAATGTCGCTTCAAGAAATAATTCATAACACCCATAATTTATTAGAGGTAAATTGAATATGAAAATATTATTTATTAAAATAAAATCTATTTTCCTTGATGCAACACTATCACAAACAAAAATGATGTTTTTCTTTCGTATATTAAATTTATTTGATATAAAGAATAATAAACATTGTATTTATTTGACTCAATCTTAATATAAAAAAAATTAATATTAAATAGGTAGAATAAATATTATTGTGTGAAAGGAAAAATTGATAAAGTAGAGAATAAGTCAACTATTTGGTACGACGCATGCAAGAAATGTGCAACTTCAATTATGAAGAATGGAGGACCCCAAAGTGCAACAAGTGTGATGAAGAAGACGTTGAAATTGTGCAAAGCTAACAACCAAATTATTCCTCCAAACATTTTAATAATAATTTCTACAATGTTATTAGCAAAAATTGTTCCATTATTGCCAGTGAGTTACATTAAATGTGGTGGAAGGTGACCAAAGTGTAATTATAACACTGTTTGAAGAGGCTGCAACCATATTTGTGGGATGCTCAATCCAAGAATATATATCATCAATAGAGGAGGTAAAAATGTGCAATTTAATAGATAATCTAAATTTAATTCATATACTAAATTATCTACAACTAATACAGGGAGAACATGCTTCTAAATATTACCGAAGATTGAGCACACAGGTTTCAACGGAAGTCCGATTCCTTATCACTCTAAACCATAAGACAAGAGTTGACAACGGAAAACTCATAGTCGCTGCGGAAGCAATTGAAAAGATCAACCCTATAGAAGAGAGGAGCACCAACAATGCAAAACCAAAATCAACCAAACGCAGACTACCAAAGAATTTAACACAAAGTGAAAAAATACAACAAAGAAGAAGGACACCAAACAAGTTTGCGAGGTGGAGATTTCAAGCGACACAGAAGCAATTGAAAAGATCAGTTATATAGAAGAGAGGAGCACCAACAATGCAAAACCGAAAGCAACCAAGCGCGGACTACCAAAAAAATTAACACAAGGCGGAAAAGTATCGACACCTAATGAAGGGAATGGAAAAAAGACAAAAATTAACTCAACAGAAAAGGGAGATGGAAAAAATACAACAAAGTAGGAGGAGACCAAAGAAGTTTGCGAGATGGAGATTTCAAGCGATGATGAAGAAACCCTCACAATGTGGAAGAAAAAAAAATCAAGAATCCAACGAAACAACAAAAATACAAACTTTTCGGTAGGCATTCAAATCAAAAAAGAAAAGAACTAATATGAACAGGGAATTATATTCGTACCTTACATTCATATGCATTTGATCATTAGACAATCTTTTTTTATTTAAAATGTTTACTTATTCAGGATTTGAATAACTATTCATAGCTTGCATTCATATACATTTCATCATTGGACAATTTTCTTTAATTTAATATGTTTACTTTCTCTGAATTTGAATATATGTAATTAACCTCTCTTACCCTAAACTTAATGAAAAAAAAACATTACACAACCAATGATAAATTTGAATATCTGTAATTAACCTCTCTTACCCTTAACTTAATGGAAAAAAACATTACACAAACAATACAATAGACTTGTGTTTCAACAAGACAATGCGTGCAACGCACGTGCCTTTTACTAGTAAAAGGAAATGGACATCAACAAAATATATCTCTTCTTCTTAAGAATTAAAGCAGAGCGGAAAAGAACCCGGCCTTTTCCCATATGTTTTTAATGAGTCATTAAATTAGCATGACATACCTCGCGGAGAACACACCCATTTTCAAACCATTGAGCATATGTGTTTATCTTCGTGATTTTGGTGACTTAAACTCTTTATTTTATTTATCTTTTGTATTGATTAATTGAACATAAAATAAAAAAGATAACAACCCTAACTTTTCTTAGTTATTGACATGAGTAATGTAATGTGTATCAAAAAGTCGTTGGCATGTTCTGGTTGGTTAATTAGAATATTATTTAGTGATAGAACTTACAAATTACTTAATCGATCAGAATATATCACTAAAAATATTAGTACATTTGGTGCACACTTTTTGATGCGCATAACATTACTTTGTTAACATATTGAGTTTTAGTTTCAATTAGCATTGAATCTTAAGTGCAAGGTAATACCAATAATGTAACATCATTGTTGCGCCTGATGTCTTCTCTTCCAAATTAATGGGACAATGCTTCCGCACAATTTGGCATCCAACACCCATGTCAAAGTCTAAGAAAAGCAAGTTGGGAAATAGTGGGAAGAAGTTAGAATGCCAGGACCATTGATGGAATCACATATTAGGTGGGCGCTGAGGGCCGGATTCAAGCGGCGTTGACTGAAAATGCTCCCACATACTAGTTGCATATTCATGAGACGAATAGGTCAACTCCACATTACGTGAACTTGATATTTAAAAAACATTGTAAACAATAATAACCGTGAAAACTAATTTTTTAACATCATAAAACTCATCATTTTTTAGAGAACCAGTATTCAAGTAATTTTAGAAGAAAATAAACTAAATCAAAAGGAAAAACCAATATACACCATTTACATCAAACACAAAAAAAAAACATTTTGAAAATGGGGCTAGTGCACCATTTTGGAAGCAATGTCCCAGAAATTGGGGCTTCCCTTGGTATGAAGGTCGACTGGGAGTATTAATATGAAGGGAAACAAAAGTGCACAAGAAGGTAGGGGCATAAAGGGAAGGACAAAAGAGTTTTGGGGGCAAAAAAGGGAAGGAAAGGGGACTTAGGTCACGGCAGGGTCATGGGGCTCCAGGTTGAAGAAGTGCGGGCCAACCCAAGAGAGAAACAAGATGGTGATGTGAGAGGAAGTGGGCTGGAAAGGAGGGTAGATGGGCTAGATATGAAGCTGGGCAAGACTAGATCCGCTGGATGGTGGGCGACCTGCTCTTGATGGAGGCTGGGGCCAGGCGGTGATGTGGCGCTTCCTTTACTCGACAACACAAAAATGAAGGAGTTCCGATATTGGCGTCGTGCTCCCCTGGAGTTTAAGGATTGTGAGTCGGCTTCCCTTGTTCCCAGAATAGTTCTCCAGTGCCCCTGGGAATTTAAATAAGGCTTTCGAAGTCCGTCCCCCTCCAGACTTAGCTTTTGAGTCCTTTGTTAGCGCCATTAGCCTCCGTTAGCCTATGTTAGCCTTGGGACTCTTGACGGACTTAACGGGCTTTGACCGAATGATTCAACGCTCAACTTTACAACCTGGAATTGCCTCGAACTTTGTGCTAAACACCATATAAATGCTCGATTATGCATGAAAACCTACATTAAGTACAAATATGCAAATAATAATATTTTCAAGGTGTAGACACCCCAATTTTGTACCCCTGGTATGTGACATGGCATAAAATATCAAGACTTGTTAAAAGGACTAACGAATGTCAAGTTACAAAGTTGAAAATACAAAGGAAAAAGCAGGATGCATAAACAATGAATTGCAGGGGGCCAAAGTGCCAAAAATCAGAGCAAAAAAGGCCATGGCGCTGCTCCAAGCCACTTTGGGCGCCGCACCCATGACCCCCTTAGGCGGCGCCCAACAGTCTCCAATCCACTGTAGCATTTTGCTTTTGGTGCAATCTCCTCAGCGCACGGTACAAGCCGATGAAGCACGGAAGGAAAAACTTAATAACGAAGGAATCCCTCCTCCCAGCTTATAAATAAAGGCCCCCGGCTTCAGAAATTCACACAGTGAAAAGAGTGAGCACGTAGTGAAAAAACACACAGTTCATGTAGTGAGTTCACTGCGCAGTCGAGAGAACGTCGAAGGAATTTTTCCCTCTAGCCCCGAAGCTCTGTCAAATCTTCCCCAGACACTAAAACCCTCCAGCCAAAGTGAAACATAGTTGCCCTGCTAGGATTCCGCTCTATTTCACCGGTTCAAAAGAGCCAAAAAGAACAGTTGCCCTTCCCGAATCCAGACGTCAAATCAACAAAAAACAAGCAGTGTTGCTCTGCCCAATTTCCGACGCCAGTCAGCCAACAAATCTAGCCAAAGCAAACAGTTGTGCCGCCTGGATCCCGAGGCGAAAAGCAACTAAACGGAGTAGTCACGCTGCCCGAAATCAATCAAAAGAAAAAGAATCCCTCTCCCTGAAGGCTAGATCGAGCGCACCCAAGGGCCTACCAGAAAGGAGCTTGGTACGTGATAAAACCCCCACGCTTCAAGAGATAGGTCTATTAAAGATTTATTTATTTATTATGTATGAAGAGTGCTATTTAGAATAGTCATATATAAGAAAAATAAGCAGTTGTGCTGCCCGAAATTCTATAGAAAATAGCACTAAAAAGAGCCATTATTATGGTCAAATTTTTATAAATGTATTTGTAACTCCAGAAAGGAAGCTGCTGTAAGTTTGTAATTATTTCCTTATATATATGCAAATATATATTTAAAATGCTTTATTTCAACTTTTAAATAAATATAAAAAATCATATTTAGCCAAAAAACTTGTTTTGAGACCGAAAGGGCGAGTTGGGTGTCTAACCCCTTCCAATCTCGTAACTTAGCCTCCGAACCCTTTTACAAATATGGTTTCTTTTGGTTTTTCTTTGTTTTCCTTAAAATAAAGATGGCGACTCTGTTGATCATATTTTGAGTTCACAAATGAGGCTGAGCGTATTCCCACGTGCTTTAAAAGATTTTAAAACCACCCACTTCTCGGTAGTGGGGGAAATGTTATTAATCAGGGCACTCACACAAGGCATAATTAACTCAAAAATAACACAAAATAAAATAAAATTCTTGGGAAAATTCGCAGAAATATTGGGCTCAACAACGGCACCCAAATTGGAGGCAACGACGCACATCATGCAAGTATGGTGGCATTGCATATGAAGAGTACAATCGTTATCATGACAACTCTAGTGAATATAAACCATGTTGTTTTTGAGCTTATAAGTCACATTTTCATTTATTTCTTATGTTCTGTCCGTGTTGCATATGAAGTAGGGGTGTTGGCCATGGCAACGACTCCCAAATTAGAGGCAACGATGTCCAAATTAGAGGCAACGACGCCTAAATTTGAGGCAACGACACCCACATCGGAAGCAACAACGCCCACATCATAGGCAACGACGCCCACAAAGGTTGGAATCCATCTTCAAAGTAAGGAAGAGAAAGTTAATCTGAAGTAGCCTTTCACTCCAACTCGTTCATCAACTCAAGTAATATCCAAATGTTGCACAATTTCATGCTCGAATTCTTTGCAAACATCGTCTTGCATTTGTGTAAATGATGTGATTGAGTACATGAATCCAAAGAATGACGTTGTGGTGAAAGATGGCTCTAGCAACGGCTCCATAAGTTTGGAAAATGATCTTTCAGGATGCTGAAATGCGCTGGCATTTTTTTCATCTCCTAAACAGTAAGTCGATAATGTTGAGAGAGTGAGAAAGTGGACTGGTGAAAGAGAAAGTGGAATGGTGAGAAAGTGGATGGTGCTTGGTGGGTATTTTAGGAAAAAAAAATAAAAGTGGACTTTTGCGGTTTTAAAAAAAAGGTAGTCGAGCGGTTATAATTTCATAAAGGGAACCAACCTGCAATTATTTCGTATTATTACTTTATGTTTATGATTGATTTTATTTCGAGTCGGGCCGGACTAACATTTTGATAGGCCCATAAATTTTTGGGTCGGGTTGGTCCAGCCCAAAAAAATCGTTGGCCCACTGGATCCGGGTCGGGCCGACTCATTTGTCAGCTCTAATAGCGCAAGATGATGTTCAAAGGTTATTGATCAAAAGATATCATCAAGCTTTTGTTTTTGTTTTTTTTATCTACTATCTAGTTTTTTTTTTTGGGAAACTGGGCGGCACCTGCTAGATTTTATTAAAAAAAGAAAGAGTACAAACTTAAGGGGGACAATCAGCCTTACCCAATAAAAGGGGGGACAAAGGAGCCTTACCTCAGAAAGGAAATACAAAGCAAAAAAGAAAAGATAAAAATCAAAACTAATGAACAAGTCTAATATTTGGAGTCCCATACTTATCCAGGATAACAGAGCCACGAATACGAGGGGGAAGCTCAACAAGAGCATTAAAATGAGTAAAAGTCATAGAATCACAGCCCAAATTAGCGAGCAGATCCGCAATACTATTAGCTTGACAGAAGCAATGACTGAAACTGAAATCCATATTCTTCTGAATATCCAAAACCTGCCGAATAAAAGACCAACAAGACCAAGGAATTTTGTGACCCAAAGTAATAGCATCAACAAGAACTTTAGAATCCATCTCAATAGAAGCTCCCCGAAATCCAGCATCTCTAAGCCAACAAACACCCTGAAGTAACGCCTTAGCCTCAGAAACAGTGTTAGAGGCAACACCAAAGAAAGAGGAAAAAGCAAAAATAATATCCCCCCTACTATTACGAACAACTCCACCCCCACCACTAGGGCCGGGATTTCCGCGAGATACGCCATCAACATTAAGTTTGACAGAGGAAGAAGGTTTAGACCAATGAATCAACTGAATTTTATTATGTAAAGTAACCGAATTCTGCTGGGAAGTATGGGCAGCAAGAATAGTTGCTAGATCAGCCTGAATAAAAGCAATGAGCTGAGAGGGTGATTTACCATGGCCATCATATTTAAGGGAGTTTCTATTCTTCCAAATGTGCCAAAGAATCAATGAAGGAATAAGGATATATGAAAGAGAAACTTTGGAGTGAAGCCACCAGCCCAAGCAGCATTGATGGAGAGAAAGAGCACAGTGTTTAATCCTATATTCAGAGCTGAACCAAACCCAAATATGATGAGCAGCCGGGCCATGAAGAAAAACATGGAGAAATGTCTCAGTGCTACCTGAATCAAAGCATTGGCATTTAGAAACAATGAAGTAACCTTTTCTAGTGAGGGCTTCATCTATCGGCAGCCTGAAGCGAAATAAACGCCAAATGAAGACACTTATCTGCCGAGGAACTGCCCGATGCCAATAGAATTTGGTAGAAAAAAGGATTTGAGATGGAGATTTGAGCATCTTCCAGGTTGATGAAATAGAGAAACGACCACTCGAAGAGAGGATCCTGCAAGGAGTATCCTCGTGATCAGAAATGTAAGGGGTCTGATCAGTGATGCGTTGTAAATCAGGACCATGAATAGCTGAAGCAACAACAGGCAGAAGATGAGATGAATTATCGAAAAGATCCCTGACCACATCAACAGAAATACTGGACGGTTTAGATATAGGGCCACCATCAAGCCAATTGTCAAACCATGGAGAGCAAAGGCCACGACCCACTACCCATTTTAGATTGGATTCAACAAAGGGCCAAATATCCAGCATACGGCACCAAATATGAGAACCCTTAGAGGAAGCTTGGGTCGGATGAGCTCGAGAACAATATTTGGCTTTAAAGAACCGAGACCACAAAGAATCTTGCGTCCTAAAACGCCACCAGATGTTAGCAGAAAAAGCCCGAGTAATATCAGATAACGAACAAATACCTACTCCACCTTCTGAAACTGGATTACAACACTAAGACCAGGAGATCCAATGGGATTTATTCTTTCCTTCCAAATGCCCCCAAAAGAAATTCGAGAGAGTTCTGTTGATAGAATGGATGACAGATTGGAGGGGGGGTCCAAAGCAGCTAATAAATAGGTAGTGATAGAAACCAAGACATGGTTTATAAGAGTAATCCTACCATCCATGGAAAGAAAATTCCCAGCCCAAGAATTAATACGAGACCGAAGCTTCAAAAGCAAAGGATCAAAATATTTCTTCAATTTACGCCCACAGAATTAAGGGCATCCAAGATAAACCAAAGGGAAATCCTTTTTTACATAGCCCAAGGAAGAAGTAATGCGGTTAATATGATGAGGAGAAAGTTTGGGAGAAACAGTGAAGCTGCTCTTGTTTTCATTAATGCGTTGGCCCGAACATTGTTCATAGCAAGATAACTGGTGCTTGTGTTTGGAGATTGAGGAAGAGCTGCCATTGCAAAAGATGATAATATCATCAGCAAAGGCTAGGTGAGAAACAATAGGACACCCACTAGCAGAAGAGAAAGCCACATGTTGATGAGCTAAATGAAAATCATTAAGGCCGCGACTTAAAACCTCAGCAGCAATGATGAAAAGAGCGGGAGATAGAGGATCCCCTTGCCGAAGACCCCTCGAAGAATTAAAGAAGCCAGTGGGGGAGCCATTTATAACCAAAATAGAAAACCAATTTTCTGAGATCAATCGCCAGATCATATCAATATATCCTTCACAAAAGCCAAATTGACGCAACACTTTGATAAGGAAGAACCAATTAGTTCTGTCAAAAGCCTTTGCCATATCCAGCTTCAAAATCATATTGGAACCAGAAATTTTCTTCCCCAAATGAGTCATAAGTTCTTGAGCTAGGAGAATATTGTCTTGAATAATACGTCCCTTCACAAAACCACTTTGATTGGTCGAAATAATTGACGATAGGATAGAAGCAAGGCGAAAAGCTAAAATTTTAGATAGCACCTTATTATTGAAATTGCAAAGACTAATTGGTCTAAAATCAGCAAAGGATATAGGGTGGTCCGTCTTAGGAATGGTAATAAGGAGAGTGCTCGTCCAACTTTTGGGCAGAAAAAATCCAGAATAGCGTTATAAAAATCCAAGCCAATGATATCCCAACAGTGTGTATAAAATTTGCCAGAAAATCCATCCGGACCCGCACCACTATCACCATCCATAGAGAAAACCATATTCTTCACTTCATCCAGCGAGGGGGGGGGGCAATAAGCATGTTGTTCCACTGATCATTAACAAGCCGAGGGATATTAAGAATTAAGTCATTATCTTCCGTGGGAGAGACCTGAAGATAAGATTGAAAGTGAGACACAACCAGATTTTTTATTTCAGCCTCATTGGTAAACTCAATACCATTAGAATCAAGAATGGAGTGGATGTGTAGCTTGCGACGAGTTTGAGAAAAAGCAGCATGAAAAAGCCGAGTATTCCCCTCTCCCTCTTTGAGCCATTTCAATTTAGCCTTTTGACGCCAAAATGATTCCTCAATCTTAAGAGCATGTTGAAGCTGTGCATTAGCCATATTCATCGCATCCCGATCAACAGCACTACCGGAAGATTCAAACAGAAACTCAAGACGTTGAACTTCATCTTCAGCTCGACTAACATTATGAGAAATATCACCAAAGACCTCCTTATTCCACTTTTTCAAAGCATGTTTGCATGCATTCAACTTTTTGGCAAAGGCATACATAGGGCGACCAATAATTTGTTGCTGCCAAGTAGAGTCAATCAAAGAAAGGAATGAGTGATGTGAGGCCCAAATATTAAGAAATCTGAAATTAGAAGAATGGGAAACCCTATCCTTGGTTATAGTAGTGAGCAAAGAAGCATGATCCGAGCAAGTACGCCCCAAATGACGGACTGAAGTGGAATGAAAATATTGCTGCCAGTTGACATTACAAAGCATGCGGTCAATACGTTGGAAAATAGAAGCATTCCCATCTCGAGAATTCCACCAAGTATAATTGCTTCCCGAAAAACCCAAATCAGTTAAATCCGAGGCTGAAATACATGAGTGAAAGTCAAGAGCACCATTGCGATCCCAGCCGTTACCCCCAAGCTTCTCATCAGGAGATAAGATAATGTAGTGATTATCTAGTTGAAATTTAAACTTCGATATTTTTATATTTAAAGAAGTTGTTTGTGGCTAGGTTGATTACCTTGGTAAACAATTAAATTTAATTTGCTGATTGATGTAGTGATTATCTTTTATATATTATTCATAATTTCTTCTTACTAAAACATTTGTTTGTTATCAACTTTATGTATAACGCTCTAGTGCATGATATAAATGAATTTGGTTGATATATTGTGTAGATGAGCAATGAAATAAGCATATATCAATATAATAAATTATTGTTTTTGATATGCCCGGCCCAAGCCAGGTCACGAGCGGGGCACGAGCTAGCATCACGTGCCAGTCACGAGCACAATGAATATGGGGCCAACCGCCCTAGCGAACAAAGTAACTGAAGCATCAACCAGCGAGCAGGGCAACTCCCGCCCAAGCCTGGCCGGGCACATGCCTTGCCTGTCCGACCAGGAGCCATGCCCGGGAACCACACTCACACCGAGCAAAAGAATCAGATTCATCTCATCCAAACCTGGTCGAGCACCGGCCTTGCTTGCTCGACTAGGTGCCACCCCTTAGATCTACGCTAACTTTAGAACAGTGCACATCAAATAGCCGGGCAGAGCCTTGCTCGCCCGGGTACATATCAAGAAGGAAGCACCGGAGGCTTGCTCTCCAAGACAAGTCAAAGGTTTCCATCTTTGAACAGGGCACTTACCTTATCTGCTCCTACATCTACGCGGCCAACCGCCTATCATGCCTAAAATCAAGGGATTCTCCCCTTGATTGACTATTTATCTAAGGAAACTGAATCCCACAAGGATTCTAGGTCATTAGGGGCCTATAAATACCCCTCCATAACCACAAATAAGGTACACAGACTTTCTTGAGCCTTGACACTATCAAATTACTTTCAGACTTTCTCATACACGATACTTACTCTCACGCCGGAGGGGTTTCGCGAGGCACTGCCTTACACTTCCACTCAGGTCTTTTGTCTTCTTAGCCAAGTTCAAGAGAGCAGATTCAAGCCTAGATATCCAACCCAACATACGGACGGCCCAAGCTGTGATTTTGCCACATCAGTTTTATAATTAGAATGGCGTGATCTCGACCCTAATGTTTTGTAGCTTATCGTTTGGGACGGAGAGAGTCAACATTAATAAATTTTCTTGCCAATTTTTTGGCAACATTACTCGCCAATACTATTAATCATTTCCTACCAAACTTTTTTCCTGCCAAAACATTTAGAACATAAAATGTTCATCCTTTCATTTATGACGCATGTTATCTAAGGCCCCCTTTTGATGTTTTTTTGCTGTCCTAAATATTATTAGGGATGTCAGATGGACTTTTAGGGATGGTTATTGAGCGACCCTAATACTCTATTTTCTTGTAGTGTAGTGATGTTAATACTAGGGTGCTCGGTTAGTGGAAGCCGAGCAGCACTAGGTTATTCAATCAGCCGAGTCGAACACCACATTTCACTAATTAACAACCTTTCATGTCTTCTCTGGCTATGGTGGAGCTCCAGCTACCATTTCAAGCCATTTTATCCTTGAATTTGTTAATATATTTGATTCGTAAGTTTCATCTCTTTTGTTTGTTTTTTAATTCAATTTATCTTTCAATTCAATGTATTGGCGATGGTAAAATTTATGGATGAGTTCTGTACCCTTAGGTGTATTGGTGCGAGAATTGCCAACTTTCTTGTAAAGGAGAGGGAGAGACTGGAGTGAGGGAAAAACAAGGGGAGATAATTGGTGTTTTTAAGGAGGGGTAAAATAGAAAATAGGGGGGGTGTATTTATTGTTTAGATATATATGTTTCTTTTGTATTTTTTTTAAAGTCATCGAAATTATAAATCATGAAAAGAATTCAAATTAATAAAATATCACATGATTACATAGCAAAGTAGATGTTTTTCATTGGGAGAAACTCATTTTCCTAACAATTCCAAGTTGGTTAATGTTATCAAACAAGTTTAAACGTTCAAAGTGTTCAACTCATTTTCACCTCTATCAAAAACTAAATCCTTAAAAACTTCCATGAAGCATAGACATGAAAAAACTTGAGCCTCAAATCCTCGTAACTCAATTTCAGAAACTCCAAACACTAAGTATACACTTTACTCGATCATAGAAGTAGACAACCTATTATTCATGTGCATTCGTCTTAGTAGATTCGATAATATTTCGTGACAAATTGTTTAGTGAACTATACTCTTTTCTATTTTGATTGAGCCTAAACTGAACTCAATTAATAAATAAATAAAAATAAATGAGTCACTCGATTAAATTTAAGGGTGAATTATCCAAATCGTCCCTGTACTTTACCATTTTTTTCAATTTTGTCCTTGTAAAAATTACAAAAAGTTTTAATGCAATTGGTCCTTCCGTCCAATTTCGTTAGTTTTTTTTTCCCTATTTCGTTAGTTTCTTTTTCCTTTAGGTCAACGCATGCATGCGTCTCACATAATTATTATCAAGGGTAAAATAGTCATTTTATCTAAAAAAATACAGGACCAGTTGTGTACAATGGTCTTCTCTTTCTCTGCAAATTCGGTCCGGCATGGAGAGCAAACCTTATAATTAGATTTAAAAATTATTCATTAATACTTTATCAAGGTTGAAAAATCTTGGTCACGAGATGATGCAGACACATCTTTTTCATCTCTCTCTCTCTCACACACAAACACAAACCCAGCACAAGGAGGGCACTCAAGTTCCATGGCAGAGGTGCCCATCTTTTCCATCTCTCTTTCTCTCTCTCACACACAAAAACACAAACCAAGAAAAAGGAGGGCGCTCCAGCTTTCCATGGAAGATTCTTCATGCCCATGGAAGAGTCTTCTTAAACTCAAATTTTTCTTCGGAGATTCGCTAGGAGATCAGTTTGGACTTTCCGCTGGCAATGGAGAAACTAAAATGTTTGCCACTGATGACCTCCTTGTTGATCGTTTCTTCATATCTCTCTCTCTCTAGCTTGTTTGAAAGAAGAAGGGAAACAAAAACAAGTGTAATAACCCAAAGGGCGAATTACCCAAGATTAGATATGAATGTAACTTTTGAAACCCCTATCTAAAATTGAATAAAAACCCATCAAATCGAATCAAAACTCAAATCTACATCATAACCCAGATCTTAAATCAAGAGAGAGAGAGAGAGTTGTGAGAGTAATAACCCAAATAGTTCTCGATCTCGATCTGCATCATAACCAGGATCATTCTCGATCTCTTACAGGAATTGGTCCCCACTGCAAATCCTTTGAGTGGTAGACTGTTTCTTTTTCTTCATTGCTCATCCTCGTCTTTTCGCTGCTGTTGGAGGCGACGGTTTTGAAAACTGAATCCTATCGATTGCAATTTTGAGTTTAAACGGGTGAAAGGGTCTTCCTTTATGCAATTTGGGGTGACCCAAATTTATTAATTATCTAAATGACCCCTAAACTTTATAATGTGAATTGCTGACCTAACGAAAAAAAAATAGACAGAAGGACCAATTGCGTCACAAGCAGTAAAGAGATGATTTTTAGGAATTTGGAACAAATTTGGAAATAGGGGTAAAGTACAGGGATGATTTTGGTAATTCACCCTAAATTTAATTCCTAACGGACATAAATTAGCTAATTAGACTAACTTGGACGGAATGTGTCTGATTCTTTGCCTAATGTAAGTGTAGTCCCTGGGCATGGCCCTTGGTTGGGCAGGCAAAACCTGTTGTGGGTCCCAACGGGCACAATAATAAGCTAGAAGAGGGGGTTGAATAGCTTATTAAACACTTAAAACTTTTTCGTAAATACTTTGAAGGTTACTTGCAATCTATTGAAAAGATAGAAGTAGCGGACGACCTTCAAGATAGTTGTTCGGGTCTGCCGATAAGGACTACCGGTAGACCTTTACAAGTTACTTAAGTTCTGCTCTAAATGGATAAAGATAGTCAAAGTAATTATGCAGTTCAAATATCAGACAAACAGTAAGGAATAACACAAGTATTTTGAGATGGTTCACACTATAATGAGTGCTACGTCCACCACCAAGGCAGTCAACCTTGGATTTAAATTGTGCACTATGTTTTCCACTAGATCAATTACAAAGAATATCCCTAATGGATCGTGTACAAAAATATTGACTTGTGTTTGGGGTCTAGGGAATTAAATATCTGTAAATACAAGATATTTAATTCGTGCAGAAGTATAGTTAATGGAAGTAAACAACAACAAGATAAAACAATAAATGTTGATGAGCTGCTTCTTGTTGTTGACGAGGACTTCTAGATCTGATGAGGATCTCTTGATTGCACTGAGCTGAAGGACTTGGAGTAATGAAGTTTCAGAGCAATCCTTTAAGTGTTCGATTGATTCTGTACAGTGTCGTCTCTTGATCCAGTCTTCAATGGCAGTATTTATAGCAGGTGCATTTCAAAAGATCCGTTGGAGAAGACGAGTATATCAACAGCTCTTTTCATCAATGCATTAAATGCATGGGGCTGTCAGTCAAGTAATTTCGTCTTCACAGATATCTAGAGCAGGGAATGATTTCTGAGATCTTCAAAAAGGTGGGCGATTTAGGTGTCAGATCTGAGAGTTGTTGCAGAGACTAGGGGACACCGCTTTTCCTCGCTTTCAGACGAAAAGTCTTCCTCGCTGAAAGGTTGCTTTCGGCGGCTTGACATGTCAGGGAATGTCTTGGATTTAATTCAAATAAAGATGTAGAATAAGTTTGAATTAATCCACTGAGTCATTACTGGATTGGACACGTCATAAGAGACCAGGTGGACAAAGGTCTGTCGTCCTTAAGTTATAAGCAGGTCTTCCGGTGAAGCTGTGAAGGGGTCTTCCGCTGAACCTGTGAAGTCCTATAAAAACTATACAAGGCAAAGTTCTATACACAGTTGCCACGCTAATCGATACGCAGCCCGATTAGCCACTGAAGTATAAAACTAATGTAATGAATTGAGCAGATATAAATCTAACATAAGAATCAACAATCTCCTCCTATTTATATCTGGTCATCATTACTACAAATGAGGGCTTTAATACAGACTATTTGATAGATAATAACATGTCTGAGAAATTTATATATATAAAGTAACGGAAGACATGCCTCTATCAAACTGAATAACACCTCAAATGTAAAGGGACTAATCTAAGTGCATACAAAGGTAAAAAGTCATAGAACAGCACATAGATTAGCAGCAGTTCAAATAAATTTAAACTGACTATTTAAATTCTAAACAGATATGAAATATAAAGCAATAAGAATTTAAACAAGATAACTTTTTTGAAAAACAAGTAATCTTCTGTATTTATAAACAAGAAGTTTACATATTACAGAGTTTTCAAAAATGAAGATAAATACAAAGGTAAGGGAAGAAAAGATACATGAACTACCAAGGTCTTTTCCCTTTGCCTTTGTCTGCAGCCTCTTTTTCTCTTCGCTCTCGCTCTAGCTCTTCCATTCTTCGTTCGTATTCGTCATCTGCATCAGTCGGAGGTCTGGTGGAACGAGAACGGTAGTCCAGTTCTTCACGAAGACGACTGTTCTCTTCCATCAGCATTTTGTTGATTGACCTCATTTGCTTCTCCTCCGTGATGGCCAGATCACGATCACGGTTGGCATTCATGACGTCGTGAGCAGAGTTGCGAGCAAGGTTGTTGAGTTCAAGAACAGGAGGGCGACCGTGGCCGAGATGGAGAGTGATGGCATGGAATAACTCGTAGAAAAGCGAGGAGCAGATACAGACACACTCATCTCGTTGAGCTTCAACGTTGATCTTGACATCGGTAAAGTCGTGTCGTATCTGTCCAAAGCGAGTCCAGACATCCTCTTGGAATTGTCGTAGAAGGGCAGTAGTGCGGTCGTTGGCTTTGGAAGCTGCAGTGGCTATTTCGGCGGTAGCGGTAGAGATGCTTGTAAGCTCGCCGAGCCGATGGTAAATGGCATCAAGCCTAGACAAAATTTCATCATTGGCTGGCTGATGAGAAGTGGTTGCCTGGCCAATATGAATAGTGCCGGCAGAGGTAGAGTCTGCAGGCCGTATGGTCTGTTGGAGTGGAGGAGTGATGGAGTCGGAAGAAGATGAGTCTTGGGTTGGTATGGTGTTGGTGGAGGAAGATATGGTAATGGGTGGAGGGGGAGGTGGTGTTGGAGGGGAATCAATCTCAATGTCAGTGTCCGAGTTGTCACTGATATGAGATGATTCTGTAAGGGGCCTGTAGAAAACCGTAAGGAAGGGGGTAGAAGAGGGATTTTGGTTTTCTAAGGAGAGGTTGAGAAGGTTGAGGAGGTTGATGGGTAATAGGTGCATCGACGAAAGTTCGAAAAGGAACTTGGCAGCAGCAGAGTCTAATGGCTGGGTGGGAGGTAGTGGAGTTGGCTGTGGTGTGTTTGAAGAAGTTGGTTGGGATTGGGGTGGTGAGGAAGGGGTAGATGGGTCAGGTGAATAGTTGAAGGGGGAAGGTGGAGGAGGAGTGGGGGTTCTGGCTGTCTCCTCCTGAATTTGAGGCTCCTCCTAAGGGATAGACTCCTCCGGAGGTGGTGAAGGGTTGGTAGGAATAGATGAAGGGTTGATAGGTATAGATGAAGGGTTGACAGTTGTGGGTTGGGCGTAGGTAGTTGGTTGTGCGTCGGTAGATGGAATAGATGAAGGGTTGACAGTTGTGGGTTGGGCGTCGGTAGTGGTAGTTGGTTGGCTGGCGGTAGAAGGTTTGGGGCCGGCAGCTCTCCTTTTCTTCCTTAGCGGCTGAATAGGAGACTCAGCTGCTTCATCGGTAGAGGTTGGAGGGACTGCCGGTGGTTGGTCTTCAAAGGTTTTACGAAGTCTCCTTCGTTTTGGTTTGGGAGTGGGTGCAGGAGATGGTGAGGGTGATTGGCTGGTTTGGGTAGGTGGCTGAAAGGATGGCTGTGCTTGGGCAGGTGGAGGTGAGGAATGGCTGGATTGGCCTGGTGGCTTGTTCTTTTGGCCTTCCTTCATCTCCTTCCTAATCCACTTGGCTTGGCTTCCTCTTCGCTTGAGTTGCCTCTTCCGGCCTTGTCTTTGCTTTGCCTTTGGCTGCCATCTTGGTCCTTAGCAGCTGCTCTGCCTCATCAGCCAAGTCTTTGGCCTTTTGATGGAGGTCCGCGGCCACTTGATCGTCAAATTTTGCAGAGGCCTTTTTATGGGTCCTGCTAGCCGCGTCATGTGCTTCCATATTGAAGCGGGTGACCAAGATAGGTGCAGGCTTGGCCACTTTGTCGAGAGTGACTGGTGGTAGACCCTTCGCAGCTGCCGCTTGTTCTCGCACTCGGTTATCAAGAACGAAGTCGTGAGTCGCTTCTCCTTGGCCACAAAGAATTAATTCATCTTCCTTAGGAAGAGTTGACATTAGCATCATCCCTTAAAAGGGCATTGATCAGCCTGACGAAGGGGCGTTTGCAAGTGGGGTTGTTCTTTGCTTTCTCCACCCACTGCTTTAGCTCATCGAAGATGATGACCCCCCAGTTGAGTTTGAGCTGAAGAAATACAGCACTGGTCAAGTTGATTTGCTGGGCCGTAAACATGTCATGTGCTCCACTCTTGAATAGGAGCCCTTTGTCAAGGAGGTGGCTTGTGCAGTATACGTCCAGAGGGAAAAGATTCCTGAGCATTTTCCCTTGGGGTTCCTCAGGTTTCGCCCCTCATGGCTTCCTGCATGTACTCACCATGGTTGCTACAAGAGCTCCACCGTAGTGTACGCCGATGATAGTGGAGATTAACTTAGCAGAAATAGAGATGGGACGGCCTCGAATCCATCCTCGTATAGCGGTCTTGTTCATGAGCTCCATTCTTTGATAGAATTCTTCTGCCAGAAAGATGCTATAGTTTTTATCGTTGTGGCAGAAGAGGGGTAGAATCCCAGAGGCGTCCATGTCTTCGCAAGCTTTGACGGCAGCGGCTGTTGTGCGGACTGATTGAAGGTCAATGCACATTCCTGGTATGTACAGCTTTGGGTCCAGAGCGACAATAATGTCATGAGAGCCGGGAAAGGTGGGGTATCCCGGAAGGTTGACATCCGTACTGGGAGGAATGTCAGTTTCCGGGTTCAATTTCTTTCCGCTGTCGCGCTTTGATTTTGAAGTTCTTGCCTGAAAGAAATGCAAAATAAAAATTAGGGCTTTTCATCTCAACAACTAAACAAGTAGGAATTTCAAGGTTTTTCTGAAATAATTGGAATTTTTGAACCAAAAACTTGAAACCCTAGGATGTTTAGAGTATTCACACCCGAGAAATGTAAGACAGAAGTTTTCAAATGAATTAAACGATGAATGTACAAAAACAACTGTTAGTATTCAAGGTTTGGAAGAACAACAATGGCGAATACTGTATAAACTTGAAAATGACCGTTTGAATTCCAAAACATTTTTAGGTTATGAAATGAAATGCAGAACATTACGTAGTAAGTTTCAAGTAGAGAAGAGAGGAGCATACCATTGTCGTCGATTTAAGAAGAAACAAGAAGGATTTGGATTTGCAGAAAGTAGTTAAAGAGAGGGAGAGAGAGTATGAATAGAGAGAGAAATATTTTGTCAAAGGGTTTCGTAAAGTTTGGCAAATGACGGTTCAAGGACTATTTAAACGCGAGAAAATTTTAGTTGAGAAAAGCGGGAACTTAAGATATTTTCTTAAGTATCAAATTTTATCCTTGACCCCCTTTATTGCTTTAGAAACCTCTTTAGCAAAAAAATAGACTAAGTAAGAGTACTAACCTTTAAGTCTTCCGGTAAAGGAGAACTTACGTCTTCCGATCAGTCTAAAACTAGGTCTACCGGTATGAAAGAAATATTAACAAAAAGTTGAAATTAAGCAGTAGGATCAATCATACCAAGATTTCTCCTTAAATAAGCAAACCTGGTGGCATCCAGTGGTTTCGTGAGAATGTCTGCCAATTGATGCTCAGTTAGAACATATTTCAAACTGATGTTACCTTTTTCCACATGATCTTTGAGGAAGTGATAACGGATATCAATGTGTTTGGTCTTGAAAATAGTTATGTAAAACAAAAATACGTTAAAAATAATAGTTACAGAGTCAATGAAGATGAGAATGCTAATGATGATTATTTTCAAGTAATATATTTTAATTTTGAATATGTTTTCACATAATTAAATATTTGGAAAACATGTGAAGGGCATTTTGGTCTAATATTTTCTAAATGGTCTTCCTTTGAGTGGTAGTCTGTTTCTTTTTCTTCATTGCTCATCCTCGTCTCTTCGCTGCTACTCATGGTGGTTGGAGGCGACGGTTTTGAAAACTGAATCCTCTCCATTGGAATTTTGGATTTAAACGAGTGAAAGGGTCTTCCTTTCTACAATTTGGGGTGACCCAAATTTATTAATTATCTAAATGGTCTCTGAACTTTATAATGTGAATTGCTGACCTAACAAAATAAAAAAATAAAAATAAAAAAAAACGAAATTGAATAGAAGGACCAATTGCGTCACAAGTTTTAGTAAAGAGATGATTTTTAGGAATTTGAGACGAATTTGGAAATAGGGGTAAAGTAAAGGAATAATTTTGGTAATTCGCCCTAAATTTAATTCCTAACGGACATAAATTAGCTAATTAGACTAGGTTGACTTGTTTTACGCGCGGAAGAACTTATATGGTTAATACATATCAAGTCATAATTAAGCAACAAGTTGCAGTAGCATAATGGGATATCTTGAAACCTCTCTAGAACTTACAATCATCTCCTAACAAAAACCTCTAAAGTTACTTGTTAATTAATTAATTAAACTAAAAAAAATCTTTTTATCAATATTTCCTTAAACCGTTGACTGCTTGAAATTAAGTAATTAAATTAAAACAATACGGAGTATTTCCTAAACCGTTTTATCAATAAATAAATAAGGCGGTGGGAGTGGGAAGGAATTAGGAAACTCAAAACCCTCCAAAACAAAACCTTTTTATAGCGTTCTTTCTCTTAAACCCATCAAAACAAAACAAAGCAAAGCAAAACCTTGGGCGGAAGGATTCAATATGGCCGAAGGATTCGATATTGGTTACCACATATTACCCACCGATGAGCAAGTGTTTGATTGCCTCCGGCAAAAGGTTCTTATGGAAGAACGTCTCATCTCTCCTGCTGCTCTTTTCCACTTCCCTATTACCGATCGAGACTTGTATTCCGGTGCGCCATGGGAAGTCTTGAAAGATGATGATCCGTGGGAGATTGAAAATTCTGGCGACAAATCGGTAGTCAAAAGGTTTGTTTTCGTATTCACTAAACTGAAACTTTCTGGGAAGAAGAGATTTGTTCGAACAGTGGGTGGGGGCACTTGGGATGGTTCGACTGGTGAAGTTGAAATTCGGAAGGAGGGTTTGGTGATTGGTGGTAGAAGGTACTTGGATTTCAAACTTAAAGAAAACCCACAATCTCGAGATAATATTTTGACTTCTGGTCATTGGATGATGCACGAATACAAGCTTGCTGGAGAGAGCTTGAAAGGGTTGGAGGATATCCCTCTTGCAAAGACACAAGTCCTCTGTCAAATAACCCATGTTTCCGATAAGAATTTAGGGATACACCTAAATTGGCCTAAGCCCGCCTTGTTGATTTGTTTTGAAGAATTTGAAAGACGCGGCCTTCTTGAAAAAATCTGTGATGATGATGATGGTGATGATCCTTCAAACAAAAGAAAATATCCTGATCAAGAAATCGTAAGCAACTCAATGAAGAAGAGGAAGCAAAACCAAAAGGAGGCGGAGATTAGTTTTGGTTCTTCGGCACCAACAATAACCAACTTGCTAGACGCTGAAGATAACCAGTTGATGGTCTATGCTGAAGCTCTCAACGAAGTGACGATCCCTAATGAGAATAATATGCTCTACTCTGAAGCAACAGACTCTGAATTTGCTGATCAACTGGAACGTGACTTACTCATGGCCACAAACAACGAACAGAATCAGTTGGTGGAATTCGAGCAAACAACTTACTCTACTTGGGATGATCAGGCACAGACCTACTCTTATTTTTCTGCTGCAACAACGGGAGGCGTTAACGAAGAAGTAGATCCAGTTGTAGGAATGTCTCCATCGCTGTCGTCAATGAAACAGTTGGACTCCAACAAAGAAGCAACAGACATGGACAGTAGGAAACAACTTGCAGAATATAGTGCGGAAGTAGTTGAAGAAATTACAAATTTTATGGCAGATCTCCCAGATGATTGTTATGATGAAAGTCTTGATGTACCTGCATTGTGCCAAATGGATATACCAGCTCTATGGGAAGACAAAGATTTTCAGGTTGCAGAATGCAAATTTGGTAAAGAGCAGCGGCCCAGGATCTCAAAATTCCCACACAGCTGCTTGGTCTGATAAGAGAGACCAATTTGTGTATGTAGTTGATGTAATGTTGCTGAAGCTCTCATTGGTGTTTTCAGATTTTCAAGGAAAATTAATTAAAGTAAAACAATTTTAATTAGCAACGTAAATATATTGGTAATCATATAGTATGAAAGTAATATGTAATTGTGGAGCACGGAACCAATCGAACATAGATTAATTTGACGATCAAAGGTGGAAGTTAACTAAATTAAAGAATCAGATTAAGCCATCTAACCCAAGTAGAAAAACTATAGGAAGTGATTAAAGGGCTCTATTTTTTTGGTTGATAGTATAGTATGACGACGACTTTTCTGGGAAAGGTTTGATAATATCTTAGCTAGGTACGAAGAAATTTCTTTCATTTTGATCACATGAGTGCATCTTCTCAACTTGATGGCAGGTGCAAGTTATTGATCATTTTAAGAGGATTATCGCCCCTCCCTCCTCCGTACGATTAAGATTGAATAAATGGATAGAACGTTAATGGTGTGAACGAACTCGACGGAGCTAGGTGCATGTGTGACTAATTGATAGGTAGGGAGGGGGACGAGCTAGTCTGATGGAGAACAGGACTGCCTTTTATTGTTCTCTTACATGGTTTGCTTAAGTTTGCTCAATAATAACAACACTTTGTAGTTTGTATACTCCCCAGTCCCCAAACACACTTTTCATGAGGTGCATGGAAGTGTAAGAGGCTAAGAGCCTTGCAGAGTTGCAGAAAGCTAGCTATATTATTATTTCCTTGACCCGCACATGCAGAGACATGGTCAACAAAGTTGAAAATAATTTGACTGATTAGCCCATGGTATTAAATAAGGTGACCTCACCACATGGATCTCATCAAGTCATATGTCTATTCTAAATGACAAGAGATACCCGCTCCGTCTAACCCACAATGCGCCTGATGTCTATTCTAAGTGCGTTAACATCATTGTTGCGCCTGATGTCCTCTCTTCCAAATTAATGGGACAATGCGCGCTTCCGCACAATTTGGCATCCAACACCCATGTCAAAGTCTAAGAAAAGCAAGTTGGGAAATAGTGGGAAGAAGTTAGAATGCCAGGACCATTGATGGAATCACATATTAGGTGGGCGTTGAGGGCCGGATTCAAGCGGCGTTGACTGAAAATGCTCCCACATACTAGTTGCATATTCATGAGACGAATAGGTCAACTCCACATTACGTGAACTTGATATTTAAAAAACATTGTAAACAATAATAACCGTGAAAACTAATTTTTTAACATCATAAAACTCATCATTTTTTAGAGAACCAGTATTCAAGTAATTTTAGAAGAAAATAAACTAAATCAAAAGGAAAAACCAATATACACCATTTACATCAAACACAAAAAAAAAAAACATTTTGAAATATTGTAAAGATAACGACAAAAGAGATCAATGTCAACATTTTGAGACCAAAATGTATACAAAATACAAAGATTTAAAAATAGTTACTACAAATTTAGTATGCAATTATCACATTTTTATCATATAATCAAAGTCTATAAATTTAATTATTTAGAGAGTGTTCAACCACAAGAGATAGAAAATATGCTACAATTTTTTTTCAGAAACGGGTGAAGTAAATGGCCTATTTGGATCAATTTCAGTGGTGTAAAGTCCCGACACAACATTCCAACCAGACCAATTTGATAGACAATTGCATCAATTTGATTAACAAAAACTAGCGAATTGTGCCGTATGCCGATAGAGTGAGGAGAGAATTGATGAGAGAGAGAGAGAGAGAGAGAGAGAGTAATAGTATGAAGTCAAATGGCATGGTGAGGTTGGAGAATTAAGTGGTGTGTGAGTTTGAGTAGTTGGGTGAATGACATGTGATTTTGGGATTAAAAAAATAGTTTTTTTTTTTTTGGTATGTGTGTGCGGCGTGCATAAGCTTGAGGTGGGCTTGAGCCCTACTCATGGTTTACTTAGATCCGCCCATGCTAACAAGCGCACTGTCATGGCAATTGTGTCCTCGTTATGCAGAGACGTAGGCCCTCGATGTTGTTTAGCTTGATGAGGTTGGCCTGTTGGCAGTCATCGATGTGGTCCTTGGTGGATTTTGGCGCGTGTCCCTTGGAATCATTTTCATGGATTACGCAAGGTTTCATAAGAGTTCATTTAGCCTAAGTCACGTTGTTATAACATACTACTCCCTCCGTTCCGGACAAAGAATTCTCGTTTGAAAGTCAATTTTTTTAAGAAAATGATACTTTTAGTAATATATTAGTAATAAAATGATATTTTTATGCCTTAATTTGTTAAAGTAGACTCTTTAAGTGAAACATCTCAAAATAAAATAGTTGATTATTTGACATTTGCCGGGAACGGAAGGAGTATAATAATTTTCTTCTTTTAGTGTGGATAAGTGAACTTTAAAAAAATTTGACCAACAACATATGAAGTTGCTTTAAATTATACTCCATCCGTTTCGGGTAAAGAGTCTCCGTTTGAAAGTCAAAATTAAAAAATATATAACAATTTTAGTAGCACATTAGTAATAAAATGATACTTATATGCCTTAATTTTTGAAAGTAGACTCTTTAAGTGAAACATCTCAATATGGAATAGTGGACTCTTTGTCCGGAACGAAGGGAGTAACTCTTATAAGTTAATGGATTAACATATTTTTTGGTCCCTGAACTATCCATGAAATATGCGTTTGGTCTCACTATTTATTTTGTTATGCGCTTGGTCCTTGAACTCAATTTTTGCGGTGAGATTCTCCCTTACGAGGTTACCGTGAGTTTTGCCATGAAAAATTTAATGAAATCTCAAATTTGCCCTTACGTTTACTAAGCGATGATGGGACGTATATCAGACAAACACGATCATTTGCTTCATTTCACTAAGTTTATCATCTCACTACCCCAAACCCTAAAATCAGTTCAATCTCGAAGAATCGTAGGCATTGAAGATAACATGTACGAAATTCATTCGAGTTTGTGTTTTCCTTCGATTTTTAAGTGCTTTTGTTTTGATCACCTAAACTTTCCTCGATCCCCTTCATCTTCAAAATAAGTTCAATCGACATTTGTAATTCGAAAAATGGGTCATGGCTTCCACATCAACAGGCCAACCGCGTGCTAGATCTAGTACTTCTATTCTCTGGTGTGATTGCAACATTCCAGCCCCATTGAAAATTTCACGAACTGATAGTAATCACGGGAAGCTCTTCTACGGTTGTGCAAATTACAGTGTACGTTCTCAATTTGTTACCAATAATTTTTGTGCAAAAATGAATCAGTAAATAGTTGAATTTTCTATGTGGTTATGTTTATTTTGTATTTTGTTTTTGTTTTTTTTTTTGCAGAAAACATGCAAAGGCTGTGATTTTTTTTTTTTTTTGAATGGGCAAATGATCAAAGTATGATGTGTGAAAATGTTACTGAAATGAAAGAGAACAAAAGATGAGATGAAATTTCTTAAGTTAAAAGAGAGGAAAATGACATTTAAAAAGGAAGTGAAGAGGCTTGAAGTAGAACTGGTAAAGAAAGACATGGAAATTGTCATGTTGAAGTCTCAAGTTATGAGCAGTAGGAATGTGAGGAAGTGGGTTATTGTAATTGTTGTGTGTATGATTGTACGTATATCACATCTTTAGACCAAACCATGGTGGTATGTTTATGTTGCCTATAAAGAGGTAAACTTTGATCTGTCACATAAACTAGAACAATGGGTTGTAGTATGTAGTCTAACAAGCACCATCGAGCTGATTGGGAACACGAGACTATATAACATATACCAATACTAACAAGTTTACATTCCCAAATTATAAGTGTTCTAATTTTGTTCACAAGTTTACATTCCCAAATCATAAGTTTTCATATCAATACGTACATATGCCCAAAATTACAAGTTTACATGCCCAAATGATACGTGTTCTAACTTTGTCCAAAATAGCATATCACTTAAAAGTACCTAACAACCTATCACTCAAAAGTACCCAACAACCTATCACTGTTTGTTGTTTAGCCTGATTTTTTTTGTGACAAGTCAGATTTTGTCATTACATTTCTTCCCCTCCAAACAAAAGGTGTATCACTATTCCTTGGTGACCCTATAGTATAAGTGCTGGTACATTGGCTAGTTGATGTAGTTGGGCTTGCTTCATATCCATATGAGGTAGTGAATTGAGTTGGTGGAAGGGGTTGTCTTGATTCTTGAACTAGAGGGGCTTGTCTTGGTCCTTCAACTGGTGGAACATAAGTGCTCATATTTATCAGTATAATGCACATAAAAATAGTTAGTACTTGCTTAGAAAAATACTACCTCAGCTGTAACTGCATCTGGTACGTACTTCTTTATCAGTTGTATTTGCCTTATCTAAAGCATCACCAACCTTAAACCAATTACATAGAAAGATGTTAAGTACTACCTTTAAACCAAAAAATATACTCATGGTGCACATTTAAAGCTAAGATACTCATTTTGCAAACAAATGGTATATACATCATAGAAATAAAAAATAGGTGATACACTACTACACTAACATCCATGTTAAAGAATAATAAATAGACTAGGTGGTAAACAACAACAATGGTAAATAATGTTGGGGTACACTACTATACATGCACAACATCAGTTGGTCTAATACAATAGATAGGCATAAACAACAGTAATGGGTCTACTTTTTGTCGTCCCCCAATTATGACTTTACAGACATAAGAGTTAACAAATAAACTATATTCAATTCATATCACATTAACAGAGAGACCACATACATTAGACAACAACAAAAAGATAATGACAGCAGAAACATCCAAATTTGGACCACTTTATTTATTTATACCTATAACACAGAAGCACACAAGTCAAAAATCAAAATAAAGTCATAATATTCATATCTTAACCAACAAATTAAAACCAATAAAATATGACCTAAAGTAATATACAATAATATATAGCATAAAATCCCCCCAAAAAGTATGTATTATAGGTGGGCCAATTCGTACAAATTGACCTCTAAAACATAATCTAACATAGAAACGAATAAATGTCACTTAAAAATCAACAACAGATACCATAAATCACAATCAAACAGGGAAATAACTAAGCTTGACAAAATTTTTGACAAAAACCCATGTTGAAATCGAAGGAAAACATAAACCCTAATTAATTTCGTACCATAAAGCTATTAAGAGTATAAAATCGAAGAAAAACATAAACCCTAATGAATTTCATACATGTTGTCTTCAATGTCTACGATTCTTCGAGATTGAACTGTAATGAATTTCGAGATTGAACGATTCTTCGGGTTTGGGGTAGTAAGATGAAGCAAATGATCGTGTTTGCCTGATATACGTCTCATCATCGCTCAGTAAAAGTAAGGGCAAATTTGAGATTTCATTAAATTTTTCCTGGCAAAACTCACGGTAACCCCCTGTAAGGGGTGAATCTCACTGCAAAAATTGAGTTTAAGGAACAAACGCATAACAAAATAAATAGTGGGACCAAACGCATAATTCGTGGATAGTTCAGGGACCAAAAAATATGTTAATCCTAAGTTAATTGAGGGAGTGATATTTCCAACAAATTAAAGAGTCAGTAATGAGTAATGACTGAAACCGCAATGGCAAGGCCGATAATTCAACATTTAGTTAGCAATGACTAAAGAGTAAATATTGGTCCGCTGTCCTTTGCAACTTTGTTTTGTTATTTTTGGTTTTCTTTAAAATGATTCTACTAGATTTTTTCTATCTCTTTTTCTATTTTTTATTATTACATAAGAATTCAAAATTACAAAATTAAAGATATTAAATCATGAAACCAAATACAACATTATGAATTAATTATCGAGAATCAAAAAATGTTGCACAAATTTTCCTAGTACTTTCAAAATTTCAATTATAGAGCCCATGCTTCGCAGGTACAATGTAGGAATCATCTTTTTTTTTATAATAATAGTACTCCCTTTGGTTTGGATAAATGTTCTTAGCGGATAAAACACAAAGATTAATAAATGTAATTAATGATGGGTTGTAAAATATGCAATTAAATAATTATTTAGTCCCTGAATTATTCAAAAACTATGCGTTTGGTCCCATGACTTTTTTCGAAATATGTTTACAAGACTATCCTTACGTCAAAAACAGTCCAAAAATTAGTCGTCCAGATCGGCGCCTCCAACGTCTTCTCTGATCCAGATCAACACCATTGTCGGCGACAACAATGAGAAGATCGTTTAGATCTAAAATTTTAGCATATTTCAGATCTTAAATTACTTACAGTCAACAGCTCAAAAATCTCTCTCTAAAGTAAACAGCCATGGTTGCTCTTGTTAACAAACTCTCTTCTCTCTCATTTCCATCTTCATTCCTAACTCAATCAAGAAAAACCCAATTCAATTATTATAAACCCATTTCACTCCATTCACTTGCTCAACATCATCAATCTCACCCTTCACATAAAAATACTCAATTTAACGTTACCAAAGAGATTACTGGCTATACAAGAACACCCAATTGGAACAAACCTCATCATCCTGCCCGATTTCACCTGATTCCAGCTCAATCAGAGTCTATGACATTGCCCTTCAATTGCCGGAGATGAAGAAATTGCTTTAGGTGTTGAGGGAAAAGAGAGGGGAATTCGGTAGGTCCCATGATGGTGGTGGAAAGAATGGACCCGGGATGTGTTCTTGGTGGGTATTGGGTACTGAGCCTGGAGATCCGACGATGGGCACTGGTTCGTCGAAGAACCCTGACAGTAGCTTCCACTGTAGCAACGATAGAGAAGACCCTCACGTTTACGGCTCTGTCCCTCTCGTTGGCTCCTGGGATTCCTCCAAAGATGTAACTTCTTTATTCTACCCACTCAACCTTCTTCCCTTCAATTATTCATCCCGACTGTTTGTGATATATATAATTTCCCTCAATTGCTCCTACTTTGACTTCGATTTTGACTCTTTTTTTATTTTCCCAGCTTCCAATGGAACGCGAATCAACTTCAATGTGGGAATTGAATTTCGTTGGCCGGCTCTGTTGAGAAGAGGGCGATGTGGGTGAATGCTCTAGAATTTTCTAGAGAGTGAGAGTAAGAGAGAAGAAGAGAGGATATGAAGCCAATGCCGGTGGAGTCCAGGGATGAAGGAGTTAAAGGGCAAATTTGGGATTTTAAATAAATTTTGACGGAAAAATTAACGGTAACCACGTGAGGGAGGAATCTCTTAGCAAAACCGAGTTTAAGGACCAAACACATTTCAAAAAAAGTTGCGGAACCAAACGCATAGTTTTTCGATAGTTCAGGGACCAAATAATTATTTAATCATAAAATATGTTGTGACAATAATATCTATTACATAGACTCTCTCTCTCTCTCTCGCTCTCATTAATTATGTACTCCCTCCGGACCAATATATAAGCAAAAAATACCAAATTTTGGTGGACTCAAATATAAGCAAAAATCACCATATTAAACTCTACTCACAACTTCCAAGAAGTTTGGTACCAAAAATACCCCTTGTTAATTCTTTTGTTTTTCAAGATGTGTGCACATTCCCTATACACAAAGAGCCACTAATTATAAAAGGAGCTATAATGAATTGATGACAATGAGTTAATATTACATTAATTGTCATCAGTTTTGAATGGGATACTTAAGGGTATTTTAGTAAGTATACTTTTGTTTTATATAAAATCAAGACAATTTAACTAATTTAACTTACTTTCTTAATCTGTGTGAAATTGGTTAGTTTTGCTTATATATAGGTCCGTAGGGAGTACCAATTACACTAACTTTCTCTAGTTTATGCAATAATGATAGTATTAAATGAAACGATATATTAGGAAGAATGGTAGAAAATTTATACACCAAAAATATTTACAAACATTAGTTGGAATAAGATGATACATTGAATGTTGTACGCAATTGAATCCTCGTTAAGTTGACACATGCCTAATACTACTTGCTCGCTATAATTAAGACAAGTAGACAACTATGTCTCGTACCATACATTTTTTCTCATTGTTTGTTAATTCACATTCTAGAGATGGGTTTTATGAATGCATTTGTTGAGATTTAAGAGCTTGATTTTAAATTTTATTTTTACAATAATTGGAAAAAAAAAGTTAGAAACGGGTAGAGCAAGGTAAGTAATTAAATAAAGGGTCTAAAACCACCAAAATCAAACATTGAGGTCTTTGTCCCATTCCAATCCTCGTACCAAGGGCTCGACTTACCTTATAAAGAAACAAAATCAAGGAGAAGTGAAGAGCGACCAAGTTTAATGTTAAATTAGGCTAAGCTGGAAAACCTGTCAATACCTCATAATTTGAGTAAATCTGCCATACTTTCTTGAATTGCTAAAAAATTTCCCAAACTCAATTCTCAATTATCACAAAATTGGGAGGGGGTATAGTTAGAGGACACACTAGGAGGGATAGGTTGTGTTTAGATGGAGGAGGATAAAATAGGAAGTTTCAGTTTTTGGGGGGTACACTTGGATGATTTGGTGGACCAAATAGCGCCCCAAGTTTAAAATGAAGAGGGTAATGTACTTAGAAAAACAAGTGTATTTAGAAGGACGACAGGTCTCCCGTGAGACCGTTTTACGGATTGTAATTCGTACAATGGAACCACACTCTCTCACAACTCAACTCACCAACACGCGGTAGATTGGATCGAGGATCTGTCTAACATAAAATATATGTACTACCGTATTTCCTAAGTTTTTGCCGCAAAGGGAAAGATAGTTGATTATGATTGAAGAGAAGAAACTCTAGTGTTGCATCATTTGTATTCTCTTTCAAACTATTCAGTCTCACAATGTCACTCAAGCAGCAGTCGCTTTCTCAGTCACACATACACACACTCAGACATCAACCAAACAGCTACTCACTGCGGCTATTTCTCACCTCATTGGCACCCTCTCTCTCTTATCCTTACCGGTAGTCTCTTTCTCCCCTCCCCCCACCGGTACTCTCTCCTAGCCACGGTAAGCTCTCTTAGTCTCTTTCTTAAATTTCTTTCACGCTTCTTATTTTAAATTGTCATCTCTATAAATTAACTTTGTTTTCTTCTTCTACCAGATATACGAACTCTATATGGATATAGGCAAGGGGCAAGGGGCATGACACGAGCACAAGCACTAAAGTAGTTGAGTGATGTGTCATAGTGGAGTTAGCATTACAACTGGCATCACAGTGAGTTGCAAAAATTGTGTTAGGTTCCATTTGGATGCATTGATTTTGAACTCAATAAATATTCAAATTCTATAAAATTTAAATAACTTAGAATTTACTTTCAAAATCATATCATTTCCATTGTTTGGATAATGTGTGGAATTCAATTGTAATTTAATATTATACTTAAAATAAGATTTCAATAATATGTCAAGTATTTAGTTTAGTCTAGTGGTATATGGTTGTTTGTTATTATGAATGACAAGGATTCAAACCTTACTAACAACAAAGTATAAAAATAAATAGCATATGGTGGTGGTGGTTAACGGCGGTGATGGGTGGTAGCCGACGGAGGTAGTTGGAGTGATTTAGAATCACAACACAATTCCAATTCCAAATTTTAGTTATGTTCCCAAACAATGAAATTGATTTTGGAAGCCCCAATTCCAATTCCAAGCTATGTAATTGTTTCATATATATATATATATATATATATATATATATATATATATATATATATATATATATAGTTGTACAACTCTTTGTGTGATTCAGAAATTGAGTCATATAGCTTGATCTCTCTCTCGTCTTCAACTATTTCTTCTTCTTCTTCTTCTTCTTCTTCTTCTTCTTCTTCTTCTTCTTCTTCTTCATATCTTCATCATAATTTCTTCATCGTATTAGAGCAATACCAATATTCCGCTGCTCATTAACCGATCAAATCTCACTGCCATCTCAAAACTACAATCAATTGTTGTTTTAGCTCCATGTCAACTACCGGAGAATCAATTTCAACCGGCAATGAAACCAGAAGAGAAACCAGAAATGTCATAATTGAAAGTGTCAATGAAGTCGAAGTTGATGAATATGAAGCTACATAGGTAAATCTCGTCTTACCTCCTCTTCATCCTCTATACCTCCACACTAATGATCATCCATGCATGTTCTTGGTGAATCATGTTCTGACTAATATCAATTACAATCAATGGCGAAGAGCCATGGTCATTGCACTCTCATCCAAATTGAAATTAAGTATTGTCACTATTAAAAATAAATGACCTAATCCTCAATCCAAATACCTAACACACTGGCAAAGGTGCAATGACATGGTCACATCTTGGCTTCTAAATGTTGTTTCACCATAAATATCAGTCTTGTGTATCTCAAGTCTACAAAACAAATTTGGGAGGATCTAGAATTTAGGTTCACTCAAAATAATGCTCCACAATTGTTTAATATAAAAAAGGAAATCGTGAATTTGAGACAAGGAAGCATGGATATCTCAACTTACTTTACAAATTTTTTATCATTGTGGGATGAACTGGAGTATGTTAGTGGAAAGCCAAAATGCATCTGCACTTGTTCTTGTGGAGCAGATCAAAAACTGGATGACTATGAACATATGCAAAAGGTAACTCAATTTCTTATTGGCCTAAACGACTCTTGTCTTTGGAATTAGGAGCAATATCTTAACCAAAAGTCCATTACCAAATATCAATGCCACATTGGCCTTGTTAATGCAAGATGAGAGGTTGAATGAATGTTCTAGCTACTCTAGGCCTTCAGTGACTGAAAGATCTTTTCTTTTGTTTGCAAAGAATGTTGTTCAATCATCTACTACTGAGCCCTCATCAGCCTTGTATGTTAAAAACAATGCTCAGTCCTATGCCCCTGGACATAATGGAAGAAAAGTGACCTAATAAGATCAATAACATCTGCACACATTGTGGAGGAACAAGACACAATAAAGAGAGTTGTTTCTTCATTCATGGCTTCCCTGAGTGGCACAAGCTGCATGGTGTTAAATCAGATCCTGCAAAAATGCCCAAGAATATGAAAAACAAGAGTCATTCTTATCAAGCTCATTCTGCTGGAAGTTTTGCTCACTCAGAACATGAGGCTTCTATTAATGTTGTTTCACTACATCAACCTGATGTTACTTCTCCTACTACTCAAACTGTACGTAATGATCTTACAGTTTCTAGTATTATGAGTTCAGTCAGAATAGCTCTACATGTCATTCATTCCACTGATTGGATCATTGATTCAGGTGCATCTGACCATATTACTTCTTCCTTTAATCTTCTTGTTGATCATGTCCCTTTTCATTCCTTTATACATCTTCCAAATGGCCAACAATTGTAGATCACACACAAAGATTCTATTTAGTTAACCAAACATATCACATTGATCAATGTTTTGTATGTGCCCAAGTTTTCATTCGACTTGTTATCAGTAGGAAAACTAACTTCTGATAACAACTGTTGCCTGCAATTATTTTCTACACACTACTTGATACATGACTTAGCCTGCAAGACTGTGATGGGGACTGGATTTGAAGGAAGGCATGTACAAATTTACTCTGGATGATTCTTCCACTACATCTCAAGTTTGCTCATCATATTCTTCCTCTTCATCCTCTGCTCAACTTTGGCATTACAGATTAGGGCATACACTTGTTGATAACCTTAAATATTTTCCTATGTCTTGTAATAAGTACTCCATTTCTCATGAACCTTGTGAAGCCTGTCATCTAGCTAAGCAATGTAGAACTTCATTTCCATTAAGTCCCAGTTATGCAACTAAGACATTTTATTTAATTCATTGTGAAGTGTGGAGGCCAAAACTCATCTTACCTATAATGGATTCAATTCCTTTTTTACTATTGTTGATGATTTCTCAAGAACCACCTGGACTTATTTGTTAAAATCTAAAGTCCAGATCCTATACTATATGCAAACTTTTCTTAAAATGGTTGAAACTCAATTCCAAACATCTGTCCAAAGCATTAGATTAGATAATGGATCTGAGTTTTTCAATTCTGCAATGACCTCTCTGTTAATCCCTCTTGGCATAGAACAACAAAGTACTTGTGTTGAGACGCCTCAACAGAATGGAAGGGTGGAAAGAAAACATAGATATATCGTAAATGTAGCTCGGGCTCTCAGGTTTCAAGCTCACTTACCTATTAGGTTTTGGGGAGATTGTGTTCTCACTGCCTCATATCTCATTAACAGAACTCCAACCCCTCTTCTCCAATTCAAAACACCTTATGAAATCCTACTTCATAATCCTCCTTCCTATTCACATCTTAAAGTCTTTGGTTGCTTATGTTATGCTTCCACACTTAAATCAACTAGGGACAAGTTTTCTCCTAGGGCTAGCAAATGTATATTCCTTGGTTATCCCTATGGCAAGAAAGCATACAAAGTATATAATCTGACTACTCACCGGGTGTTTTATTTTAGAGATCCTATTTCATGAGCTTCTATTTCCATATCAATCTTCCTTGTCTGTTTTAGAAACCATCTTTCCTATGTTTCCTGCCTCCCCTCCATCATGTCCAGAGGTGGTTACACCTTGTATTCCCATTGTTTTAGACCCTCCTACTCCAAAGCAAGTTCATTCTTCTCTTTCTACTTTCTTCTCTTCCTCTTCTTCTTGTCCTAAGTCATCTATGCATGTTTCCTCCTCTTCCATTCCACCTACCAATCCCATTGACTCCCCATAATCGACATTCCTCCTTAAGACCATTGGCGAGTGTTATTCCTTCCAAATTCGAGATTATACGACTGCCTTCAAGGTTCATTTGCTTCTCAATGTTCATCGGTACTAATGTCCTTTCTTACTCATGCATTTCTTCCAAATACTATTCATATATCGTAACACCTCTTCTTTATCGAACCTACCACATACAACCAAGTCTTGAAAGATCCAAACCGGTGTAAGGCTATGAAGCTCTGCTCTTGAACAAAATAATACATGTGAATTGGCAAAGGGCGGTTGGTTGTAAGTGGATCTCTGATTGAAATATAATGATGGAACTCTTAAAAGTAGAAGGCTAGGTTAGTAGCCAATGGAAGGCGAGTGGGAAGACTATTTTGAGACCTTTGCTCCTATAGCAAAGATGACTACTATGAGTTTTTCTAGCTCTTCGCCATTAAAGGCGACAACTCTCAAATGGATGTGGCAAATGCCTTCTGCATGGTGACTTGGATGAGGAGGTCTATATGGACTTGTCTCAAGGCTATGTGTTACCCTCTCATCTCTCTGCCAAAACATTAGCCAATCTGTTGTAATGTGCGAAAGCAACGGGCAAGATTAGTATCAAGTAATAAAGTTCGAAGAGTCGATCCCACGAGGATAGAGCTAGAAATAAATCCTAAGTACTAAAATTGGGCACACCTAATTTTATCTAAGCTAACGCAAATTTAATTAAAAATAAAAATAAAATAAACAAAATAAAGGCAAGAAAGTAAACTAAATTAACGCGACAATGAAACGGCGGCAACATCAAATCAAGGTTAAAAAGAATAGGATTGTGATATTTCTAGTCTAGCCAATGTTTAATTTAACTCTCTATATTTTTCTTAACTCAAATTTTCGGTAGTCGGTGCGCACTAATATTTTCTACGGGCTTTGTATAGAAAACCTAGCTATCACTCATTCTTGCTACGGGCTCATATCCTCGCAACACATAGCCTAGGAGAGAAAATAGTCGCGTGGTAGATCAAGCACCCAATGACTATCTACGGCCTTCGATAATCGGTGTGCCTTAGAGACGTAAACAATTATCACGATTTTCGGAATAATAGGAAGGGTTTTCGCTTCGTATCCTATCATTCTATGGCTCATTTAATGATTAATGACTTCATTAAAAGCATTAAACACACAATGATAATGACCAAAAATATATGAATAATACATCAAATAGAGAGAAATTAAATTAAAACATCACATTTAACATAAATAATAATCACAATCCAAAAATATATTTAGCTCATCATCAAGGTATCAAAATAAATGTAAAGTTTCTCCAAAAATTACAACATTAAAATAATTAAAGAGGTGGAAGAATTAAACCAATTAATGTTGCAATCTTGAGTTGACTTCACTTAATTAATCTTGCTCCCTTGACCCTTGATTTGATGCTCCAAGCCTTCAAAATGGAAACATTTTGAATTAGGTGAAGAGGTGGAGAAATGAAATTAATGGGGTTGAAGAGTTTTAGGGCTGCTGCCCTAAAACTGAAGGCTGGTTGCTTTCTGTTCTTCCAATGCCCGGCTGGAAGGAAATAAAAGAAAGGTAAAGGAGGCAGGGGTAGAATAGGGAAAGGATAGGAGTTTTAGGGGCAAAAAGGGAAGGAACTAGGAGATTTAGGGGCAAAAAGGAGAAGAAAATGAGAGCTGGGTCGAGGCAGGGTCAGGGTTAGCCCATGGAGAGTTCACGGGTCACCCAAGGGAAAACGGGCAGCGGTTGTGAGGGAGAAAGGGCTGAATGGGCGGGCAGGTGGGCTGGATGGGTGTGGGTCACACGCGGGCTGGATCCGATCCTACAGGGAAGACGCGGGTCGCTGCACTAAGGAAAGGGGATGACGTGGCGCTCTTAGGAGAAGACAACACATTAATGAAATGGGAGTTTCATATAATTGCGCCGGTGCCCCTGACTTTCTGATTACGGCTGCCGAAGCCCTTCCCTCTCCAGCTCTTTCAATTTGGTCCTCAGTTAACTCTGTTAAGTTCTGTTAGCTTGCTGCACATAGAAACTCTTAACGAAACTTAATGGCGAGTGCCCAAACTTAACATTGGAGCCTGGGATGTCCTCGATTTGCACGTATTGAGCCATACAACCTCAAATATCCTTGAGATACCTACATGAAACTTAAAAATACATAAAAAAAATAGTATCTCAAATGCAATAAATCATTAACCAAAACTCAAAATAATCAATAAAATTCCGAAAAATAATGAAAATAACAAGCTTATCATATACAAACTCCTTAAATCTCAGTATGGCCTTAAACAGGCACCCAGACAATGGTACAACAAGTTTGCTGCAGCTTTGGTTTTGTATGGTTTTGCAGAATCTAAGCATTATCTCACCTTATTTACTCTTCAAAAACCAGATTCCTTTACTGCAATTATGGTCTAAGTGGATGACATTTTAGTTGTTGGGTCAAACAGTGCTGTTATTGTAGATGTTAAAGCTCATTTGCAACCTCATTTCAACATTAAAGACTTAGGTCCTTTCAAGTTCTTTCTTGGTATTGAAATAGCCAGATCCACTGAGGGCAAATGCATTCACCAAAGAAAGTACTCTTTGGATATTGTGTTGATACAGGGTTGATGGCTGTTAAAGCTTCTAAGATCCTTTTTTAGAAGAAGCATGACTTAACTCCAAACAAGGGGGACCTGCTCACCAATACCATGCCTTATAGAAGATTGGTTGGAAGACTAGTTTATCTAACTATCACAATACCTGATTTTTCTTATGGAGTTCACATTTTAAGTCAATTTCTAGTGGCTGCTCCTAAAGAGCCTCATTGGCAGGCTGCTTTAAATCTTGTTCGTTACAGGGCAGTCTTGGTCAGGGTTTACTATACTCAGCCTCCAGTCCTCTCCAGCTTTCCATCTACTGTGACTCTGAGTGGGCAGCTTGTCCTGTCACTCACAAATCATTGTCGGCTATTGTGTTCTATTAGAATCATCACTTATTTCCTGGAAAGCTAAGAAACAAGCTGTTGTTTCCAAATCTTCTTGTGAAGCTGAATATCAGAGTATGGCCAATGCCTCCTATGAGGTGGTGTGGTTGGTGAATCTTCTCAAGGATTTTGGTGTGGACTCCCTTACTCTTGTCCCCTTATTCTATGATAATGGGGCTGCACAGCAACTGGCTGCTAATCCTGTCCTACATGAAAGAACTAAACACATTGAAATTGAATGCCATTTAATTCGTGACAGAATCAGGACTTATTGCTATGTTTCATGTTTCCTCCTCTAATCAACTGGCCGACCTTTTTACCAAGGTTTTGCCTCTTGAGTCCCTTTCCTATCTGTTATCCAAGCTTAGTGTCTTGAATTTGTTCAACACCTTTAGCTTGAGGGGGACTGATATGGATATAGGCAAGGTGCATTACACGAGCACAAGCACTAAAGTAGTTGAGTGACGTGTCATAGTGGAGTTGGCATTACAGCTAGCATCACAGCAAGTTGGAAATTCTGTTAGGATATTTTGGACAGATTGTTTCATGATATATATAGTAGTATAACTCTTTGTATGATTCAAAAATTGAGAGTTGCATAGCTTGATCTCTCTCTCTCTCATCTTCAACTGTTTCTTCTTCTTGTTCTTCTTCATATCTTCATCATAATTTCTTCACTTACCCAAGTCAACCAACCAGCTGATAACAGATTCAAAACTTCACCTTACAACCACGTGCAACTTGGATGTAGAGACAGAAAAGAAGAGAAGAGAAGAGGAAAAAGAGCAAGTAAAAGCGTTGCACAAACCAACTTGTTGATAAACAATTATGCAACGGTCAATTTACAAAGAGAAAAAAAAATGGAGGCAACCTTTAAACTTTGATCAAACATTAAAAATTATACAATGAAAGAAAGAAAGAAAGAATTATAACTATTAACTGTCGCCTGCAATCGAGTCTGTAAAAAGCGAATAAAAACTATTCTGTTGAAGGTGAAGACAATGACAGGTTTAAAAGGAAGCCAACCATAATCCCAATGACTCCCACAAATAGTGCGAATTTGAAGGAGAATCCGGAGTCACTTTTCCGATTCCTTCGTCTCTTTAGCATCTCCTGCAAGAGGGTGAAATGTAAAACATAATAAGAATGAAGTTATATGCGTCCAATTAGAGGCTAACGACTCTCAGGAACTTGTAAGAAAAGTATAACACCAACCACTTCTTGTTGCAGCTGATGTGTTTGCCGGACAGCTGCATCTCTTTCGTCTTTGAGGCGCTGCAAGGATTGATTCTGCATTCAGAAGAGCGATTTTAAGTCGAAGGAATCAAAACAAAACTTACCGTGACACCAAATGGACTAATATTGGCATTAAAAAAATCCGACTCATCGAGCATTATTATGGACTTTTAGAGAGGACTAAAACTAACTAGCAGGTCTACAGTGCTGAAATGTCGCACAGAAGAAAGAAAAAAAGAGTAAAACGAAACAGGATAGCCACACTAAACATACCCTACAAAAAGGGCAGAAAGGGGAGTAGCCTCCACATTTTGCATGACTTCACCTTAAAGACCGACTTTTAAAATTTTCATAATCGAGGAGATACTTATCACACGTGAAAGCAGCATAATTAACAGCAAATATCGTGAATTCAGTTTAAGCAGAAACCAACATTCTTCAGAAACTGCTCTTGTTTTCCTCAAAACAGTAGCACAATGATATTAATGCCATGTAAAAATACACAATAGAGGGGTTTCAAAAGATGAGTTATCTTTTATTTTTGAAGCGAGCGACCATGGGATACTAAGAACTGGCTTGACAGCCAATGTCAAATGTCTGCATCCGTCAGCCTACCTCTAGAATAGTACTTTTCTGTCCCAAAATGAGTGTTTATTTTTACTTTTCAATGAAATTTAAGGAAGTTGACTTATAAGCTATTTTAACAGCATACATACATATATACCTTTGTTGTCCACCTTATAGCATTGCAATTTGCAAGTGCATATTGGGACATAATAGTTGGCAAAGATGACTTAAGTAACTTCGCAAGTAAATCGACACACATTTAGGACAATATTTTTATTTTACAAATGGACACTCATTTTATGACGGAGAGAGTAGTAGCTTATTAAAAACAAAAGTTGTCAGTTCCATTTACCATCCCAAGCAGGAACTGGAGAGAAAAAAAATGATAAATAGGAACTTGACAGAAAAATGGGCTCCATTGATGTGTGGCATGTCACCAAGAACCAAAAAGGAGGTGGAAGGAAGCCAATCATGAAAATAGAGCATGAGCAAAAACCAAGTAAATGACTACTCACATCATCAAAGCTTATTGAGCGGCGCATCTGCATAGGAGAGCAAGAAAAAGAAAATGAAAAAAGATGTCATGACCATGATAGCTTAAGACAAGAGTACTGAACAACTCTAGATATTTAATTCAAAGAACTTTTTCTGCTCCACATTGATAGTATGCACAATTATCAGATGATTATCAGAGGTGAAAATCATAAAGATTGGAATAATAGTAACTTTAGCCCCCAGCACTAAGATAAGTATAAATTAAATAAACAAATTGGCTCAATGGTACAAAAGGATGAACTGTGGTGGAACTCACAGAGTCGCTATCAAGGCCATCTTCTGAATTTCCAGTAGCAGAATTAGGAGAGATGTAGGCAACCCTTAGCTTGCACTCTTCTACTGTTTTCTTGGTGTCCTTATTGAACTGGAGAAGCAAAGGCAAATGTTTGACTGTTATTTTTGTTCCATTGGCATGTCAAGCTACAGAAGTTACAAAAGCATTTTCCAAGTAAAATTCTCACAGTGTCTGGTGGAAGCTCATCTATATCAGTATGTGAAGCCACTGTAGTGGTTTGTAGGAGAAATTTATCTTTGCATTGCATATCTGGAGGATACTCACGTTGAGCTTGAAGGGTAACTAAACACACAGCAGGATAAATGGAAATGAGTGTTCGCAATGAAGACATCGTACTAAAATGGCACAGCTGTGATTGGACAGAATATGTAGTGCGAGTTTATGTTGTAATCAAAATCATCCAGAGCAGTGGAGATAAGTTAAAGGAGCATTCTGATACTCCCTCCGTTCACCCAAAGAGTTCTTGTTTGAAAAGTCTAATAATTAAGGAATATATAACTAACATTAAAGCTGGTCATAATTACATAAATTTTGAGCATTATCAATATGTTAATATTAAATGTGAAGGGTAATGTTGAAATGTTATGGAAATTATAGACATAATTTTTGAAAGTAGACTCCTTAAGTGAAATATCTTAAAATAGTTTAGTGAACTCTTTGCCTGGAATGGAGAGAGTATAATTTAGGTGTATTTTGAGCACAATTTTGAAATATGAAACAGAATAGATTGACCTGATACCCATTTTGAGCCCAATTATGTAAAGGAGACACCCGTTCAAGAGATAACATGACTGCATAGAAAATTACAGATCTTCAACATACCTGATAATACCTATGCTTCTGTATTATTAGAGTTTAAATGCTATTTACACCGGTCAATACAAGTCAACACACAGATAATACCTATGACATAAGAAAAATATGGCTCCATCGGAAATGAAAGTGTATGGGTAGTTTGTACATCATACTTATCAAGTACTACCTAAACAACCATACAATCTCCAATTAAGGGATCTAAAAAAACTAAGGAGTCCCTTATCAGAAATACAATTAAAGCTACATCATAATTATAATACCCTCGTATACCTGGGGTACTAAATTACTGGGTTTATAGTATAAGGTGCCTGATTCCCATGATTGTGCCACATACATGTCTAACCAGTATGTTACTTACGCTTGTATATAGTTATATACCATCGGATATCAATTACACATTAGTAAACAGTATCAATCAGAGTGTCAGCTCCATTATCTACTCAAAGATCACAATGACTAAAGATTTCCAGTATGATACCTCTAATGATACACGAATCCCAAGGCTGTATAACACCAGTATTTGGTCGTACAAAGTATTTCTTCGGAGAAGTAGTTTTGACCTAGCAAAAAGAAGGAAGAATTATATAGATAGTGTGCAACCAGCAGAGTTCAAACTTCCACGGAAATGGATCGCCTTTAAAAATACCCACGCAAAAGATAATTTACAGAGATTTGATGAGCATGCATCAAGATAGTACCTTGAAGGCAACATGTTTGTCTGTAGTATTAGCAACTTTCAGATCACAATAGCTTTGCTTTTCGAGCTCAACTGTTACCAGAAACATCCATGGGCATAAGTACATTGCAACTAACTGCTAACTACAACTGGGTAGAAAATCATAAAGAAGAAGCAGAAAAGAGGGAATAGCTCTTCTGCATCTGTTTAATTAGGAGATGAAGAAACACCTAGACAAACAAACTTTGGAAATTGAATATGATAAGTAGGTACAGTCTTCTGCTTCAAAAGTCACCCCAGAGAATGACTTGCATCACTTGTTTGCATCTGTATCAGTTTTGCTCCATCTCAGGTCATAGTGATATTTAGTTCGATTTTGTATCTCTATTCAAGTAAGTAGCTGCTAGCCTGCTTCAGTGATTTTAGGTTTATACTGTACTGGATCATGTCATGAATGATTCAACTTGCAAATAAATCAATCAGTGCCGACAACACACTCCGACTTTTACATTTGACTACAACTGGTAATTAAACACTGGACCAACAGCGTCTTGTCTCGATTCCTTGACACCGTTTGTATAGATCCCATTTCATTATTTCAATGTTATGCTCTGTGTGGAATCATACCCTTTGTTTGAAATATGCAACCTCCCTCAAAGATTTTATTGATATTTCTTGCACATGTCAAAATCATCAAAGCTAGTTTTCCCATTGTATATCCAAGAACTCATTTCAATTGACCAAATATCAATCTCAACCTTTTTTAATTTGTGTACACTTGATATTGGAGCATGTGTCTCACTACCCAGTAGTCTATCACTTGGAAATAGTTTCATTTTATTTTAGCTTTCAATGAAAAAGGATGAATCTTGCTAACAAGTGCCCTTATTGTGAAGGATTCATATTAGGACATATTTAGCATTAAATATCAACACCTATTGGTGAGTCTTTCCAATATTTCTATATGTGGATCCTTAACCCTGCACTTGTTAGCAAAAAAGATATATTCAACACCAAAGGCAATGTTTTCAGGGTTTAGTAACTTGTTAATCACTATTTCCAAAGTTTCATAACATGATCCTTTTAATGATGAAAAATGACTTTGGATAAACTCTGTATCTCCATATCTATGGAAGGCATTCAATAATCCCGTCTTATGAAACTACCGGTCTGACATAATCTCCCAAACACGCTTCGAATGGGAAAACCATTTTGGTCCTGCTCCTTTTTTATTTCATCCACAAGGACCCAGTTCCGACACCCAACTTATTCCACTCAACTTTCATTGAGTTACAGTACTCTTTGTACCAAGGGAGCAAAATCACCACCTTCTAAAAAGTATCCATTGTTCAGCAAAAGGCTACACTCAGCAGTAACGTTATCAAAATCACAATTTTTCTCTTACTTAGCTTACTGAGTGGTTCGCTCACTTTATACACAGGAAGTAGCGTTCCCGATTTGCAACATGTTTAAGCAGCAAGAGTTGTACAGCTCACTCCTATCTCAAGTATCAGTATGTTGTCATTATTCTATGTCAACCCATATGATTCCAAACATGTTATGTTCCAGTTGCACGCAATCAGTCCATGTCCACCAACTTCCTCTTAAGCCTCTGTTATTGTCTTATTCCACCTTGGCAGTGAAGGAGCTACACAGACCTGGGGGAATGTCACCTCGATGCACCGAAACTTCTACTTCAATTCCCTTTATATCATTTTCATAAAACCCTTTTGATAACCTTAAAACCACTATACTTTAGTAAGTAGTTACTTCAGATTTTTGTAACAACCACACATAATCATGGTATGTACCCTCTAATAATTAGCCCATGTTCATATGTTTAGTATGAACTATATAGGAGGTGGCTAAACCACCCACTTCCAGGGAATCTGCGCAATACAGCATATGGATATACACAACATCACAGCCAGCTGTTTTACCATTGTAAGTATGTTATAACTCTTAACACAAATAGTTGCATCCAAAAACAACACTTTCCCTCGTATATAGGCCCCCAAGCATCATTTGTCAATCACTCCACTCATACTCTCAATAAATGATTCATTGCCTGAAAAATTGTGCGGTTGCAACAACTACCAAGGTCTTTTTCATAACTAAAGGTAAGCATTACTAAACCACTTCAACCCTCCCCAAGACAAGAGAGCCATCTTGTGGGCATCGCACCGAAAGGGACACAAAAGCAATGTACACAGGAATTACACTAGCACAAATACCATAAAAAAGTACAGAAAAGGATCCAGAGTTTCAACTTCCGCTGTAGCTTGGGAAAAGTTAGCTCCACAATTTCCCAATCTGAAGTCATCCACAAAGTCAGAAAACCAGGGAAAATGCCCATTGGGAAATTGACAATTAGCTAGCTCCATTAGTTCCCAATCTGAAGTCATCCACAATGTCTAGAACCAAGGAAAGTGCCCATTGGGAAATTTTCCTCTTAACAAAACGCGGCTAGTGGCTACTATGGAACAGTCATTTGAGGGAATTTACTTCCTTTTATGAGCCTGTTTTCCTTTTGGCTCCTACACTGCATGGTTGAGGCTAATAATATACTCCCTCGGTTGCATTAAAAAATTCATATTTTCATTTTCCAAAACTTTTCAGGTTGATATTTGACATATGTTTATCTAACTTAAGAGAATAAAAGAATATCCGTTATAAATTGCACAAATCGCATCGTAAACCACAAGCTTTATAATTTTGAAAAAGCAAATAAATTCAAATCAATCTTCACTAAGAATGGTTCACTTACCATTGAAAAGTATTTTTTTGATAGGCAAAAAATAAAGGATAAATTCCATCACCGGGAACCATTGAAAAGTTAAACACATCTCTTTTTATGGAACAGAGGAAGTAGTTTCAGTTATAACATTCTACCTCTTAATCCTCACAAGAAAACCTGCCTACTTTAATAAATTTTCTTAAGGCAGTCTTAAACACAACAAGACCGTGGTATCAATCCAATTGACTACAATGGCTATGTTTTTCTTCTTTTAATGAGCTTAACTTCGATTTGGCTCACATGATAACACGGGATCAAGGCTAATAAACTCGATCGTGATATTCAACCATTTAATCTCCTTATGGACCATATCCAAAATGGCCTGTTATAATAAATTTACTTAATTTAGTCTTAAAACAAACAATACCGTCATTAATATCAATCCAATTTTCTACCAATCCTTATGTTCTTTTTAGAGCAAAACAAAAATAAATAACGAGCACAAGGAAGTCAACCAACTAAAACACACACACACGAGAGAGAGAGAGAGAGAGAGAGAGAGAATTGTGCATACATTGGAACTTGAGCTCTTCAGGATGAACAGAGATCAACTGGTTACTACTAGTACCAGTCATTTGTGCTGTGAGCAAGCGAGCCACACAAGACGAGGTCGATCGCAATCGCCACGAGAGAGAAAACTGAATGAATTACAACGCCTATGCTATATAAATTAACCACCACAATCTGTCATCAGAAAACGTAGAATCCCTAAGTTAACGAAGAAGTGTATAAGCTAAAGCTGCAGGAATAAAGAGATAACAAAATTAGGAAAAGTGGAGACGGAAATTGAGGATCAATCGAATGAATTTTGGTACTAACATGTGGTAACGTTGGTGGAAATGAGGCCGCGAACGACGGAAGCGCCTCGGTCCTATTCTAACCTTCAGCCACGAAGATCGGTTCTCTGGTCTGATTGCGCACTGTGTTTTTTCTGTGTGTTTGTGTGTGTGTGAGAGAGAGAGAGACTGCGTGTTCGTGTCTGTGAGTGAGAGATAGAAAACTAACCTGGAACTCTGGAAGTGGGACCTTGTGCGGAGCGAAGAGTGAATCTTTGACAGAAGGTTCAATCGAGGGAGAGGGAAAATAGGGAAAGGGGAGAAGTGGGGTGACACGTGGGAAAGGAACACGTAGGATGGCGTCCCATTATAAAAAGTGGAATTTTGAAAACTAACCTGAAAGTGGGACCTCATGACGTGTCAATACACAATAGCAGTTGTCACTTTAAAGGTTGGGAAAGACGGTTGGGTGTGGTTATTGTGGTATGGTCCACATAGTGCTGGATAATCATTGGTAAATTGGCCAAAATACTTTTTAACCCTCAAAGTTTTCACCAAATAACAGTTTGTCACCCATAGTAAGGTTTGTTTCATTTTAACACTCAAAGTTGTCATTTATCTCATTTAACCTCCTACTGTCTATTGCCGTTTGAAAATCGATGTTAAAACACACGTGGTCTTCACGTGCAGTGTTATTGTCGTCATTTTCATCCAAATTTACCTCCACCCACCTTCCTTTCTCTTTTCTCTCTCTTCCTTGTCATCTCTCTCCCCTCAAATCAACCCACCACCATCTTGTCTCCTGAGCCCACAAAAATTCCATACAAATACAATCAACAAAATTCAATTCACTCATCGAAAACACTCATACACACAAGTAAGGGCACTTACAACTATAGCAAATTCAGGGATGGGATTTGGAAATTTGTATTCAGTAGCTCTGTAAATGAAATTAGGGCTTCTTATATTCCTGTGCAAAGGGTATATGTTGGAAGACGAAGAAGCCTTAGATTTGACATTGACATTAGATTTAACTTGAGATTTATACCCACATGAGTTGGAAGCATAAACCTAAATTACACCGCAATGAAGAGATTAAATTGAAGAATAGAAGGGGAATGAACATGTGTTTAAAGAATTAGATATAACAAAGTGAAATTTTAAAGGGAGAACTATTGATATAGCCGAAGCCATCTCCACCAATATCAACGTCACCACCGATACCATCACGCTCATCGCCATCATCGGACGAAGACAACTACAAAGAAGTCGCGTACGAATCACGTGAGAAGATCCAAATTGGAGATTTGGAATCAGAGTGGGACATTGGCGTTGATTATTCAACATCAGCGATGTTCTCGTGGAAGAAGCTATTGTTATTTACGGGGCAGGATTTTTGATGAGCATAACACTTCTAGATCCGAGGAATTTAGAGAGAGATTTGCAATCGAGTGCAATGTCGGGATTGGAGAAGGGGTCTCTTCTTCATTATTGTTTTGGATTTTCATGGGAATTTAGAGAGAGATTTGCAGTCGAGTGCACTGTCGGGATTGGAAAATGGGTCTCTTCTTCATTCTTGCTTTTGATTTTGAATTGATTAGGATTGGTGCAACGTGTAAGTGTGAAACTGAAATTGAATTGGACTTTATGTTTAAAGTTATGTGAACCTGTATGATTATGTGAATGTGTAGGAGATGGTGGTGGGTTGGTTTGAGGAGAGAGATGAGAAAGGGAGGTGGGTGGGGGTAAACTGGGATGAAAAGGACGACAATAACCACGCACGTGAAGGCTATGTGTGTTTTTACGTTGACTTTCAAATGGCAACAGACAGAAGGGCATTAAATGAGACAAATGGCTACCTTGAGTGCTAAAATGAGACAAACCTTAGTATGAGTGGTAAACTGAGATTTGATGGAAACTTTGGGGGATAAAAAGTATTTTGGCATGATAAATTCATTCTACCAGTAATATTATTATATCCAAATAAAATATAAAATTAAATGCGACTAATTAACCATTTTAATTTAATACATTCATCATTTATGGCTCCACTCTCTGATCTCACTCACCGGTCACTAGAGTGAGTAGTTAAAAAAATTACTATTGCATGTATAATTTTTTTAATATTTTAATTTTATTTATTTATACTTTTTAAAGTTATACTACCTCCGTTTTTAAATTATCTTTCTCCTTTCATTTTTCGTTCATTTTAAAATAATTGTCTTCTTTCAAAAGTTTATGCTTTAGGAAATTATTTTTACCACTTTATCCTTATTTTTTCTACCTACTTTAATTATGACTATATTTTCAAGGGTATTAAAGAAAACCACATATTTCACCAATATTTATAATAAGTCAATTATTATTTTTTAAACGGTGTGTTAAGTCAAAGAGGACAATAATTAAAAACAGAGACAATATTATATAAAAAAATATTTTTTTAAATGAGATTATCTTTTAGGATAAACTAAAATGAAAAGAGTGACTATCCTTTTTTAAAAATGTGATAGAGATTTAAATATGAGGGGAGTCTATTTTCACTATAAAATTTGCTTATCCACTACATTAATTTATGATTATTTAAATTAATTATTTCGATGATACAATTGTCCTTCAAATAATATTTTCAATTGTAACTTAATTTTTTGTAGCTTTTCTTATCTTTTCAAATAAGCTATATCTATTTTTCAACACAAATAAAATTAATTATCTATCATCCATTATTATTTTCTACAATTTATTCAAAGGAAAAAAAACTGAAGAAAGTAACGTCATCTCATATTCTATTTTATTCTCTTTTTTTCTCATTTATACTTTTTTTTCTTCTTGGTAAGCAGAAGGAACTTGGCCTATTATTTTCTCTTTTCTAAATTGATTCATATAAAATCTTTAATTTTCCAATATAATATTAAATATTTTTTATGTGGGAAGGGAAGACACAAAATGAAAAAAAAAATACATAGAGAAATGAAAATAGTATTAGTTGACTTGGGAAACGTTTTTCATTGTAAATAAGATGTGGTAGAAGGGGTAATTGTGTCAAGACCTGAATTAATTAAGATTTAAATATCAATGAATGTATTAGATAAATAAATACTATGTACTCCCTCCGTCCCTAAATAATCGTCTGGGTTGACCCGACGCACAGTTTAAGAAAAAGTAATTGACTTGATTATTTATATTGGTTTAATGTGTAGTTTCCTTTAATGTCCATGTATATGTGACTCATAATTAAAGTAGAGTTAAAAAGTAAGGGTAAAGTGGTAAAAATAATGTTCTAAAAAGGTAAGTTTCAAAGTGGATAATTATTTTGAGACGGACGAAAAAAGAAAGAATGACGATAATTTAGGGACGGATGGAGTAATAAATAAGACATAACAGATGTCACTCTAAAACTCATTGCATGTTTGATACATAAATTAAAGGAAAAAAAGAGTAAATTATATCCCTTCCTTTTTAAAACTGCCGGAGTATTATAAAGGGCGAGAGTCGGAGGGAGATAGAAATGATGCCACCTTTTTTGGTCAAATTATTTGAAATTAGATTTTGTGTTCGTGTCTATGATATAATAATATTATATGATCATTATATACTTGAAACTAATTTATAAGGTTAATCTACACTCGAAGTCTTGTTAGAGATGAGAAGCGCAAATGACACAAAATAATAAAATAATGATTAGTCATTAATTCATTTATTTAGTAATAAAACCAATAATGAAATGTCATAATTTTACAAAGAGAAATTTGAAATGTTGCAAGAATGTTTTATCGTTAGAATTGCCTTTCTGCAAGTAATATAGTACTCACTTTATCCTAAAATGAGGTTCTAATTTTAAACGACCTATAAAGGACAACAATCTCATTCACACATGGGCGAACAAGATCTTTCATACCAACAATTCCTATACTGGTATACCCTAAAGCTGGAATTGGAGTATCGGAGGAGAGGCCACTTTCCAATTCCATATACTAAGACATAGAGTTCGAAGAACTTCGCCAGCAAACTCATCAACCGTAATCATGAGATGGTTAAAGGATGATTAGTCTAGGGAAACAATTTCATCATTTGCATTGATTACTTTGTCACAGCCAACCAAAATTATTTCTGAAGAACCTTTACAGTGAGCTCTTAGTCCCCCTCCAGCACTACTCCCATTCGCTTCTTAAACAAAAGCATTTAAGTAATGTTTGCACGAAATAAAAATAAAAGAACCGAATATCTTGTTCAATCATAGCCATAATCTAACCCAATATATCCAACAAATTTCCAATCAAATAAGGTTAGCTACAAAAAAGAGAGAGGAATCAAATTAAAGAACCGAATCCAAGAAAAAAAAAACCAAGTTTAAGCTAAAGAGAGTTGATCATATAAAAACTCTAAAAGTAGCTCTGACATAATCTAAAGATAACATAATATTCTACAATTCGTAATGGAAAATACCCCTTTTTCTGTTCCCCTACCAATGCACCTCGGCCTCTTCGCATCCTTTCCCATTAAAATTCACAAACTATCACCACAGTCATCCTTCCTCTTCTAGTTCGTTCTCATCCATCCATTTACATACACAAAATAACCACCGGAAACAAAGACATGAATCCAAACAAATACAAGACTAAACTTGAGAAAAACAACACATATCTTATTGTAGCTCAAAGTAATCAAGGAATTGACTAATTTTTTTCAAAAATAGAACAAACAAACATGTGTAAATGGAATAGGCATTTGAGAGAACAAAACTGAAATGAAAAAAATCAGAACATAAGAAACCAGTACAAAACAAACTGCAGACTTCACAGAGTTACCCGAAAACACAAAGAAGCTCTGCCCCCAAAAACCAAAATAATCAACCCAAAGAAAGCTTAAAGAAAGACAAATTAGGATAGAAAAATGGAAGATAAGAAGAACAATCAGCATTGGGAAAGATAAATGGAAGAAGATTACCCTAGTATCGCAATTTTAGATGAGGAAGAAGATGTTTGCCTCAAGCAAGCTGTTAAGCCATTATGCATTTTAATTTGGACTCCTGCCTTATCACCAACTGGATGGGGGAAAAGGTGAAGTAATGAAAACTTCTATCTTAACATGGTCAAAGTTCTTCGGGGAGGAGTGATGAATTTGTTTAACAAATGGGAAAGAATAAAATTAAGGAAAAAGATAACATAGGTCACTCCCACTAAAAATACATATATTAAGAACAGAAGGATATCTAACCAAGGCACAACAAATGGCAATATCAGTATCATAAAAAGGAAAAAAAAAAAAAGAACTTGAAACAGAGACAAGAATCAAAACAAATGCAGTACTAAAATTATCGTGTCTCTATATCTATCCTCTCTACCCAAAAATATGCCATACGGAAGTTGTAGAAAATTTGTCTTAACTAAGCAGAAAGTCTAAACAATTGGGTATAACTTGGGAAAGCTAAAATGATGAGAGAAAAGGGAAACCAAAAACAACTACTTCGGTTTAAACAAAAAACAAATTTTACGCCTGCACAAAAGTGACCATTATTAATTGAAACTAGTACACTTATCTGTGCCGATGGTGAATTTATCAATAAAGATAATGTGGAAATGAATTAATATTTACTTATAATTTGTCTAAGTTAATTATAATAACAGTTAAAAAGAAAAAAAAATATTTCAAATTACAAAACTTACGATTTTTTTAAAATTTATTTGTATACGAAATTAAGTTAATTACGATAACAATTAAAAAGAAAAAATTAAAATAGAAATATTCAAAACTTAGACATAAATTAAATTGAGATTCAGTTTCAAAAAATAAATTGATTAAGTTAATTATGATAACAGTTAAAAAGAAAAAAAACAAATATTTCAAATTACAAAACTTACGATTTTTTTTGCATAAAATTGATTAATTAATTAAAATATCGAAAAAAAAGGACGTGGGTTTGGTGGAAGAAGGATTAACGGCCACCAAACATGCGAAATTAAACAAATATGAGTATGATCTCAAGTAAATGAATCAATCTTGATTGTCAATTCACGTGCGAATAATATTATAGATAGAAAAGACGGCTAAAGGGATCCCCCATAGGCCATAACAACACATGGTCTTTTTTACTGAATTCAAATTAATTTCATAAATAGTTAAAATATAGCACATATCTCATTTATATTTGTAAGTTGACCACCACTTATCTAAAGGCAAATTAGGACATAAAAATGGAAGAAGATCAACTCAAGCAAGTTGATTCAATTCAATTACAAAGAAGAATTCAATGTATAGATTGAAACGTGCACAAAGAAGTATTTATAAACTTACATATTTAGGTAGAAAGGGCTTCCGGGGGAGAGGGTGGCTTACGGCGGAGACGGTTCAAATAGATTAAAAATTAAACCTTAAGAAAAAAATTGTTAAATTGTTACATATGAATAGGAATGAAGACATGAATTAATGAGAATGCTCATCAGTTGGACAAAGCATGCATCACCCAAGCATACGCCTTTTCGTTGTTTTTGACCCCCAAATTTTTTTTTTCCATGAGACAGTGAAAGTGTGAAACCCATCATGTAGATCGATGTAGTACACTTTTTCAGAATTATTACTTTTGGCAACCAAATGGTTGGAAAGAGAAGTCTTGACAACAAATCAGCAAAACTGCTTCAAATAAGCAAAAATCGTACCTAATGTTTATAATGACTGTCAATTAAATTGTGAAAAATAAGAACGCATATTTTAGAGAGAAACTTACAGATGGGAAAGAGGAGAGAGAGGGTTGGAGAGAGAGAGGGGCGTGGGTTTGGAGGGAAGAGTCCGAAAGAATCAACCGGCTCACACGCTTAGAATCCTGTCATTCAATCATAGCCGGTAGTTATGTTTGGTAAAAACAAATTCTGATCAGTAGTTAGCTTTTATCATCTCAAGCGTGGGAGACTGGACTTAATTATAATATAGAATATGTGCTACAACTCAACATAAGTAGTACGGATTAATTTTTAATAATAATGATAGTATTTCTTTCTTGTAAAATAAGTGCTCCCTTTATTTTCAACTTATCGTTCTTTTTTACTCGGTACACCGTTTAAAAAATAATAATTCACTATATTATAAATATTTGTGAAATGTGTGGTTTTCTTTATAGGTAATGTTTGGATCACTTTCATTTTGTACTAAAATATGGGTACTTTGTGACATGACACACTCTCATTGGTGGAGTGCTGGGACCCACAAAATATACAACCAATGAGAGTATGTCATATCATAAAGTACTCATATTTTAATGCAAAATGAGAGTGGCCCTAGCATTGTCCTTTCTTTATTGTGTTGAGTAGGTAACCATAATTAAAGTAGGTAAAAAAAATAAGGGTAAAATGGTAAAAATGTTTTCTTAAAATGAAAGTTTTAAAAGAAGACAATTATTTTAGAACGAACGAAAAAATGAACCGAGTACAATATTTTAAAAACGGAGAGTGTATTTTTTTATGCATTAAAAAACAAGGATTTTTTTTTTCATGTCTTTCATTTATTGTTGTTTTGTGCTGCATTTTGTACATAAGGTGTCTAAAACATTGATGAAAAATTGTCAAAAAGAAAGCAATGGAATCATATACTGTACTACTTTTTTAATGCTACGTTTACACTCTTTCTACGACCTGCTACAATAGTTTTAGTTTTGATGAAACTCCAAGTTGCTTTGGGAAAAGATAATTTTACCCTTCATCAAGGTTTAGTTGCAGCAAAAATTGTGGAATGAATTCTAAATCCATTACTCCATTATTGTTAATGTTCGGATAGAAAAATCCAACTTTTTATAAGTTAGGTTCAATACCAATGGGTAAGTATAATGGTAGGGATCAATATCAAATTTTGATACCTATGTAAGAGTATTAGACTCTTTAATTGTTAAAATAAAAAATATCAAAATTAGGTATGGTATTAAGGAAGGTACTAAATTTGATACATCCCCTAGTATCACACTCTAATTTTAAACCCTTCATTTTGATCGTATATTTATGTCATAAAATGTGTTGGTAAATTATTGTATATAATATTTTAATTTTGTTTTTATATTATGATATGTTTTGGATATAATTTTTTCAAAATTATTATTATATCAAATTTTGATACCTATGGTTGGAATTATTATTTAATACCCATGGATAGTAATCAATAGGTATCAATATTTGGTTTTGATACCTATAGACAAATACAATCATTGAACTTGCCCAATTGACATTTGATAAGTTACCATTTTTATTTTTATTTTAAAAAAGAAAAGGAAATCCCCTAAAAGTATTCACTTATTACCCCTCATTAAGCCTGATAATTGAGTAGGTTGAATCGGGTCTATGTCGGTTTGGGATGGGTAACATATCGAAATGAATCGAAACTTGTAACAACTTGAATATCAAATGGGTCAAAATGTGTCGGGTTATAACGAATCGAACCATCTTAATCTAGATTTCCCCCCAAACAAACATACATTTGTAGAATAAAAACTATCGAGTCAAAAAGGGTAATAGGTAATAAATTCAACTCACTTTAACCCGATCCAACCAGACCAGTTAATATTTCTAGCTTGAACTGAGTTACTCATTTCGGACCAAAAATATTAACAAATTAGATGGATCAAGTGGGATAACGAAGTTTCGAGTTATAATTGTCAAACCTACCCCGTAATAATTTTTACTTCCACAGACACCCACACCGTCTCTCCAAACCCATTTGCGGCAAAAGTTGAGGTATGGTAACTAACAAATTCTTAGTAAAATTATATTTTTTTTCTATTGAGTATTGACGCACTATGATTAAAGTTACTTGATAGATAATTTTGTTAAATAATTAATTAATCTTTTAAATTACGACTTGTAATAAGTATCGGATAAGACTATTTACCTGCGTCAGTACAATAAAACAGTTGCCGTAAAAATATTTTCATCTATATATCACACCACAATGCTTCACAAAAGGATGTGCAGAAAAGAAAGCTATTTGAATCCTTCTTTTTAAATTTGGAAGTGTTGGACCATAGTATATATCATAACTGTCAGAAGGAATGATACATATAGCAAACACAGACACAATCACAGACAGATGTTCCTATGAGTAGATCAGTAAAAACAGCTTGAGAATTGACTGATTATATCGCGAGAAATCGAATTAGCTGAAACAACATACATTTCAAAGAACCCGTTTTGATGACTAAAAAACTGCTTAATTCATTTGAAAGTGCAGAATCTGGGAAGCTTGTCCCTCAAATAGTACAACTTGGCCCTCCGCACTTTCCTGTGTTTAACTACTTTGATCTCCAAGATGATTGGCGAGTATCTGTTTCAATAGCAAAATAAGCATAGATCAGGCCGCATCACCTTACTTTTAAAACGTGGTGTCTATGAAATAAAAGATAAATAATGGCTTCAGCATACAGATGCTACAAGAATGACATTATCACTTAAAGGCTAACACAAATAATAACCAAGTAGTTCCCTTTTGAGAAATCAAATCCATGGGCTACATTTTGTAGTACCATACTTGCTCATGTACTATGTTCAGAGTAGTCTTAATTCCTATGTCAAGGATGCCTCATTTGGGGGGAGGGGGGAAGCCCACTGCATGAGGCACCCACTTGGGGTCCATGTGAGAAATCTATTTAAGCAAACTTACTCGAATGTTGGGTGTGTGCCTCACCTGCAGCGGCGTTGTTCCTCACAGAAATCAGAAGCATTGGCAGAGGGAGGAATGGTGTGTTTATGGCACCATGCAGACTTGCAGTTTTTTGGCATTCTCTGCTTCTGGGATGTTTATGGCACCGTGCAGTGTTTGGAAGCTTTAAGGGGTTTGCAAATCTCAGATTTTGATAGGAGTGGAGAGCTGTGCCTTTTTAGCTCTCTTATTTTTACTTATCTATTTATTTGTTTATTTATGAAATTTAGATCTTATTTTCTTTCGATGTTTTTCTGTTTCCACTTTAAGCAAGCTTCTGGTCCAGCTTTTTGAAATACTCCCTCCGTTCCGGGCAAAGAGTCCACTATTCCATTTTGGGATGTTTCACTTAAATAGTCCACTTTCAAAAATTAAGACATAAAAGTATCATTTTATTACTATTGAGCTATTAAAAATGACATTTTCTTAAAAAGTTTGACTTTCAAACGGGGACTCTTTTCCCGAAACGGAAGTAGTAGTTTTTATTCTCAGCAAAAAGATTTTTTTTAATCACAAAATGAGGTGCACATCACAATGGAATTTACCATCCAGACAAGGATGCCTAGACCTAAACTGGCTAAAGGCGGACAATTATAGCAAAGTAGTGCCAGATAACCCAGTTTAGATTATAATTTAGTATTCTATCTCTCTCCAATTTTTTATACATATTTTTATATATCTTTTTTCATTTCAGCGGCGAGTAGTAACTTTTACCATCATAAAACATCATTTGGGGAGATTAGACTATTGAGATTATCACAAAAGGTACATAACAAAGAAAATCTCAAGTAGATGGTTCATTCTCGAAATGAGAGTGATCAAAACATGTTCACTAGATGAAACCAGAAACAAAGGTTTAAGCATGATCGCCAATCATTGAATTGTCCCTCTCTTGTTTGGAGAGTCCATTTTCCTCTTTTCAAGTTGTCCCATATAGAGGATCTATCTTATACAATTAGCCTTGCATCTTCCAGATATAACAAACTTACCACACGTTTATTTAAGCTAAAGTTAGGACTAGCAGGCAACTTATGCTGATGACTCGTAAGAGCACTAATATAGTACTAAAAATGTTTACAACTTCAAGAAAATGGACCCTTCATATGGGATGGAGAGAGCAGTTCATACATAAACAAATACAAAAGGAATAAATCTAATGTTCACTTAATACATATTGCAGAGTAAAAAGTAAAATTACTTCACAACAAAATAGTTAATTCTAACAAATAAACAAGAAGGAATGACCCCCCCACCACCACCCAAAAAAAATCAAAACAAAAAAACAACAGGTGATTGCAGACTACGGTGACATCAAATAATAGATCGAATATCTTGTCAGGCGTACATAGCAGGTTTTTTACCCTTAATGGTTCACAGATAAGTAACTGACTAACTGAGAACCATATGATAAGAACACATTACTAAGAATGTTAGTGAGGAATATAAGCGTCCCTGAAGGAACTCAGTTGCTAGGTAGGAGTTCTAATGAGCACCTGAGAGGCATGTGACAGGAGTGGAATTAAGACAGATCCATACAAGAAGCTTATTTGGCTAAGAGTAAGACCATGTGGGCTAAGCTCATTCAAAAATAAGTGTATCCTTCACAACATGATTCACGTCTGAATTTTTTGACCCCAAGGGATGGAAGAGATGACAAGGGCACTAGGTAAAGACCTTGAGGTCCTTGGTTCCAATCCCCATACCAAGAAGGCCCACTCTTACCAATCAATTTATTATTATTTTTATCCTCTATACCACAGATAACCAACTTTGGAATATAAGTATAGCTTATAAGTGAATGCATGCTAAAACTTCATTTGCTCATACAAAAACAAGTAGCTTTCACATTTGCAGATTCAAACCGCTGAAAGACCATTTCTTAAAAGATTGCTTCAATTTGGTGCAACTTTCATCTTTTGAGACAAGTGGCACTTTGTGAGTGACTATTTTGAAAAGAAGTTGAGAGAATAAAGAAAATGGAGAAACATGAGGAGACATATATTGCAGGTACATTGGATGGAAGAGAGGGAAATCACAGGTGGTCAATGGAGAAGAAATTCAAGCAGAGGAGAAAAAGAGAGAAGTGGACAGCAAGAATTCCCTGTAAGTACCAAAGTGTGTGTTTTTAATCTAGTGATGATTAAGGGCTGCAAAACAGATGCTGAATAGTTGAAACTTTTTATGAATATTTGAGTAATTTTATGCCTTGGGCTCACCTACTTAACTTCTCTAAGGAGTCCGCATAATTTATAAACACATCTGAAAAGTGGAGGGTGAAAACTCAATTACTATTCCTAGGATTAAAAACCTTGCTACTTCATGTGATGATTTGCTATCATTTTAATCGAAATGAAGTTAGGTTTGGTCAAAAGTAGAAGAGAACAAAATACAATAAAGTGAAGTGAAGACATGATACAAATAATTTCTTGTTGTACACACTAAAATTTTGAGTGACAATAACAGTAAACCCAAAGAAATTAACGCTCTCCATTATCCCCACCTCTTCTTTTCTCCTCTTCTCTTCTCTATAAAAGTGAACCAAATCATGGATAAATAGCTGAGGAAAGGCTCAGCTGAGTTGAATCTAAGTTCGCATCTCCTCTTTTAAATGAAACAAACATTGGATGTGGAGAGAATGTTAACATCTCTCTCTTCTTTTGACCAAATATAAGTCTTGGCCTTTTTTTTATTTATGCAAATCAAAGCTTTTGTTTGCAAATCACTTTGTGTGTTTGCAACATGTCCATTTTATATAAAACTATTCCTTTCATTCCAGATAGAAAGTCCACTATATTATTTTTGGATGTTTTACTTAATTAGTCCACTTTCAAAAATTATGTCTACAATCTCCATAACATTTAAACTTTACCCTCCACATTAATATTAAAATATTGATTATGCTCAAACATTTTTCTAATTATGACCGATCCTAATGCTAGTTATATATCTCTTAATTATTAGACTTTACAAATATGGACTCTTTGGGTGGAACGGAGGGAGAAATAAATTGTTAAGGAAGATCCTTAAAGAATACAAAGACACGGGGAGCATATTTAAACCACAACTCAACTTACACGACAGCAATATTGAAAGTGAGAACTTACATAGGAAAGACTATCTCAACTCCGACCCCAGCAATAACTCTCCGAACTCGAATGGTGCTGTGGATACCAGCATTTTGCTTGCCTATCACAATTCCTCTATACAAAGAGTACTTACGCTTCCTCATCGGGGCATCCTACAAGTGGAATCAACAACCACGTAGTCAGATTTATATTGAAAGCAATCCAAAGTACTTGTATACAAAACTTAATCACCTTCTTAATTTCCACTATGTCTCCCACTCGAAGGTCAGGTATTGGCCTATAACTATCCCTCGCTTCAACTGCTTGCCTGTTCAGAATCTAACCAAAGAATAAAGGCAGAAAAATTCTCAAAGACAATACGACTAATTGCAAAATACCAGTTCGGCTAATATGATTGTAGTTCTGATGTAATAACATAAATGCCATTATTATGATCAACTACTAAATTCAACTGTAGGCCCAGGAGAAAAATAGTGTTTGGCCGCACTACCCTAACAACCAAATATGATATCAAGGTTAGAAAATTCTTCAATCATCTAGTTGATACCAAGGCTACATATGGGCAGCTAGGGTGGTTTATGATGCTGCACGTACAAATTATGCTAAGGATTCTACCTTGATTAGAAATGATAAGAGTGGTTCACATTAGCAACTCGTATTTGAAAGATAATAGAGATCTAATTCACCTGAGGGCTAGGAAATGGAAGAAAAGTCCCTAAATCGGATTCTTGCAAGTGTTGAGCCCTCCCAGACAACGAAGTACATCTTAAGCGGTAAGAGCTTCACTTGCACCTAACAAGTTGTGGGTTGTGGGTTCGACTCACCAAGGGAGTAAGTGGTGAACCACTATTGACCATCTTTTTAAAGAGGAAAAAAAATGTCCGAGTTATCCCAGAACCAATTTACATAAGAAATTTTGTAGTCCAGAGAATGATGTCTTTCGAATATTTGTATATCTTTGTTGAGCTAACAAAATCCTCCTTACAACAAAGATTGCTCAAGGCTCCTGCCAAGTGCCATTGCAGGGTCCAGTAAGCTTCTAATGTCAGCACCGTACCCATAGACATTTTTTCCATAGTTTGAATCCATATTCAATTTAAAAAATATGCTTTCCATTGTCCATGAACTGCAATATATTCAATTTTCGAACTTGATTATGCTTTCCAGGGTAAAGTTTGTCTAATCTAGCAACCAAACAAACACAATATGGAAATACTATAAACATAGAGTAGAACAAAATACCCCCATTATGTCACCAAGCTTAACAATTGGCTTCCTGAGAGGTTTCTCAACTTCAACTTCCGGTTCGGATTCTTCTTCACTGCCCTCGACCGTTGCACTCGAGCTCGATTCGGGATTTTCATCTGCTCGCACTATAAAAGACCTATTGCTCAATTTCCGGGAGCTAGAGCAAAGATGGTGCGAAACCAACGAGACTGGCTGTAAATTTTGCCTGGGGACGAAAGAGGTAGACCCCAACTTCCTGGAACTGCACTGTGTAGAATTTCTTGGCATCATATACAGTGCCTGAAATTTTAAAATTTATTACAGACGAAAAAGGTAAATTCAGCATTTAATCCAACTCTTCAACACACACACACACACGTTGTTAAATTCATGAAGAGAGCGAAAGAGAGGACCTGAGGGAGAACGTTGGAAGCCATGATTATTGTAAGGAGATGAGGGTATCGCTAAGGTATCATGAAGGGGAGTGAGGGTTCAAAGTAAGGTCTTATCCCGTTATTATGTTATCCGTTGTCATATCCATTTCTTTGTTATGGGTTTCAGCCTTCAGTTCAGGTCAACTGACTTGTATAACCGGTTCGGGTCAGAATTGATCGGGTTTTGACATAAACTTGTACAACTAGTTGTGCAAGTACCAGCTAGCGTTCGTAACTTTCCGGAGAGAGCTTTTCAGTTTGAGGTTTCGCGTAATTTAACAGATTTATTACTTTCTTCGTTTGGGTGTCTCTTTTTTGTATTTTATTAATTATTAAAATTAAAATATTGATTGTTGAAATATTTTATCAATATATATATATATATATATATATATATATATGCACTTTTATATCTACACATGCCCTTAACTAAATATAATTGAGGAAATTGTCCAAGAATAGTCGGACCGTACTTCTATATTTTATTATAGTCTTTGACCAAGAAAACATATTAACTCTCTAAAATGCTTCAAAACTCCAAACAACTTTTGTTCTCCATCACAACGCACTCTCTCACTCATGCACCTGCGTTTTCCCTCATCTATCCCTCTTTTTGTCCCCCTCCTCACAACATCAGCATCCACGTCCTCTCCATCGCCGACAAATGAGCTTCATCTCCAACTTCTCTCTCTCCGTTACAACGAGCTCCATTCTTGGTCAAAGCCCTAAATCTAACTTTGCTCGTCTTTCTCTCTTTTATGTTGTTTATATTTTATGTATCTTGCAATCTTCACTACATAATTAAACGAAGAATAAAGCGAGGTATACCGAAGGTAAATCTCCTTAAGACAAATTTTGTCTCTGTAATAGTGCAAACGAATTAGTGACGAATGTCTCCCAAGATACAACGTTTCTTCCAAAGTTAGACTTGCATTTTTACTAACATTGACTGGCGAACCAAAGATTAATTTGTTCTTCAATCTTTCAAAACTGGAGAACGAAGAATGAAATTGGATTTCTTTCAGTGAAAGGAAATAGAATTTCATATTATAGACTGAGATTGTGTGTATCAGATTTGTGTCTTAATTGTGTTTAATGACTGGAAGAGGGGTCTTTATATAGTATAGGGTGAGACTATTCACAGTAGATGCAACCTGTGGCATGTTCAGCAAACCAAGTCATGCCTATTTATGAGACGACTGCCCACCGAGCCTTTCCAAGCCAACTATCGCCCACAACTCGAAGGGGTATGTTTGTCCAGTGAACTGTCATGCCTGCCCATCGAGTTCAAGCCTTTTCAAGCCACTCACCGATCCTTTCCATTTCTTATAAAAACGTAAATGCTCTAATCGCTCTTTTCACGATGATACACATGTGATAAGTGTGCCTCGAAAGTGCCCAATGTGAACTTTGCGAAGTGCACGGGCTCGAGTGAATGCAATGCTAGAGCTAGAGCATTTGTCCAAGTAACGGCTAGCAAAGCTAGCTAGTGCGCAAGGCATGGCAACATGGCTTGCAATTTAAATGTTACTCTCCATAACATTCCATTATATAAACTAGTGTACTTTATAGTATATTTCCAATGTTGGTTTAAACTCCATTGTGGTGACTTCACAATTCACCCATATATTGACCCCAATATTTCAACATTTTCTACCCCAGTGATAATCATCTCATGAGTTGTGTTGGAATATGCTTCTTGATAATTTACTTATCACTGTGCATATTATATAAATGTTGATTTGTTTGTTCCCATTACAGTGAGTCATCGCGAGTGGCTAAAAGATCTGCGTACCGTTTAGTGTGGCAACTCGTGTGACATCACATAGGTACTAGATTAGGTGCGACCTGATCAAGTCCTACCTTCCTACATGATGACCAAACAGACCAGCACTTCAGATCACTTCAGATGCACTAAACACCGGCAGACTTGCAGCAATGTCAAAAGCCTTCAGTGATAAGATCAGAACACCGTGAAGACTCACGACCGGCAGACATGTTACAAGTTAAAATGTTCACACCAGCAGACATCAGTTCTCCTAAATCGGAAGACTTGTTCCACTGGCCTAAACATCCCACCGGCAGACTTAATTATGCACGTGTTATAGAGAAAAGACTAAAAGCAGTTCAAATCAAGTCAAATATGTTCAAGCCTCAGAAAGCCTGACATAGTTAAAGCTACAAGACTTTCTCTCACTCACGTGGTCTGATAAAGTCAAAAAGGAACTACTTTATTGAACAGACCACCTGACAGTGCATCAGACATCAGACCTACTTTTCAGAGACTTATCAACACAGTCTGACAGACAACAAGTTCCAAGATCTACGGGACTAAATCTTTGCCCCAAACAGTCAAAGATCTTATGGACAAAGATCTTTATCCGATAGACTTCAACAACTATATCTCTAAACGGATAGAAACATCAAATCATCATCTCTCAATGATCACACTGACTCCAGTTTATATTAATCATTTCTCTTGCCCAAGACAAAAGGCGGATGAGCAACGAGTGACAGATACACGCACTAAGCGAAGTTGAAATCAGAACTCACTCAAGAGCTTCAAAAGAAACAAAGAGATCTACAACAAGATCGTCCTCACCAACACATCTCAGATCTCGACACTAGATTGCAATGAATCTATCCAGATCTTAGTAAGACACTTTCAGTGGATTGCTAGGAAGAAAAGCTTGGAGAAGAAAAGAGATTGATCAGAAACTTCATAAGACATAGATCAAGATCTGAAGATTAATGTTAAATAATGTCTGAAGAAAATGAAGAGTTGTCTGTAGATATTGCATTCATATCTTCAGATTTGTATTCCAATACAAATCTTGTTGATTGCGCAATTATCATTCATCATGGAAGGCCGAGTGCTCTGCACTCAATCGTTCAGATATCTTTTATCTGAACGACCTTGAAAATTCTCTTCTCATAACGGTTTCTCGTTTTGGTCTCCTATTACCCTCGATTGCGTAAATATTCATGAATGGGTAATTAATTATAAGGATTAAGGTATGGGAGGACAAATACAGAAATTGTACATAGAATATTTAGGTTGATGTAATATGCAATTTATCTTTGAATAAATTTATATGTTCTTACAAATACTTTATCCTTCAATCTTTATATATCTATGAGCTTTTTACTAATTATATTTTCTTTAGAAAAGTTATTCTCTAATTGATTTCCTAAGTTTGCATTTGAAAGAAGTATTAAGTGTGCTGTTGTTCTGATCATATATTCGTGTAACTTAAGACTTCTCCAAATCTAAAGTCTCTTTACTTTCCGCTGCTTAAATTCTTTATATCTGACTTTTGATTTAGCGGCGGTTGGCGAGTTGATATTACGCTTAGAGCAAGTCTACCGATAGCCTCTACCGGCAGACATGCTCAATACGCTAAACTGCAAATGCCACTATATCTACGTTTTAAATATACTCAAAAGAAAAGCTTTTAAAATGGCATCATATGCTATTCAACCCCCCTCTAGCCTATTTGAGCATAATTGTGGACCAACAAGTTGATAATCGAACCTTGAGTCAATCATGAGTTGAGCACTCGACTCATGAGTCAATTATGAGTTGATTAATTGACTCAATAAAAGTATTTATGAGTTTTAAATTCAAATATGAGCTTATAAGATCTTTTTGTAGAAACAAATAAAGTTTAGGAATAATGGGATAGCCTGTCCATTAAATGAATCACCTATTTATAGGAAGAGTTACAATTGGGTTACACTTGGAGTAGGGTACAAGAAACCTTTACAAGGAAGGTAACATAAATAATAAGGAAAAAACTATACAAGGTAATTACCACTAACTAATAATTACAAATAAACAATAATAAAATCAATAAATATATTATTCTCTAATATGCCTCCGCAAGATGGACGACCAAGAGGAGAGACAAATCTTGTGAAGTAATTGATGAAACCGTTGGAGAGCAAGAGGCTTGGTCAGTGCATCGACCAACTGATCAGCCGAGGAAACATGGCAAACCCGCATAAGCCCAACCTGAACTTGTTGCCGGATGAAATGAAAGTCCATTGCCACATGCTTCATGCGAGTATGGAAGACCAGGTTGGAGCAAAGACTAGTGGCACCTACATTGTCATAATAAATGACGGGCTGAGTGGAGGAGGTGATACCGAGCTCGTCGAGTAGAGATACAATCCAGCGGACTTCAGCAGCGGTGGTAGTGACAGCCCGGTATTCAACTGCAATCGAAGAGCGAGCAACAATGCGTTGTTTCTTGGAGCTCCACAAAATTGGGTTGCTACCAAGGTAGACAATATAGGCACTTGTGTAGGTGTAGTCATCTTTGTTGCCCATCCAATCAGCATCAGTGAATGCATGGAGAGCTTGGTGGGACTGGCGATGAAGTAAATTTCCATGATTAATCAACCCATAGAGGTACCGGAGAACACGCTTGGCCGCATTCTAATGCTCGGTAGTCGACCTATGCATAAACTGAGAGAGTTTGTTGACGGCATATGCAACATCTGGGTGAGTAAAAGACAGATACTAAAGACTCCCAATCACTGCCCAAAATTCTATCGAATCTGTGAAAGTTGTGCCCAACTGAAGGATTAAGTTTGACGAGGTAGGGAGTGGAGTAGCAACCGTGCGAGCATCTGTCATGCCCGTGCGAACAAGGAGATCGATAATGTACCCTCGCTGTGAGAGCACGAGACCACTTGGTCTCTTGATAACCTCAACACCAAGGAAATAATTAAGATCTCCAAGGTCTTTGAGGGAGAAGCGAGAAGCGAGCAAGAAGATGAAAGTCTAGACGGCAGAGGGCTGGTTCTCAGTGATGATGATGTCATCCACATAGACAAGAAGATAGATGGTGGTGCCCCCTGTATGAAGAATGAACAATGAAATATCTGCCACATAATTTTTTAACCTAGAGGCAAGGAGAAACTGACGCAGTTCATTGTACCATGCTCGGGAGCGTGCTTGAGACCATAGATAGCCTTGTGAAGTTGACATACATGCTGAGGTATGTCCTTGTCAAGGAAGACATGTGGTTGAGCCATGAACACCTCCTCTAACAGATTACCATGAAAAAAAGCATTGTTCACGTCCAATTGCCGAAGAGCCCATCATTGACATACAGCCAGTGAGAGAACAAGAAGAACAGTGGTCGGTTTAACCACCGGGCTGAAGGTCTCGTGATAATCCACTCATGGTCGCTGGTGAAACCCCTTGGCTAGAAGACGAGCTTTGTAGCAATCAATAGTGCCATCAGGGTGTCTTTTTATGTAGAAGATCCATTTGCAGCCAACAATATTGTGAGCATCTGCCATTGGAACTAGATCACACGTACCATTGCGAGTTAAAGCATCAAACTCCTCGGACATGGCCTGGTGCCACTTGACATATTTGAAAGCTTGAGTGACACATGTTGGTTAGCTTGTCCGCTGCTAGTTGAGCCGAGAGACTCATTTTGACTTGGGGTTTGAAGATATTGTTCTTGGAGCGGGTAACCATGAAGAAGGTGCTAGTGGGAAAAAAGCGAGTGCAGGGGCTTGGGAACAGTGCAGCGGGCACAAAGCTATCCTCGGTCATGGTACTGGGTACCAATAAGGGCTACGCAGTAGGCACAATAATGTCCTTGGGCATAGAGCTGGTGGCTGAAGAAGGATGAGCAGCGGGCACATGACATGTAGCGGGCATAGTGGTATCCTCGGTCATAGGAGCTGGAGAATTAGGGTGATGTAAGGGTGAGCTGAGATCAACCACAGTCTGATTAGTGCTAGAAGCCACGGACGAAGAGTTACCGTAGTGGGCAGCAGACGGTGTGTATGAATTCGAGAGCAGTTCATGCGGTGAGAACCAGGAGACACAAGTCTAGGTATCCATGGAATAGGATGGGTGGCCGAAGTGGACATGGGGAAGACAAACTCGACAAACCGAACATGATGCGAAATGAACAACTTGGTGGTGCTAGAATCATAACAGAGATAGGCGCTCTGAGTAAGCAAGTAACCGAGGAAGACATAGGGAGTGGAGCTGGCAGCGAGTTTGTGGTCAGAGTACGGGCGGAGCTAAGGGTAGCAAAGACACCCAAAGGCACGGAGTTTAGAGTAGTTGGGTGGAGAACCCATTAGTTTTTGGTAGGAAGATATATGATCTAGAGTGGGTGTTGGTAGCTGATTTATGAGTTAGGTAGTTGATTTATGAGTTAGGTCGCTGTTTGGAAGGTAAACAAGAAGAAGAGCAGCGGAAGGGAAGCTTTAGAAATAATAGAAAGACCGGTCTAAACCGTGTGGCGATAGTGACATTCCGAGAACCCATTGTGCTCCGGAGTGTGAAGTGGTGAGGTGAGGTGAGAGATGCCATTAGCAGACAGGTAGATGGCCAAGCTAGTATCACGAGCTAGACCAGTGTACTCGCCGCCATTGTTCAAGTAAAGAGTGACAATAGTGGTTTTGAAAAAGTTTTCGATTAGGGCTTTGAAATGGGGAAAGATGGTGGCAACATCAGATTTTCTCTTGAGCGGGTAGAGCCATATGTAGTGAGTGTAATGATCGACAAAATAACATAATATTTAAATCCATCAACAGAATGAATGGGGGAGGTCCAGACATTAGAATAAATAATTTGTAGCGGGGAGGAAGACACAATAGTAGATTGCAAAAAATGAAGTTTGTGACTTTTATTGCATAAACAATCATTACAATGTTCTTGTTTGATGCGAGGAATGTCTAAAGTTACACCTAAACTAGATAGAATCTGACGTTGGATGGGTTCAGAGGGATGGCCAAGGCGGTGATACCAGTCATGATGAGAGACTTTGGAACCGACACAAACAGAGGGATGAGCAGAAGGAGATGTGGTCGGCCATTCATACACACTTTCGTTAGATTGCCCGGTCAGCAGAATGTTCCCTGTCCGTAGATCCTTCACATGAAAAGAATTTGGTAAGAACTCAATAGACGTATTATTATAGATGCAAAATTGAGATATGGAAATAAGATTCTTTTTCATGTCAGGTACAAAAAGAACATTATGCATGGCAAAGGTGTGTGATGGTGTAGAAAGCAAGGAGGAACCAGTTTTGGAGATAGATAATTCTGTACCATCATCAATGACCATGACATCTGTGCCCGTGTAGGGGGGGTGTAGAGATAGGTTGCCAAGGTCGCTAGTGACATGGTGAGAAGCACTACTATCAAGCAGCCAGCTCAGTGTCCCTGAGTCTGTTGTGGTTACGAGATGTGCCCGTGGTTGCCACTTTGAGCCATTTGTCGTGTTAGGATTAGTAGGTAGAGATGTGGTGGCGACCAGCTGAAAGTTGGGGCAGCAAGCAACCGTGTGGCCCTGTTGGCGACATCCTTGACACTTGCCCAAATATGGTCGTTGTTGGCGAGGAGCAGATGCCGAAGACTGGGAAGGCGACCAAGGTTGAGAGGTCTGTTGCTGGGCTTGCGAGGACGGTTGTCGAGCAGACGAGCTATTGAACCTCGGGGCAGCAGGATTGGGCGAGGCAGGATGCGAGGACACGACAAGTGCCTGTTTGAGAAGTAGCTCGCGGTTGATGAGTTTTTCATAAAGCTCATCAAATGAGATATGAGTGTCTCGACCTTCGACCACATCAACAATGTGGCGGTAGTCATCGTCCAAACCCCCGAGGATGATCTCAATGAGATCCTCGTGGTCGAGAGGTTTTCCAAGAGTAACGAGCTCATCAGCACGCCCTTTGACTGACTGCATGTAGTCGGAGATCGACTGGGTACCTAATGAATGTGTTGTATACGCATTTATTGGGTATTATTTCGGCTTAAATTATGTTATTTCTCGGGATTTTTGTTGTCTAATATATATTTTAGTTGTGTTTCATAATTTCAGGGACTTTTAGAATAATTGTGCAAAATATAGGCACTTTATGCTGAATTGAAGAACTTCAGGGATCAAAGTGCAAAAGCTAGAATCTTAAGGTCAAAAAGCTGAAATCAGCTTATTTCAATCCAATTCAGCCGTGGACTCCTTTCGTCTTGGAAGAGTGGCTCGGTCCCTCTGTCCTCTTTTTATTCCACTTTGATGTCTTTTGGAGTTTTAATTGTTTTGTATCTCCTTTTCCTACTTGTTGTATAATTATTAGGTATAAATAGATCCCTTTAGGCTAGAAAAAAAAGGCGAGGAGGTTCTGTATTATTTTTCTTTGTCTATGAAGAAAGATTCTTCAAGAATAATTCAAGGTTTTGTACTTTCAATTATGGGGAACTAATTCCATAATCTAGGAATTAGAGGTAACTTGTATCGAATCTTTTACTTTATATTAATTTATTATTCAATCAAATCTTATTGATCACAGTGTTTATCGATCTCTTTGCTATTTGGCTTTTTCCTAATGAATGGTATCGCTGGATTCAAAGACCAAGAGGTACAGGATAACTGCACAGTCATATGCATATGTCGTACACTGGCTCACCATTGTGATAAATTAAACCTATCGATGCACGGGAGTGATAAGTTAGGGTTATGTTCATATATATATATATATTTCTGAGTGACAGACGGAAATTAATTTGTTCTTGTTCTTAAGGGTATAGACTCTGATGAATTATTTAGGATGGAGACTGAATTATAATATGACGACCTATATCAATTTTTCGTGAACGAACCCAAGATTAATTGGTTGATACATTAGACAAAAGAGCAATATAGTAGATACAAGTGAATTCTAATTACTAGACGTTTTACAAATCTTGATTTATCTCATATTTATTATGCTTTGTTAATTAGATTATTTTATTGTTTTCTAGTTAATTTAATTTAGTAAAACCAAAAACCTTCGTAGTTATTAATTGTTTTATTTTGTTAGATTAGTTAAATTTACTTTAATTAAAATTCAAATCTATGTGGTTTGACCCTTGCTCTCCGTACACTATACTTTCTATTGATTCATACACTTGTGAGGTAAATAAATTAATAAGACATCAAGTTTTTGGCGCCGTTGCCGGGGATTTGTTATTTTGATTTAGTTAATTTAGCTTTTCTTTTTTATTATTTTCGTTTAAAAAAATAAAAAATAAAATTCTTAAAAATCCGAAAATTATATTTTAAAAAAATTATCAAAAATAATATTAAAAAAATGGCGTAAAATAATTATCAATGAGGTATGAAAAATTGAACACCTATGAGAATCACAAATGAATATGCCTACCAAAATGCTAGAATGTTCCTTTTGTCTCGAGAAGTGGATGCTTATCAAGGCATTCATTATCCTAATCACTATGAACGAGAATATTGTAATCAACCCTCTTTGTCTTCACCCAATAATATCAGTAATTCAAGTAAATTGATTGTAATGGAAGCACAAATTAAAAATCTCGAAACCCAACTTGCAATGAAAGCACAAATTGAATCTCTCAAAGCCCAACTTGCAAGTCAGAAAGCTTCAACTGTTCATGAACTTTATTCTTATTCGTCCTATTATAATTCATCCTTTTATAATGAACCTTCTTCTTATCCATCCTACTATAATGAGCCATCTCCTTCATATTTACCTTTCATACCTGCAGACGATTGGAGAAGCTTGGCTAAAATTCAAAAAGTTATAGATAGCTGGCATAATGATGATCAATTATCTATTCTACTCTAAAGGAGAAAGAAAAGACAATTATGAAAGCTTCAATTATTCATGAACCTCCTTCTTATTTATCCCACTATAATGAGTCGCTTTCTTATTACAATCAATCCTATTTTTCCTTGCATAATTACTATAATGAGCCGTCTCCTTCGTATTCGTCTTATTATAATGAGCGAGAGTTATAATTAAATAGACAAATAAATAGAGATCGAAAGCTAATTCTTGCAAAAATGGCATATCTCGTAGAGGAGATAAATAAGTGGAAGAATCAGAATCAAGAAAATGATCCAACACTTTTGGATGAAGAAGAGATAGAAGTCATTGAGAAAGAAGAGATGATTGAAAAAGACGAGTTGATTATAGAATCCCAAGATTTCCACAAATTGATGTACCACCTCATTGTTCTCAAGAACCCAAAGAAATTTCGGAGATTGAAATTGAAAATTGTTCTCTAATTGATTCTCCGCTAGATACTTATTTGGAGTTAGGGACGCCTTCTTCATATTTTCTTGAAGAAAATCAAGAACCTACTTTAGAAATGCATGAGCAATGTAGTGTTGAAGAAAAAGTAGTGGAAATTTTGGACATGATTATATTGGAAGATTTAGGTGTGAAATTTTCCGTTCCCAAATCAATTAGATGGTCATCGTGTAAAGAAAATTTTGCCAAGGAAGTGTTTAGGTTTAATGGACAGAATTTAGGACACTACATGAGTGGTGGATTTTATGGACACTTCCTCCGGCATCGGAACTCAGCCAGCAACAAGCCCCGCCAAGGCCGCCTTCTTCATCGTCTACCAACTTCAACAGCCGGCCATAACATCAAATAATACAATGCACTTGATAAACCCCGCGGCCCCAAATCGCCATCACTGTGCTCCTCTCTGCACTGATATCTCCAGTATCAATGCCAACCATCTTGTTCAATCAAGTTCTAGTTACACGTTGCCGATGTCAACTCCTATCAAGTAAGATTGTTCTAATGTTTCCAATTAATTGTTGGAATTTATGAAATTGTGCTTATATTTGATTCTCATTCAATTTGTTACTTCTATTTGGAATTTGAAGTTGAACGGTAATTATTTATGAGTAGCAAATAATGGGTTGAGTTCATATTTAAGGGTGAAAATTTTGAATTATCGCTGCTATTCAAAAGCTTACTAGAGTAAGGATATTATTTGGATTCACTTGATTAATTAATATTCTACGGTGAAGTTTTGCTCGAAATGTTTATTTTGGGTTCTTACTGTGCCAATGGCTTGGAGCCAGAAATTGATGCTATATCCCACTTTGGTTGTGGAAAATTTGAAAAGTGTTGCTATCAGTTTTCTTCTGGGCTAGGTGCAAAATTTAATTTTTCTATATTCTAGTGCATCCATGTAATTTTGAATGCAACAACTTGAATTGGGAGATGATATTTTTGGCTTGGATTATTGTTTTATAATTAGTCGGAAATATGTGTTACGTTAGAATTATGTTTCAGTCAAAATATTCGTCAAAGTTAATTTATTTTTGCAATTGGAAAATTTTATGCTGAATATTGTTGTTAAGTATACTCTGGTTATACTTTGGTTAATTGGTGATAAAAATTGATTTTTGACTAAAAATATCATATATGTTGGGAGGATTGGCAACAATGAAACATTTTGATTTAAATTGGGAGGAATGAGAGTTGATAATTTGTAATTTTGTGGGAATAATGAGCAGTTGGTAACTTAAGTTAACCGTTGGGGGTGCAAGCATGTGATTCTATTAAATTTTCACCTCTTTTGCCATGCTTGGCTAGTCTCCGATTGGATGACATTTTTTATACACTCTTGTTTATATTTGACTCACATTGAGGACAATGTGAAATTTAAGTTTGGAGGTGATAATTGTCTTGCGCTTATAATGATATTTTTTAAAAGAGCCTTGTTACCTGTAGTTAGTTAATTTAGTTTTTATTTTATTTTTTGTTTTATTTAGTTTTAGTAATTAATTATTTTAGTATTTTTTAAAAAATAGAAAATTTCAAAAAAAAATCGAGTCTTTAATATTGGCGTGGTTACTTCCGCCAATGATAGCATGTTTGTTAATAGCGATGCATGTAAACTTGTCTACGTGACTTAGCTTGGTTTAGTTGATGGAATTTTATATCTCCAAAATTTTTGAGCACAAAAATACCATAACTTAATTTATTGAAGAATTTGTGTATTTTTATTGAGTTTATAGTGCACATTTCATTCCTTTGGATATAGTTATTTTTGTGGTCATGAACATTTTAAACAACCGTCATTACATGATTGTTGCATTATGTTTGCGACTTAGGGTTGATTGCATGCTAAGTTAGATTTATTAAGTTTCTTTTACTAATATATCTCAAGCACACTTTCGAACTATGAGTACATTTAAGTCTTGATTTTTCCTACCTCTTTTCTAACAAATGCTTATGTGAAATACTTGTGGAGCTCGTTTTTAAAACTATGAGGTTAGGGAATGATTTGAAACTTTGTTGAATTTATGTGAAAATGAAGCATAAGCATTATGGCAATTAGGATATGATTTATGCCATCTTTGGATTGTTTGAGCCTTTTTATCTCACAATCCATATTCTATATTAATCCCTAGTGTCCCCCTTTGAGCTTTATTAAAAAGAATGTCATGTACTAAGCACACATCGACCATCATTCGACTTCGCTTATATTACCCACATTAACTTAACCTTTAAACTTATACACTTTTGCCTACCCTTTGAGAGATTAAGATTGGGTTAGGAATGTTGTCTACATGGTGATTGATGCAGTTCAAAAATAGCCCTAATGATTTCTTGTATTGAAAAATAATAATAAATAAAGAATGAAAATGGTGCGAAAATTCAAAAAGTGCATACGCCCTTCAGAAGAAAAAAAATAGAAAAAAAGAAAGAAAGAAAGCAAAGAAAAAGATCATTGTGAGGAAAATATTTATGTGTGTTGATGCCTTCTTCAACCCAAAAGTCCAAGTTTGAGGATTGTTGAAGGAAAGTGAGTGATTTATATGAGAAAAAAGGAATATCTTTACTCTCTCACTTTGTAATTTCTTATCCCTTCTCACCTTGGCCCTACATTACAAGCTTAATGAAGTCATATTGATCTAGTTGTCACATGTGTTTGTATTAGTTGACATGGTTTAGAAGCATAGTTGATTTGACCCGTGTTTTGAATTATATGCATATCTTGATATAGCTCACCGTATTTGCATAATCTTAGTTATTGTAAGTAATTGGGACTTAAGAGCATTGTATTTCATACATAGTTAGTGCATGTGATAGATGTATAAGCACTTGAATTCTCTCGCGATCTCTCTTCGTGTTGTTAACCGGGCATTGATGGTATGTACATGTTTTGTGATGCACATATTTTTATTTTAAATATTTTGGGAATGAAGGTTGTGCTTAAGCTTGATAAAACTTTTTGTTGGAAAACTAGTGTTTTAAGTGAAGTAAATTGAGGCTTTGAAGCACTAATTTATTTGTAAGTCATTTATGTAATGACTATGGTAATTGTGGAATTATGTTCTTCCCCGTGAGTACATAAGAATACTATATTTATTTGTCAAATTCGGATATCGGATGAATAAGTTATAGAGGTTTAAAGTAGGACATTTGAAGTGTTAGAAATTGGTTATCCCACATTGAAAAAATATGAAATGCTTGAAGGGTTTATATACAAAGGCTCCCTTATGTTGGGTAAGCTTGTATAGAATGAACTATTCCTCCCGCGCCTGTAGGTGAGGTGCAAATCAATGTCCAATTTGACTTGGATCGACGTACTCGTGTGCCTGCATTTGCGGAAACGAATGTCGGACCAAGTTGTGCTACCTAGACAAATCCACCTTTTGCTTATTTTTATTTTGAATTTTAAATTCAATTTTCGTAACTCCTTTAAAGAGAAGATTAATGTATGTTTTAATGGACATATTAATTATGTCTTAATGTCTACTTTAATTGAGTGGCTAATGGGCATAATCAAAATGGTTTTAGTAATTAAAACATGTTGATTTTCTGGCTTATAAATGGAACCATTCTCCACAACAGGACACACACACTTATAGAGAACATGAAATTCCTCTTCCTCGTATACATCTACATTTGCATTGCATATTGAACATCTTCTTCTTGGCCTCCTAATTGGTGATAGATTTCTGGCACAATTTCAGTTCGCCGGACCTTCAGTGGTACTGCCGTTGTATTCTAGGAGACGATCGTCCCGTGTAAGAACTCCACGCACTTACAGAGAGTGGGACGAATAACGTTTCAAGGAAAATGTGTGTTACACAGGTCTCGGTCATAGTTTTCTTTCCACCAGTAGACTTTCTTTTCTTCACCAGCAGATATTGTAACAAGTTACCAGCAGACTTGGAACAAAGCCACCAGTGGACTTCGTACCAAGTCACCAGCAGACTTCGTACCAAGTCCCAGCAGACTACACAAGTCTTCTACAACCAGCAGCTCTAACGGTTTTGTTTCTTTATACTTTATTTTTGTAAGATTGTATATGGATTTACCCAACACTTTCTAAGTTGGAGATAGTCATAATGATTCACACACACACGGAGATGTACAAGTGAGATTGATAATGATTGAGTGAAAGCCTAGACTTGTGACTATGTGTTGTTATTTAATCATTCTTTGAGACATTATGTGGTACCGTGCCGAAGCTTTGACTTAGGAAATAAAAAAATATTTTACTTTGCTTTTATTTTATTTTAGTTTAGTTTATTTTAGTTTTTGTATTTATTTGTTTTATATGCTTTATTTTACTCGAGGACAAGCAAAAGTCTAAGTTTTGGGTATTTGATGAATGTGTTTTATACGCATTTATTGAGTATTATTTCGACTTAAATTATGTTATTTCTTGGGGTTTTGTTGTCTAATATATGTTTTAGTTGTGTTTCATAATTTCAGGAACTTTGGGAACAATTATGCAAAATATATGCACTTTATGCTGAATTAAAGAACTTCAGGGATCAAAGGACAAAAGTTGAAATCTTAAGGTCAAAAGGCTGAAATCAGCTTATTTCAATCCAATTCAGCCGTGGACTCCTTTCTTATTGGAAGAGTGGCTAGTCCCTTTGACCTTTTTTTATTCCAATTTGATGTCATTTGGAGTTTTAATTGTTTTGTATCTTCTTTTCCTACTTGTTGTATAATTATTAGGTATAAATAGATTCCTTTAGGTTAGGAAAAAAAAGGTGAGAGAAGTTCTGTATTATTATTATTTTTGCATATGAAGAAGGATTCTTCGAGAATGATTCAAGTTTTTGTACTTTCAATTATGGGGAACTAACTCCATAATCTAGGAATTTGAGGTAACTTGTATCGAATCTTTTGCTTTATATTAATTTATTATTCAATCAAATCTTATTGATCACAGTGTTTATCAATCTCTTTGCTATTTGGCTTTTTCCTAATGAATAGTATGACTGGATTCAAAGACCAAAAGATGCAGATAACTGCACGGTCATATGCATATATCGTACACTGGCTCACCATTATGATAAATTAAACCTATCGATGCACGAGAGTGATAAGTTAGGGTTAGACTCATATATATGTTTATGAGTGACAGACGAAAATTCATATGTTCTTGTTTTTAAGGGTATAGACTCGGATGAATTATTTAGGATGAAGACTGAATTATAATTTGACGACATATACCAATCTTTCGTGTATAAACCCATGATTAATTGGTTGATACATTAAACAAAAAAGCAATAGAGTAGATACAAGTGAATCCTAATTCCTATGCGTTTTACAAATCTTGATTTATCTCATATTTATTATACTTTGTTAATTAGATTATTTTGTTATTTTCTAGTTAATTTAATTTAGTAAAACCAAAAACCCCAGTAGTTATGAATTGCTTTATTTTGTTAGATTAGTTAAATTTACTTTAATCAAAATTCAAATCTATGTGGTTCGACCATTGCTTTTCGTACACTATATTTTTTATTGATTCGTACACTTGCGAGGTAAATAAATAAGACATCAGTACCCTTCGAAGCTCGCTTGAGATAGTCAGTGATCTTCTTTATGTGACCGCGAGTTGGGCGAGCATTGGTGTGAGCAAGGATTTGCCAAGCTTCACGGGTAGTGGCAGCCTGTTGGATCAAGGGGACCAAGGGAGCAGACAGGAAGCCGACAAGAGCGCCAAACGGAAGGTTTATCTTGTCGGATCCAGGGTTGGTAGTTCGGGTTTGGTGTTGAAACATCTTTAGATGAAAAATTATCATTGGCTAAAACGGTGGGAGGCGGGCATGTGTATGAGCCGTCTACAAACTTGTAGAGGTCATAGCCAATAAGAGTGACCTCAACTTGGAGTTTTCAAGCTATCTAGTTGGTGGAGGTAAGTTTGGTGATGTTATGATGAAGATATGTTTATGAAGTCGAAGGTTTGTGTGAGATCAAGAGGATTTTTTTATGGTGAAGGGGTGATTGTTGTTAGCCATAGCTAGAAGGGATTAGGGCGGTGGCGGCTAGAGGAAGAAGAAAAGGGTTTAGGAGCAAAACTCTGATAACATGTAGAAACAAATAAAGCTTATGAATAATAACATAGTATTTTCATTGAATGAATCACCCATTTATAGGGAGAGTTATAATTAGGGTTACACTTGAAATATGATACAAAAAACCTTTACAAGGAAAGTAACATAAATAAATAAAGAACTATACAAATATAATTATCACTAACTAATAATTACAAATAAACAAAAATAAATAATAAATATATTATTCTTTAATACTTTTCCCATAAGTTAAGTCATTTTTGTATCCAACACCGTTGAACCGACCATTTATAAAGAAAAGACATAATATGTGATGAAACACAAAATTAACTAAAATTCTAGTAATATTCAACGCTCATTTGAAGAAAGTAAAATTTTACATATAAACACCCATATAGGGATTTCATAATAATGATCAAAGTACATGCTGGATATAAGTCTTACTTCCACTTGATTCTAGTAGCCAATTGCAGATTAATTGATTCGCATCCTTGTACAAATTCATATCCTTAAATGAAATGAAATTTGAAACATTAATTTTAGATTTGAAATCAACCATTCTCACGTAGATTACATTTCATGAAATTTTGGATTTACCTTAATTTATTTGCTCACTAGGCCTGACAATTACAACTCATTACCCATTAATCCACCTAATCAAACCTACCAATTATCCAATTCAACCCATTAATATTTTTTAGTTAAAACGAGTAACCCGTTTCGACCCAATAAAATTAAAGGGTTGTGTCGATTAAAGCGGGACAGATCCGTTACTCATTTTGACCATTGACTTTTTATGCTATAAATTTATACTTTGGGGGGGGGGGAGCCGGGGAGCCAGCTCGGAACGGGTTGACCCGTTTCCGTTCCAATTTTCAACCCGTTTTATTTGGATTCTAACGGGTTTTGACACATTCCAACTCATTACTCATTCCAATTTCAACCCACCAAATTATCATGCCAACTCACTGTGCTCATAATTTTGAGATAATGATTGTTCATGTGTGGTTCTCGCTTGTAATAATAATACTAGTAATATGTCTATAATTTTTTATTCATGACATTTTTTTATTCATAACATGATACATATATTAATATAGCATTATTTATTATATTACAAATTTAAAAAGTGATAGACATATCACGTTCAAAAAATATTACTATCATGTTTGACTTTTTTAATCAACCTAACTATTTATCAAATAAAAATTTGGTGTACCTTTTTATTTTTAAAATCATAAAACGTGTAATTTATAGTACCAAAAAAATTATTGAGAATGGGTTTTGAAATTGAAAAAAAAAATATATATATATATATACACACACATAAATTTCTTATTTAAAAATACAACAAAAAAAAAGATAAAAGCTTGGGAAAGACGATGTTACGAGTATTTTATGTAAAACGTATTTTCTTGACCCGATACACCATGTGTTGGTGGGTTGAGTTATAAGAGAATAAAACTCAATCCAACCAATTAAGATTCGTAAAATGATTTTATAAGAAACTTATTCAAAAAAAAAAAACATAATAATAATTTAAAACCGGTAAGTATATATTGTATTATAAAAGGGTGGAGCTAACTATATTTCAAAAATCTACTCTATATACCTCATTTTCTGCAATGTATAACATGAGATACAATACATCAATGCAGGAAATATATATATATATATATATATATATATATATATATATATATATATATATATATATATATATATATATATAAAGAGGTGCGAAATCTGGAAAGTTCTCGTTAAAATGCACTTTCCAGATTTAAAAACACTTCTATTATGTATATGTACCATTTTTTCTTGGGAAATGAAACAAATTTGTTTTTAAAATTGTTTGGATGGATAAATCCAAAAACTCTTTGCATTCATTTTTCTGAGTTATTGACACCATATATACCAATCAATTACTTGTCTCAATTACACTCAGTATTATAAAATAATTTTGAATTTTTTTAACAACATCGTAATTGCAATGAACCAATAAATAATTATTTACTTTAATTAATGAATTTATTATAACAGTCTACCAATTAAGTGAGAAATGAATACAATATTGTAAAACAATTACACGAATTATTGTTTAAGATTAATTTTTTAAAGTTGTATTTGGACGCCTTGGGGAGTTGAGCAGTTCTTTGACTATTAAATTTTTAACAAGCTTACAAATTACAATGATGAAACAAATATAAAGTCCAAATATACTTATATGTGCTAAATTTAAAATAAAGGCACAATTTAATTTAATTTAATTTAATGTTCATCAAACCTCTTAGCACATGTTACTTGGTCAGTTGGTGGCAAGTAGTACTATACATTATATATTGTATTTTTAAATATTTAATATATACTGTAACTATAAATTTCTGAATCTTAGTTTTTTCGAAACAAGAATATTAATATTGAATAAAATATTCTTAAAATACAATTGCGAGTTCACTTTTTTAAAGAATTAGTAAACTTGCAATCTAATTGTTTTATACTATGTTGAACAGTAGTAAATAAAGCCTAATTAAATTTTTATCTAGAGCTTAAAACTAGAACTAAAATGAACAAACAAGTTCGTTCAACAGTTAAATAAACTTAAAGCTAAATCAGATAGACCCTTTAAATTGTGAACATAAATGAACTTGCAATTAAATAAACTTAAAGCTAAATCGAATAGACCCCCTAAATATTAGTAATACACACAGGGATACATGAAAAATATTTGTGGTTAAATTTATACCAATAAATTGGTTGGCCAGTTCCTGGCATTTGATTGAAGATGTGAGGTATAAATTATGAAATCCATTGATGGTAAAAGTAATTCATATAATATACTTTAAAGATTATACATGTATATATCTATTTTTTTGTTTGCCATCTCACAAAATAAGTAAAAAATAATGTTAAAATTACATGTTAAAAATGTAGATCGGTGAACGATCTTCCATAAATATATATACAAGGATAATATTTCAAGGCAATCTCATTGTTGAAAGAGATATATGTAAATTTTTGTTTATTTGTGTTTTTGAATGTATAGTCATATTAAATTATGTTGCGAAAAATGTTGGTTCCCAACATTTTATTGTTGTAGGCTTTTCATAGAGTGTGTTATATATGACTTCAATTATTCATTTATCAATATAAAAAACGGTATGAAATTTGTCTACTAAGTAAAATAATTTTTGCTTTTATTTTTATATGTATGTATTTACAATAACCAATTTTTGAAAAAAATGGGTCAGATTGAGTAAACTAATAATATTTGAAATGTGTTACTAGTAAGTAATAATAATTTAGATGAAATCAGTTGAGAACTTTGGGCCCGTGATTATTAGAGTGTTATTTTGTGATTTTTTTTATGTAGGCTTAAATCGCAATTCAAAATATTTGATCTTTGAATCTCCGTGTTATTCTGATAGAAATGTTGATCTTTTGAACAATATACAAACTTTTGAAATTTTAAATGGAGTTTACATGTTTTGAAATCTTAAATTATGAGTTGAATTTGAAGGTTGTAACTTTATAGTAATGTTGGTTCGTAACATTGACAATTCTCTTGTGTTATGCAATGATACGAGGTTTTTAGAAAGAGTGTTATAAAAGGTCGAGTTCTTTTAAAGGGTCATTCCGGTGATACTGTTTTGATTCCAACAATGTCACTGACACTATTTGATCATAAAATATCATTTAAATTCCAGATAAAACAGTTTCCGCTGATGATGTCTTACGCAATGTCTATAAATAAAAGTCAAGGCAATCATTTTTTGATGTATGACTTCTTTTGAAAATAATATATTTTAGTCATGCCCATTGTATGTCACTTTGTCTAAATTTACTAATCCTAATGACTTCAAATTTTATTACGTGATAGTGATAGTTGTAATAGTCGTATATGTTTAACGATAAATGTTGTATATAAAAAAATATTTCAAAATTTATAATTACTTTTTAAATTTATGTGATTTTCTTACTTTAATCTTATTGTTTATTTTTTAAGTTTTTAATTATATATTATTCAACTTTAATTACGTACTTCTTCCATTCCACGCAAAGAGTCCCCGTTTGAAAGTCAAAACTTTTTAAAGAAAATAACACTTTTAGTAGCCCATTAGTAATAAAATGATATTTTTTTACCTTAATTTTTGAAAATAGACTCTTTAAGTGAGAAATTCTAAAATAATATAGTTGACTCGTTATCTGGACCGACAGGAATATTATGTACAAATCGTGCAACGCACGGGGGAATCACTAGTGTGGTGTAGAAAGTGAGTTTTGGGGTGTGGTTAGCCTCCACCATTATAAAAATCGTCATCAATATATTTTGTAGGGTTAAATCGCAATTCGATCACCATACTTTCACACATTATTCAGTAAGCTTACTCTACTAATTTTTTCTCTCAATTTGGTAAATGTGCTTTGGTCTTAACTCCTACGTTCATCACTGTATCAAGTTTTTTGGATAAAAAACTTAAGATTATTTTTAAAACTAAAAAAATACCCTCAATGATTTCACGTGCTACTCACGTTAACCAGTTGGGAGAGTGCTCAAGCATTTTTGCTAGTGTGATTTCCACTTCCTTTTCATTGTCTCTTGTTTTTGTCAGCTATCGGGTGGGCGTTTGCTTCGACCACCATTCTTTCATTTTTTCTTATTAAGTTTTTCTTCTATAAGAGATGAAGTTACTCATATGAACTAGTAATGTTGCGTGGGATTAGGAAGCGCTTTTCGGGAAGTATTCTTTTCGTTCTTTCTAGCCCTAAATGCAATTTTAATTAGGATCCAAAGTCCACCCTCTATTGCCATTTTGTGTTCAATGTCCAAAATTTAGTCATTTAGGGTCTATTGTTGCATTTGTCGTCTCAAAATATGGGGTCTATATCAACAAACTAGAATATTGGATGAAAATGATCATGTCCAAAACATGCACAGTTCTGAAGGTGCACTCCTCACATTTGAAGCAGATGTGCAATGCCCTTCTTCCTCTTTTCTTATTTCAATCGTGTTTATCCCAATCCAACCATCACCACCTCCACTTTACCTTCAAATATTTAGATCTAATCAATAAAGACCCAATTCAAAGCCATCTACCTTACCACTTGATGCAACAAGCGTGGGTGCACAACCTACGAAATGTTGGTCCAACATTGACGCATAATGTAGTAGTGTCTAGGATTTTTAAAGGTTGTGTCATGTATTTTAGAGGCTGAAATCAAATAATAGAACATTGTAGAAGGGACACAACTCACTTTCCAAACACAAAGTAGGGAAACAGGGACACGAAGTATGCAATCAACCACCGGTATCAACATTCAAAATTTTCAAGCATGTTTGAAATTTTAACACGTGTAAGCATTTCGTATTCATATCCGCATGCTTATACTGAGATGGAATTTTTTCTAGTAAAATAAAACCCTTTTCAATTAAATCTCTTAAGTAATGAAAACGAACATCAGTATGTTTCGTTCAATTATGAAAAACAGGGTTTTTGCAAAATTGAATTCCTGACTGACTGTCGAAATAAACCATAACTTTCTCTTTTAGAAAACCAATTTCAGTTATCAATCCTTTCAACCAAGTCGCTTTTTAAAAGCTTCAGTTATAACAACAAACTCAGACTCGGTAGTAGACAATGCAACAATGAGTTGTAATTGAGATTTCCAACTAACACATGAACCACACAAAGTGAACACATAAGAGGTAGTAGACTTCCCACTATCTCTATCATTAGCATAGTTAGAATCCACATAACCTTTCAAGTTTCAATACAACACCTTCATTGCATTTGGAGAAGTTCAAGCCATAATTCACAGAATAACCAAGATATTTAAGAAGCCATTTGACCGCTTCCCAATGAGGCATACCAGGGTTAGACATGTATCTACTCAAACAACTAATAACATAGGCTATATCAGGTCTAGTGCTAACCATAAGATACATAATGGACCCAATCGCATTAGAATAAGGCACTTTCTCCATTTGCTTTTTATCAAAATCAGTTTGGGGAGCCTGATTTTTACTAAGGATGGAATGTCCTCCTAGAGGCACATCTACAGGTTTAGCATCATCCATCCTAAATTTACTCAAAATCTTTTGCACATAAGAAATTTGATTAAGAGAAATAGTGGAATTCTTTCTATCCCTAACAATGTTCATTCCCAAAATCTTTTTAGCATCTCCTAGATCTTTCATGTCAAAATTCGCACTAAGACAATTTTGCACATTTTCAATTGATTTAATACAAGGACTGATAATTAGCATATCATCAACATAAATCAATAGGAACACATGAGTAGAAGAGTTGGCTTCAAAATACAAGCAATGATCATAAGAGCTACGAGTGAATTTTAAAGACAACATACACATATTAAACTTCTTGTTCCACATTCTAGGAGATTGTTTCAAGTCATACAAAGATTTTTTCAATAAACACACAAAGTCGGGATTTCTCTTATCAACAAAACCTTCGGGTTGTCTCATGAAATTTTTTTCATCCAAGTCACCATGTAAAAACGTCGTTTTCATATCCATTTGTTTTAATTCCCAATTAAACTGAGCAACTAAAGCAAGTATGACTCTTACCGTAGTAAATTTGACAACCAGAGCAAAAATTTCTTTGTAATCTATCCCCTCCTTTTGAGTAAATCCTTTAGCAACCAACTATGCTTTAAATCTAACACTCTCATTCTCAGTCTTAACCTTAAACAACCATTTGCAAGCAACAAGAGAACATGTTTTAGGTTTAGGGACCAAGGTCCATGTTTGGTTAACATGCAACGAGTTCATTTCATCTTTCATAGCATTTAACCACTTAGCAGAATGAGAAGACTTTAAAGCATCATGGTAAGATTTAGGTTCATCACAATTGTCAAGAGAACCAAACATACTAAACACAAAAGATGTCATATGAAAATTATTAAGTCTAGATGGTATCCTAACTTCTCGTCTAGGTCGCTCCCTAGCAAGTTGGTAGTCATCTAGAGTTTCTATTTCCGGGACATGCTCATCCTCTACATTTTCATCATCTTCATTATGTTCAATTTCAACATTCTCATGATCAATTTCCACATTTTCGGTTGGCACATCATCAATAACATGGGGTTGCTCCACCGCAATTGGAGCCGGGGGAGGGGGAACATCATTAACAGGAATAGGTTAAGCAGGAATCAAGTAAGGAAATTCAAGTTCATTGAAGACAACATCCTTACTAATTATAGTTATAAAACCATTTTCCTCTTTTAACCAAAGTCTATACCCTTTCACACCCTCCGGGTACCCTAAAAACACACACCCAGTAGCCCTAGGTTCAAGTTTGTCATGTCTTTGATGTGCATAAGCCGCACAACCGAACACCCTCATATGCGAGATATCAATCTCTTTGCCCGTAAAGACCGCTTTAGGGCATCTACCATGCAAAGGCACAGAGGGGGACCTATTGATGATATAGGCGGCAGTTACAACTGCCTCTCCCCAAAAACGTTTGGAGAGACCCGAAGTATTGAGCATAGCTCTCATTCTTTCCAAAAGAGTCCTGTTCATACGTTCGGCAACACCATTTTATTGCGGGTTATAGGGAACAATTTTATGTCGATCAATACCATGACTAGCACATAATTCATCAAACTCATGATTACAGAATTATAATCCATTATCGGTCCTAAAGCATTTTGATTTTCTTTCCTGTTTGATTTTTAATAAAAACTTTCCAAGTTTTAAATTTCTCAAATGACTCAGATTTATGTCTCATTAAGAAAACCTAGACTTTTCGTGAAAAGTCATCAATGATGGATAGAAAATACCTATTGCCACCTTGAGTGGGCACACTAGAGGGCCCCCATACATCGGCATGTATGTAGTCAAGGAATTTCTTGCTAGAATGCTTTCCCATGGAAGGGGGTGGAAAACTCACTTCATGATGTTTGCTCTTAACACAAGTATCACAAAAAGGTAAACCAAAAAATTTTTCATTTCCAAAAACACCCGTTTTTTGCAAAATTTCTAACCTTTTATTACTTATGTGACCTAGTCTCTTATGCCACAAAATTGTTTTATCTTCCTTAACGACATTAACATAAATCTCATAAGTAGACATAGGTAAAGCATGACAAACATATAAGTTCCGACGTTTTTCACATTTTACAATAACTAAAGACTCCTTTAGTATTTTCATAACACCCTTACCCCATTTTCCTTCTAAACCATCATCCTCTAACGAGGCACATGAAATCAAATTGCTACATAATTCAGGCACATGTCTCACATTTTTCAAAGTTAAAACATAACTAGAATTGCATTTCAAATCAATATCACCAATACCAAGTATATCACATTTTTTCTCGTTAGCCAGAGAAACAGAACCAACATTAACTTCTATATAAGTAGTAAACAATGATTTCAATGGTGTCATGTGATAAGTGCAACCAGAATCTATAAGCCATTCACTAGCACAAGCAGAATGCACAGAATTCACAACATTATCACAAGAATCAGTAACCATAAACACATCAGCGGAAACATTACTAACAGAAGCTAAGTTGCAATCACCTTGGTTTTGTTCTTGATTTTGATTTTTCCTTTTCGGATTAGGGCACTCCTTTTTAAAATGGCACATTTCACCACAATTGTAACAAGTTCTATGTCTTTGCTTAGAGCTCAACCTACTTTTGCTTCTCCCTTTATTCTTGCCCGAATTTTGATTTTGACCTTGATTTTGATTTTGAAGAGATTTTCCATTGTTCCTATGGAGAAATCTACCCCTAACCATATTAACCTCATTCATACTAGACTTCCCTTTATTGACCTTTAAATCTAACTCCTTACTCTTCAACCCGTTAATCACCGTATCAAGTTTAACTTGGTCTCTACCATATTTGATCGTAGACTTAACATCAGAGTAAGATTCAGGTATAGCATTTAATAGGACAATAGAAGTATAGTTATCTATGTGCTCATCACCCGTTTGCTTTATTTCTTGAACTAGCTTGGTAAAAAACATCAACATTATCTTCGATATCCTTATTGAGGTCTAATTTAAAACTAAAGAATTTTTCTAAAAGATAAGTCTTGTTAGACAAATTCTTCTCAAAGTAAATTTCCTCAAGTTTATCCAAAATATTTTTAGCACGCGATTGTTTACCACACTTACGAATCACAGATTCAGTCAAGTTCAAAAATAATAGACGAGTAAGCACATTCGTCAATTTCAAGTATATCATCTTCAAATGCATCCTTTTTGAATTTTTGAGTTATAGCAGAAAAACATTTTTCATTTATCAAAATTCATTTCATCTTTTATTGTCAAATTGAAAAATCAGATTTTCCATTAAACGGTTCCAAAGTGTAAGTAGACATAGTTAAAAAAATACAATTTAACGTTTATGAGAAAAATCACCGATTTTAATATCGCATGCAACAATGATAGGCAAAGAGCAAAAAAATATCCGGAAGCAAAAAATAATAGAGCAGACAAGAAACATAATTAATAGGCGAATAATAAAATACCAAAGTCACAACCCAAATTTGGAATGAAGAAGACTCCAAAAAAATTGATTCAACCCACCTATGCTTTGATACCACTGTAGCGTAAAATTAAGGATACGTACCGAATCAAACGAACACCAGAGTTACACCAAATTATAATAAGACTTTGAATAAGTACCGTATTCGACTTTGGCAGTAAACTTACAATGTATCAAAGTCGAGGACATACTAATATATCGTTAACACTCCTATATTGCCAATAAATCACCTGTAACAAACAATATATAATAAAGCAATATAAAACAATAAATTAGTATTTTGAGTATCCTTGGCTCAACGGAGCCTAACTCGAATTTGTCTAGGGCTTATAATGCCTAGGCTCAGATCCCCAGTGCCTATACAAAAAGTATAACAGTCCAACCTAAAAGTTTACAACCGAAGGGACAATGCTACCAAGGATTTCACAACTATGGAGACAAGAACCAGCCTTCCAACAGAAATCCATAATACCCGAAATTACCCCCTCACAGAACACTCTATCTCAAAGCTTCAAACTCATAGTGTATCCCTTCCAAAACCCACGTCTCACAATAGGGGAGAAGAGACGAAGAAGAGAGAGCAAAGAATGAGAGATATAATAGGTTGATATGAATTACCTGTGTGTTGAACACGTGAAGGAGGCAGACAGAGGGAGTATATATAACAATCCAAGGCAATCAATCAACCAAAGAAACAACCTTGATGAGAGGACACGGCTGATTGGAGGATTTAGGAAGGAAAGAGCTCAAATTAAGGGAATCAAAGATTCCCCCAAAATAAAACAATTAGCCATAAAAAGAGAGCACCAAAGTCAACGGTTGGAGAGGGAGGCAAAATGGATAAGGGTTTGGGTTGCTGGGTTTATAAAGTGGGCTGCCCAATTTTGGGCCAAGCCAACACTTACAAATAGTACCTTAGAACATGGTCAAGGGCACAATTAGGATTTATAAATTATGATTCTTATAGCTTCAAGACATGGATCGCAAAGTAGATTATCTAAGAAATGCAGCAAATAGAGAAAGAAGAGGAAAAAGGATAACCCTGGCATCACATGAAGGCTACCTTTGGCATCACACCCAAGGTTCTTGAACATCACACCCTAGGGGCATTTATGTTTTTTTGAGCATTTCCATCCGATTTAACTAATAGAAATAACTTTGAGTGACCTAATTATCACCAAATGTTAAATTGCTAAGTATAATAACTAAATTAAGGAAACAAGTAGAGTGAGTTTAACGAATAATTTGTAAAAATAGGATGACTAAATTACGATTTAAACCTATTTTATATAACAAACTTGCTCATAACTACCATGCCTGAAACAAAAAAAAGACAAAAACTTGTGCAAGATTTGAGTAAAAAAAGAAAGAAAAGGTTTGATGTCGGCGCAAATCAAACAAAAGTGGTATACTATAGTCTATACATGCCTTCGACTATACAGTTACAGCATTAAACATGTTCCAAACGGTTGCGTGGCGCGGAAAAACAAAACCAAACAAATTTCAAAATCTCCCAGAGCTCTCCACGTGTCCTTCCCCTTTAGGCCTCCACCCCACCGTCCTTGCCCCGCCAACCACGCTCTCCCTCTCCTCTCTCTTTCTCTCTCTCTCCCTCTCCCTCTCCCATTACTGAAACCTCTTTTGCAACCCCCCCTATATTTCTATCTCTTCACACATATACGCACCGAAATCGATGCTCCCTTGTTCTCTAGAGCTCAAACCCTAACAATTGTTGCGAAATACTGATCCGCCAACGCGCCTCAAGTGTTTTGGTAATTTTTTTTTAGCATTTTCATTCTTGAATTTACTCGAATTCTCTGTTAACCCTGCGGCGTGATGTTATTTCAATCTTTCATCTCAAATTTGCGGGGATTAGCTGTGATTTAGTGTGTGATTTTGTTATTCGGTTCTGAATTTTGTGTTCAGAAAATTGAAATTATGAGGGGTACCCCGCCTGGGATTTTGCTTATTCGGAAAATTGGAGGCCAAAATTGGAGCCTGAAAACATATAGATATGTAATCTTGTTAGTTACATTTGTTGCATATACTGCTTATCATGCTTCTAGAAAACCTAGTAGTATAGTTAAAAGTGTTTTGGATCCTGACCCTCATAAAGACACTAAAGTTGGTTTGGGAAGGGGGTTAGGTTTACCACTCCCGTGGCCTGTTGGTGATGTTTTTATAAAGAAGGATTTTAATGGTAGTCATCGGAACCGAACCAAAGGTGAGGGTTGGGCCCCGTTTAATGGGACGGATGGGACGTCGAAATTGGGAGAGATTGATGTTGCGTTTCTTGCGTGTTATTCTATGGGAATGTATGTTGCTGGGCATTTAGGGGATACATTGGATCTCCGGTTGTTTTTGACTACTGGGATGATTGGGAGTGGGATATTTGTTGGGTTGTTTGGGATGGGGTATTTTTGGAATGTTCATATCTTTTGGTTTTATCTTGCTATGCAAATGGTTGCTGGGTTGTTTCAGGCCACTGGATGGCCTTCGGTTGTTGCTGTGATTGGTAATTGGTTTGGGACGAGGAGGAGGGGTTTGATAATGGGGGTTTGGAATGCTCATACATCTGTGGGGAATATCAGCGGGTCCCTTCTTGCTGCTAGCGTTTTGCAGTATGGTTGGGGCTGGTCTTTTATTGTTCCAGGTGCTTTTATCTTTATCGCTGGGATACTGGTGTACTTGTTCTTGGCTGCTTATCCTGAAGATGTTGGTTTCTCAAGTACAAATGGTTCATCTCCAAGAGCAACTGCGTTGCATAACGATATGGAAGCTCAGACGCAGAAAGAGGCTCTCTTAGAATCTGTTGAGAAAACTTTATTTTCGTCCGAAAATAGGAGAAGTGTTGGGCTCCTTCAAGCTTGTTTAATACCTGGAGTTATTCCTTTCGCTTTATGCCTCTTCTTCTCAAAGCTTGTCGCATACACATTTTTGTACTGGTTGCCGTTCTATCTCAGTCAGACAGGTATTTTCTAGCCTTCCATTGTTTTAGTGTAATTGGCCCTATATGTTTTTGATAAGTGTAACTGGCAGCAGATATGTGCCAATATATGATGATGTCTTCATGTTTTGTACCACATACCATTTAAATCGTCTTTCACTGTCAAGATTGGTCAGTCAACTAGTCTCGTATCGTTTTTACTTGGATGATCTTCAGTTGGCCCATGGTTGATGAAGCTATATTGCTTGCGTTGAAATTGATTGAACTAACATTTTCTGCCATAAAGCTTACTGGAAAGTATTTTGACCATGTTGCAGTAGCTTGAAAGTTTGTTCTCGAAGAATCATGCTTTACACCAAAAATAGGTTTGCTCATCATACCTAGACATTACGCAACCAGCCTTCTGACTATTTTGACATTGTGCATGAGCACAAGTTTTTGTTATATAGTTCTGTTTTATTGTAATGAGGTTTGTGTTAAAAAAAAGCCAGCATATGGATTGACATTTTGTGACACACTGCAATTCTGGTCTTATATATAAATATTCCCTTTGTCTTTATATATATATATATATATATATATATTTATTTATTTTTTGGGGGGGGGGAGTGGCGTATAAGAAGGACGAGGATTGACATAATGTGAAGTGAATTATATGAAAAAATACTTTGTAAAGGGGCTATAGCACATTAGCAATATTCTAGTGTCTTTTTCAAGAATACTCTGTAAAAGGGGCTATAGAACATCAGCAAGTCAACTTGCATAATCTAAAAACTTTTTCTTACCTGTTCTTCTAAAATATCCAATCAATATTCAGTTTTGACATTATGAGTAGAGGTTTTCAGTTTTCTTGGTAGTTATACTGTCCAATGTCTGGCTGAATACAAGAAGCAGTTTTCGAGCTCTTCTTTTTTCAAGGTAGACCCGTGCTACTTTTGGGAACTGAATGTTGGGCAACTAAGGAAGTACAAGATGTGTAGCTGAAATGCGAATGTTAAGATGAAAATGTGGTAAAGTAGAAAAGATAGAATTTATAATGAACAAAGTCGTGGTAAGAGTAAAATTCTCCCCAATAGCAAATAAAGTGATAGAAAATTGCTAAGATGGTTTAGACACATACAACGTAGACCACTTAGTGCACCTGTTAGGTATTGTGAATTTATCAACATCAACTACACTAAAAGTGGAGGAAGGGGAGACCAAAACTAACATGAACATCTATAATAAAGAAAGATATGAACAAGTGTGCTGTGTGTGATGACCTTGTTTTGGACCTAATGGAATGGTGGAAAAGGATTCATGCATTCAGCCCCAAGTGAGTGGGACTAAGGCTGAGTTTAATTGAGCTCCTTTTTTTTTCTGTGCCAAGGAGGCTGGCCATATTGGTAGGTAGCATGCTCCCCTTTGTCCCCTTCGTCCATTTTCAAGTGTTACTTTTACTTTGTATGCTGCTTTTGCATGGTGCCTTGTTTGTGCGTTCTTGTATGATTGTACTTACCAAGAGGAAATCCAACTAGAGAAGACATTCCGTGGAGTGTTACTAGTTATGTAGGTGGCTTTGCTGCTGTGTAAACAAAAGAAGTGGGGAGAGTGCTAGTAGACTTGAAAACTTATAATCCGGATTTTCACTGATAGAGTTAGCTTCTAGTATTCTGATTGGCCATTTGTTTACAGTATGACATTGGTTTGGTGATCCTTGCTTAGTGAACAGGCTACTCTCACATAAATGAACTGCCAATAGTAGTTTTTTTTATGGTCATGCATTGCTCTTCTATCTTATTTGTGGATGGAAGTTCCTGAGGATGAATTGGTTGAATATTTACCCCAAGTTTTTCTCACTATGATGAATTTTCTGGTTGAAGTGAATTCAATGATATTTTGATCAAGTATATTTCTGTACTTTGTTGTTGTCTACATGCTTGGATGCCCCCAAAACACACTCCTTTTTTTCATGGTTTGTGTCAACCGTAGGAGAGACTGCAGTTTCATGATTCTCACCTTGGCCCTTTTCTTGAAATGGCAGAAATTGGTGGAGACTATATGTCAGTGAAATCTGCAGGAAATCTCTCGACCATGTTTGATGTAGGGGGAATTGTTGGCGGAATTCTAGCTGGATACATTTCTGATAAACTTAGGGCACGGGCTACCACAGCGGCCAGCTTCATGTATGTTGCAATTCCAGCTATGCTTCTATATCGTGCATATGGGAGCATTTCGAAAACTGTCAATATCGGACTCATGATGATTGCTGGGTTGTTTGTAAATGGGCCTTATGCACTTATCACCACTGCCGTCTCTGCTGATCTTGGTACACATAAGTCCCTCAGAGGTGATTCTCGAGCGTTGGCAACAGTGACGGCTATTATTGATGGCACTGGATCTATTGGTGCTGCTCTGGGCCCTCTTTTGACCGGATTTCTTTCGACCAAGGGATGGGATGCCGTTTTCGCGATGCTGATGATTTGTGCTCTTATTGCGGGTCTTCTTTTATCTCGTTTAGTCATAGCTGAACTTTCTGAGAGAAGTCATGGACAGACTGATCTTGCAGGTAATGGCGCTACCTGCTTTACATTTGGTAGCCTTTTCTGTGTGTGTGTGTTGGGTTGGTCTATTCTTTCTTGATCACAGAATTTTCACATTCTTTTGGTGAAATCATAATGAGGATCGTGTGCCTGTAGACTTGAAGTTTGTGAAAAAAAGATTATGTGCAAGTCCATTGTCTAGAGGGGAAACACTGCTTAAAATAGAATCTTCTGTAGTTAATTATTCAATCAGATGTCAAAAAGTTCATGGCTTCAACAGAAGATTTTTGAAATCAAGCATAAAGATTTACAGCCATCAGGGCAATGTGTGAAAGCTTATAATTGCACTAGTTGGGTTCTTTTGGGCGCACAGGAGCCTCATCATATATGGTTTGACAAGCATTCTTTTTTCTTTTTGGCTTCCCTTAACCTATCATTAGTCTTACTTAGGTCGTTGGTGTAGTATTCGTGATGCTATAATGCTTGCTCGCGTTAATGCTTTAGTACCTGGTGGTTTTTTCCAGAGTGGGGCTCTTCACCAAGTTAAGGATGGAGGAGGAGTTCAGTCTTGAGTCTAGTCTCATTTGGATCCTTCTTGGATATGTTTTAGGAAAGGAGATCAGAAAAAATGAGACGACAATAGTCCAATGTTTCTGTGAGCAGTAAGCAGCAGATCTTCCCTTATTTGCAAAAACTAGTGGCCGCCTGTGAATTCTTTCGAGGCAAGGGTAGGCCTAATTTTACTTTCTTCTTCAGTCTGATCCGGTTGAGGTAGTTAAGTATGATGAGTTTACATATGGTTGGCTGGCATTATTCTGAATTATATACACTAGTACGAATCTGTGATACTCACCAATTCACTATGATATGGTATAGTCTTCTGGGAACTCTAAAGCTGTTGAGGAGTTCTATGGAGCGATAGTGCATGGGGTAAGTTGGAAATGGAAATCCCTGGATGCTCGGCAATACCTCAGATGAGAGCGGTGATGTTAGTAAAGGGCCGCTAGTTCTAGAAGGGAATAGTATTCAGATAATGCAATTTGAGGCATACTCTAGTGTAATGCTTTTCGCGCGAATTTAAGTCTAGATGTTGTAAAAAAGAAGCTAGTCTCCAGGCGAGTCCAAAATTTTCTAGAAGGGAATAGTATTCAGATAATGCAATTTGAGGCATACTCTAGTTTAATGCTTTTTGCGCGAATTTAAGTCTAGATGTTGTAAAAAAGAAGCTAGTCTCCAGGCGAGTCCAAAATTTTCTAGATGGATGAGCTCTCTCTCCTCCCTCTCTCAAACAGACAGAGCAAGGCCTAGTGTGCAAATAAACACCCAATAAAAACTTTTGGCTTTAGACATCTTAATGAATTTGGAGTCTTACACAGAAAAGCAGCTCCAGAGAAAAGGTTGTAAAGTGGATACAGGGAAAAGAAAACCTTTGTAAAATTGTTACCTAGTATATGTTTGATTACATGAAAGCTACACAAATGTTCAGTCTTAAACTTTCATGTGAAGCAAAATTCTATTAAAAGTACTTCAACGATTTGCTTGAAAGTTTTCATGCAGGACATCCGTTATGGTGGTTTCTAAACTTCCACGTGACGTCCAAATACACATTAATTTTGGAAAGTAGTTAGTTTTTTCCTTCTCAGTAGACGCCTCAAGTTTGTTAATGAGCCTCAGGGGACCATGAAATTCCTGCATCTGGTAATAACTGTAGATGTGGGCTATACCTAGGGGTGTAAACGAATCGAATCGAATCGAATATTGCAATTCGTGAAATTATTCGAGTATTCGTATTCGTTTATTATTCGAATATTAAAATTGATTCGTATTTGATTCGAAATTAATATTCGAATTATTCGATTCAATTTGAAATTTTATTTATGTTTTTTTTACAAAATCCATTTAATAATCAATAATTTGAGTATTCAATTCGAAAATTCGATTCAAGTATTCGAATTTTCAATATGAATTAATATGAATAAAACATCAATTACATCAATTATCCATAACAAAAACCCATAACATTAAATATCTATAACAAAAACCAATAACATCCATAAGATCAAATATCCATAACATCCACAATAATTGTCAAATACATAAATAAATGTCAATTGTCAAATTCATAAAAAAAAACACCAAATAAAAATTTGACTAGCATCCGCCATCCAACCATCATGTTCGCAATATGACATGAATCGACTCGTCCTCCTCCTAAATAAAAATAAAACTCAATTAGATATCAATTTTATTGTCATAATCAAGCAAATATGCAAATATCTCAAATGCAAATATCGTCTACTTGAGGTGTTTGCTCTAATATATTTGACGCATCCATATTCTACCGAAATGACTTTAGAACAAAGATTAATAAAATAATAATAATCAGTAATAAACATAACAGTTCTAATAAAATGAAACAAAACATAGCAAAAAACACCTTAAATTCAACACCTCACCATGTTAGTGCAAGTAAAGAAGAAACTTTTCAAAGATTTGTATGCAATAAAAAATTGTGGATGATATATGTGCAAAAAATTGGCTGGTCATTTTTAACTTTTTGACAAACTCATTTTTTATCAAACTGAGTGCCTATTATGTTTATGGCCAAACTCACTTACTAAATAAATATTCAATCTGCCTTAAAATAAGTGAGTTCATTTTTTATTTTTTGCCCAACATAAAAATCTTTTTGTGTAAAAGTCACTGGATTTTGCATATCAAAGACACATTACTACTAATGAATTGATATTGGCCCAATAAATCCAATTAATCCAATAAGTTGCCAAGATTTTATTCCCTGTTCAGTAAATTCTGTGTCCAGTCCAATACATAGATAAAGATAAAAGCTAAATACAAAGATCAGAGATAAATTAAGTACCCTCTAAACACAACCCTCCAAAATTCCACAAAATGAAGTAAGGCCCTGTTTAACAAACCTCAAAATCAGGTTTATTGAAGACTACTTTCACTTTCAGTTTCACATTGGTTCAATTTTGGAATGAAAAGAGATATTGAACTGCTGATTGTCAAACCGTGTCTAATAAGGTTCGGAAGTTTCGGATCACTTATCCAACTATATATTCTTCTTAGTATTTTGTTTTCCAATTCTTGAGATGCCATGATTTTTGGGTAAAAGAAACATAAATTTGAGGAAAAATAGTGAGCATTGTACAAGTGATTAATGTCCGTACTTATGAATGGTCTGTTTTGATAAAAAAAAAAAAAGAAAGAGATGGAGGGAATTGCCAAGCAAAGAAAGATTGATCTATCAGACAAATCATTCTTAGCATCACCATTTAGTCCTTAGTTTATGAACTATGTCTTCAAGAAAACATCTTCACCAAAACATGGTAAGGTAGCAGAATGGTTTTACCTGATGTTTTACAAAACATCTCCAATTCAATTGAAAAAACATGCTATTCATATCTCACAATTTGTGTCTCCCCCATATCATTAAGAATGCTTGTTTCCAATAAACATTTCATAGACAGATGCATATAGCTAAATGAAATAATATTTTTTTTTTCTCATTTGGCAGCTACTGAAACAATAGGGGGCAATTTTAATTTAACTACAATGGCAAAACAGAAATACTTTCACATATTCTAGCCATATATCTGGTTTGCTACTGGGAGGGTATAGCACCATAAATGCTGCACTAACCTTTGTTATGGAGTACCTAATCGAGCTTCCTGATGTATACGAGAAGGCCCTTGGAGGTAATCGTCGGATTGTAATTACACGACCGGAGCTGGGAGGGAGGAGACTGCTGGATTCAGGTCAGGAACTGGAAGGATCGAGGCTGCCGCTGCCGTGCGCCGCATTTGGTTTGGGGTCGCCGTCGGGGTCTTCGGGGTCGGCGATTGGAATGGATTGGGTGAGCACTGAGCAGCCGTCACTATGAGTATGAATGTGTGAGACTGTGAGCGTTTGAGTGAGGTTAGGTTAGGGTTTTTTTTTGTTTTAACTTTTATATTTTATATATATATATATATATATATATATATATATATATATAAATATTAAATATTATTCGAATACTATTCGCGAATACTCGAATCGAATACCACCAAACTCGTATTCATATTCGAATCCTTGTCAAATATTTAAAAAAATTCGAATTCGAATTCGAATATTTCGAATACGAATACCGAATACCGAATCGAATCATAAAAAATCGATTTGTTTACAACCTTAGCTATACCTCTACTCGAGGGTGAATTGGCGTTTAGCAGCTATCCCCCTGTCGTAATGTGATGCTGGGGAGAATGCAAGTCTGATTATAGCACAGCCCTTGTTTTGGTGTTGATGCATTTAGGAGGTTGTCTTCAGTTTGCTGCTCCATCACTAGGAACCGAAAAGTTCTGAGACAGTGCTGGCACCAAACTTTTTGAAATATTTGGAATCAACTAGGAAAATTGAACCTTCTCCAAAATGTTTCCAAGCCAAATGAAATAGTACTTTGAGATGACATTTGATCCTTGATCCAGGGTTGGTAATTCTTGAGTTGATAGCGAGCTTCATCTTTGATGTGAATTTTTTGTGATTTGGGCATGACGTGGTATCTGGGAATTTGACACTACACCAGTAATTGATTCATTATCATTTTTTAACCTTATTATTATTATTTTTTCATTTGTATTCTTGAATATGAGGTAAACATGCTTGAATAGCATTTTTGCTTTGAATAATGTTATCCGATGATTTCTCTGCACTAACAAAGTAAAGATTTTATGCCATTTTTGTCTGTTCTGTTTCCATTTGTCTAGATTTGCAGACTACGTAATAGTGATAAAAACTTGGATAAGATTTTTCTTTGATAAGTAATAGTAGTATATAACACGGCATCAAAATAGGTGATGCGTCCGTGTGGGGAACCTTTAAAAATGGCCTAGTCAAAGGCATTGATTTCAAAAAAAGGCCTAATTTACTCAAAACTATCTTTTATGGCCTCTTTTTCAATGATATTCCTAGAATACCCTTACTGAGTCGTCTCATGTGTCGATCAAAACGATTCAAGGGTCATGAGTCGATCAATCATTGAGCCACTGGGTTTTAAAGAGAAAGAAACGAGAGAGAGAGAGAGAGAGAGAGGAGCAATGTTAGAGACGTGTACCTCGACGACAGTGATGAGGGAGGTGGAGGAGGTAGAGGACAACGATGGATGAGGCAGAGGACGAAGGTGGAGGATATGGCAAGAGGGAGGAGAGAGGACGAGGGCGAGAAAGGAGAAGGCGGGCAACAGTTAGCGTTTGAGAGGTTTGTGAAAACTGGGAAAGGTTTTGAGAGTAATTAGGGTTTGGGGGCTTTTTGGGAAGTTACCAAAAAAATGGTTAAAGGCCATTAAAGAAAACACACCGTGTCAAAGTGCCATATTTGATAAACACTTTGTGTCCTTGTAGGCTTGTACACACGAAGTATACAAGACAAAAGAACTAGTTAACAGAAAAACTGTCCATTATATGTACAAATAAATCCCCTAAACTTGAATCCACCTCCAAACACCAAAAGCGAAGAGCCTAAAAAGCCCTTCTTGATATTAGCAATGTTTGGCTCCTCACTTTCAAAAACCCTTCGATTCCTTTCCTTCCAAATAATCCACCAAATCCAACTGGGCAGTATCCCAGAGAGTATTTCTTGGATAATTCTTTTTCTGTTTAAGTAATAAGATTCAAATTGAAAGCAGAAACCTATCAAACCAGAAAATGAAACTGAAAGGTAGCCCTTCCTGCTGGAGGTTAGCCTCCTCCCAATTTTTGGTTATGACAAAACTACCCTTTTCAAAATGTTATTAGAAAATATCCATGGTTCTGTTTTATTCTTTCAACCAAATTCCATGAATGGGGTCCACAGCGGAGTCACAAGCTGCTCTTGCCTCCTGTTTCCATTTGTTTGTTTGCCTCCCCCTATGCTCTCTCAATCATGATTTGTGACACCAAGGGGATGGCCTAGTGGTAGAGTTGGGGCTTAATAAAGAGTGAGGTGTCTCAGGTTCGATCCCTCGCTACACCCCCTTAGGATAAAAAAAAAGATTTGTGCACGGTGCACCTCTCCCTCTCTTTTTAAGCGGAGATAGTTATCAGCTAAGGTCTTGTTCTTGACATTAAGGGCATTTGAGATGAGGATTGGAAACCTGCTGCTCCGGCCAGAGATTTGGGATGACGTCATGAGATGTGCAACTGCAGGGGGTTTCAGCCAATATTAGGTGATAAATTTGTGTTTGATGCGAAGATTTCCTCAAATCATGGCTTTTGATGAACTGTTGGAAGTAAAGTTTACATTCTATTGGTTGGTTTTAGTTATGGGTCTGTTTAGCTGAGGAACATATCTCACTAAATGAACTTGGTTGTTTTTAGATTCCGTAATTGTGTGCATGATCTATATATGTATAACGTGAACATGTAATTGGCACCTAGAGGAATTGTTTGATGGAGTATCTTTATGGAAACAACAATGTCTGCAGCCATCCAGCTCATTCAGCCCGCTGCTATTGTCAGTCCGGAAATAATGGGATAAGAAATAGGGGATGTAAATGACAATATTAACCCTCATCTAGATGTTTGGACCTATTTATTAGGGGTTAAGGTGAAGTGGGGAAGAGGCTAACCTATAACAGGCTTAACAGCTAGAGGGGCAGTTATCTTTCCCCCTACATATTTTAAGAAGATTGCTTTTGGCTGGAAGAACAGTTACTTAAGTTAAAGGGTTGGTGTGGTTACGTGTTCTGTAACGCTTTGTGTGATCGATTCCTACGAATTTTTTCTGCATACGGGTTTCCGAAGATTCTCTTTTTCGATGATGGAATCTGCTGCCTACCTAAAACATTTTAGTCTGTGCGGCTCTCTGTGCCGGGTTTGAGATTCTTTTTGACCATGCTGGCCTTGAATAATTCCTTTGATTTCTTTCCGTTTTACTGAAGTTACTGATGATGATTCCTTTTTTCTGCAGCTTCTGAATCTTAACCCCTTATAAGTGATCGAAGGTGATTAAAGATATGGATTCGTGAATGAGATGTTGAGAAAATCAAGAATAATCAGGTACACATAGTAAGAAGATAATGCAGCAGACAGATTGATTCATAGGATCGTATAGTATACGAAAAATTGGTGTATTTTCACAATGTTGTAGCTTTATGTTGGTCTCAATTGCGAACAAACCTATAAATGCCATCTTGGTTTTTAGGTACACGAACATATTAGCAATGTATGTATGAGTTTTTGGTGAGCTACTAATAATACTATTTCAATTTTTCATGAACAAAAAGACTATTGGTGCTCAAAGCGGATTATTGTTTACATCAAAACCCAGTAACTCGTAACCATTGGTTTGTTCGCCTCGTTTCAGTTGCATGTTTTCCTACTTGTTCAACTTGAGTCTTGAGATCCGTCTAGATAGTAATTCTGCGTTAAGCAATTTGCTTCATTTATGCTGTGGTTCTGATACCATCCGTACTCGTGAAATAATCGAACATAATCTAATTTCGTTTGATATGTTAATTTTTTTTAATGCAGTGGCTAATTACACCTCAAAACTCAACTCTCTACTCTGCACTTTTTTTTTTCTTCCAAAAATGCTATCGCGTGAAATGCCAATATAGCCCCATGAATAACTCTCTATGTGACGACTCTCAATCGAACTCTACCCAAAGCGTGCGGCTATTCCCAACAGAACTTCACCCAAAGCGTGCGCATAACCAAGTCCGGATATTCCCAATAGAATTTCGCCCAAAGCATGCGCATAACCAAGTTCGAACAGAGGATCGTTTGTTCGGCCATCACCCTAGCAACATACTCTCATTTGGTTCAAGGAAGATGTTTGGGAGTTGGAGATGAAACAGATTGAGAGAGGAGACGGAAGTGATGAACCTTGCGATGAAACACAGAGAGAGAGAGAGAGAGAGAGAGAGGATTTGATTGCTTCTTTGATTTTGTAGATGAAGATTGCTTTGATCGCTTGCTCCCAATTTTGCAACTCCTTTGATTGCTTGCTCGATTTGGATAATTGGGAATTAGGGTTTCGAAGGGGAAGGGAAGATGAAGATGGTGAGAGAGGTGGTGGTCATGGAGGTTGGAGAGGGAAGGGAAGATGAAAAAGACGATGAGGATGACGATATTCGTGAGAGAAGAAAGAAGGGGTAGACTATTGAGAGAAGAGGGAAGGGGCAGAATGTGTAGTTAGGGTGGGGTGGAGAGAGTATGTGTGACATTAGTTAAAATGGGTAGGGTATGGAAAGTAATGAGGAGTAGTGTAGAAAGTGAATTTTGGGGTGCGGTTAGTTGTCGCTGTTTTTAAATGATGAGCTTATTAATTTTACATCTTTTAAGTTGCACTAAAATATTTTTTAATAATTATAATGGGACTGTATATTTTTAAGGATTAGAGGAATTATCACGAGGTTCTCTTTAATTTAATGTTCATTACTTGTTTTTTTTTTTTTTGACTATTGTATAAATTGAGGATAATCGATTTGACGAACGGACTTTCAATATTCAAAATGTGACCAACGAATTTCCAATATCCAGTTAACGACATTGGTCACATTTACATGTTGTATCTCAAAGAGTAAGACATGATTATTGAGTTGAGTGTATTGATAGATGTGATATAATTACTTTTAATACAAATATACAATACGTGTTGAAAAAAACCCAAAGTATTGGAAAAAAATGTACTACAGTAAAAATAAAGGTCGTTGAACTATCTTATTCTCTCCGACTGAAAAAGTCGTTTTATTTTCGCATTTGGTTTGTTCAGAAAGAAAAGTGAGCTATAATACCATGATGATAGCAATAATAATAATAAATAACAATTAATATTATTACAAGTACTAATATTTATGAATGATAATAATGAATAATAATGATCATAATAATTACAACAACAACAATAAAATTAAAATAATAGAAAATTGATAATGATGACAGTGAAAATCACGATATTAAAAAAAAGAAGAAGGGATAAGTATACCATTAGCCCTTGAACTTTGGCCGAAGCCATCATCAGTCCCCCAACTTTAAAAAGTTTCACCATTGACCAAAGTGGGTCTTTTTTGCTCATCGGAGGTCCCTAACCCTAATGCCGTTTGTGTATTTCCGTTAAGTGAACATGTGCCACTCACATGCACAAAATAAGGGGGTCATGTATAACATCATCAAAATATGGGGGTAATGTGATCCATTGAAAAATCTGGTTTTGCCCTTTAATATCTCTCTCTCTTTCAATTTCTCAGCCAGTTACACCTCCAAAACACCATGGAAAAATTTGGTTACGGTCGTGATGGCATTTACCGATCCCTTCGCCAGCCATTACTTCTCCCGAACGATCCCAACCTCTCCATGGTCTTTTTTCTTTTCCGCAACATCAATCTCTACCCTGACAAACCCGCCCTTATCGACGCTGACTCCGACCACATCTTGACCTTCTCCCATCTCAAATCCACCGTTGCCAAGGTCTCCCACGGCTTAATCCAACTGGGTATCAAGAAAAACGACGTCGTCTTACTCTATGCTCCCAACTCAATTCAATTCCCAATCTCCTTCTCAATCATAGCCCTTGGCACCATCGCCACCACAGTCAACCCCATTTACATTGTCTCTGAACTTTCAAAACAGATTAAAGATTGCAACCCAAAACTCCTCATCACCGTTCCCGAGCTGTGGGTAAAAGTCAAAGGCTTTGACTTGCCGGCCTTGATTTTGGGTTCAGATTCAAGAATCAATTTGTATATCGACTTGGTCAAAAACTTCGGCTCTGTCTCAAACTTGCCAAATGTTCAAATCAAGCAAACCGATTGCCCTAGTGAAGCAGGGTGCGGCGAACAAGTTTGACTTGTCGTCGTTGAAGGAAATTGGTTCGGGTGCAGCTCCTTTGGGGAAATAATTGATGGAAGATTGCGCTAAGAATTTCCCCACGGCTGTCGTTGTTCAAGTAAGTTTGCGTTTTCAAGCTCCAGTCGTGATTTCGCCATATTCTGGCCAAGAAAGTTCTAAGTCCGACCTCCATCACTACTAGAAAAATGACTTTTAGCGACAAAAAATTCCGTCGCTAATGGCTCCTCAGTGACTGAATTTTTCCGTTAGTGGGCCGTCGGTGACACGCGTCGCAGATGTCCGACGGACCAATTTCCATCGCTAAAGGTTAATATTAGCGACGGAAATTTTCGTCACTAATGGTTTTTATTAATTAATTAAAATTGAATTTCAGCAACGGAAATTTCCGTCGCTAAAGGCTGAATTTCAGCGACGGAATTTTCCGTCGCTAATAATGGAAAAAAATATTAAAAAATACACAAAAATACTATCATTATAAATTTTTGTACCTGATAATATAACAATTAATACAAAACTGAAGATACAAAATAAACAATAATATAAAACCAATTTAAAAACCTCAAACTCTAAATGTTATTACATCGAAGTACCAAATATATACATACAAAATCAAACAATACCAAATATCAGTTTCAACTTCAAGCAGTATCAATAATCAAAGTGGGGGAGGGGGGGGCTGATCTTGGAAGAGATTTATGGAATGAAAAGGGGACCCGGTACTACTAGGGGGAGTGTTCGAAGACCCATGCATCTGGCGTGCCATGCTTTGCATCGTCGCCATCATTTCTGCAAAACGTCGCTCTGTTTGTTCTTGATATTCTGCAGCCAAGCGTTGCTGCTCAGCCAATCTTGCTTCTAAAGTCTCTATCCTCGAAATCTGCTGAGAATCGGGCCTAATAGCATGCGAGCGACATGCCGACGATGAGCATTGCAGCCCATGGTCCCCCATTCCGAGCACTCTATCTCCCCTCTTTTTCCGTCCTTCAAGTGTGATTTCTTTCCAAGCCTGAGAATTAAATGGAATGGGCTGCGTAGGATTAGCATCTTCCTCCAATACCGCTGTCTTATATCCAGACTGTCAATAAAACAAACAAATATTATCATATACACAAATAAATTTACATATTCAAAAGAAAGTATTTCAATTAAAGTTTACTTACAAATATAGATGATGATCTATCATCAACCCACTGCGGAGGGTCATCGATGAAGGCACCAGGCCTAGTATGTGTATTAACAAACACATCAAGAAAACTAACGTCGCCATATTCCCTTTCCTATAATCATTATAATTACTTTAGTTAAACCAAACAATATAATTTCATAACATTTACACGAACACGCTCTGTTTGGTTTCGTAGTCAATTAAAATAAAACAATGGATTTCATACCATCAACATGGCTACTCAGCTAACAAACATACATAAATCAATGTTTAAGCATTAATACATTAAATTTACACTAACACCCCCTTTATTTCTTACCATTTACACTAACACCCACCCAACGTACATACAGTTATCTTCTTTGGTTTCAAAGTCAATTAAACTAAAACCATGGATTTCATAGCATCAACATGACTACCCAGCTAACAAATGTACATAAACCGATGTTTAAGCATTAATACATTAAATTTACACTAACACCTCTTTATTTCTTACCATTTACACTAACACCCCTTTATTTCTACTAACATGATTCTCACTTATGTCGAAAAATATTCCAATAGTTCACTAATTAAAAGCTCTTAATCACTTTTGATTCTTTTATCCCGTAAACCTGGAAAAAAAGCTTAAGACAATAGGAGCTACAAGTTTTCAGTGGAGACATAAAGAACAAGGCAACTAATGAACAAAAAAAAATCTCCATCATATTTAGTTTAAGCAACTAAACACAATGATTTAATTAAACATGTATAGCATCAAATATAAGCTAAGGAATTGAACATTATTATTATTATTTTTTTTTGCAGGTGGTAAAGTTTCCGGTTTTTAGTATTTTCCATCGGCTACAAAGGCATAAATTCCAAGAGCATAAAATTGAAGGCGAGAAGGAGGAGACCTTATGCATCCCGACAAGGAGAATGCTACTTATACGTAAAATAAAGAAATACAAACAACACTAAAGAGTTGTATGGTACCCAACTAGATTATTTCAATGCCCATCAAAATATTTGCCCATGGGCTACATAGTCGGGCATGAGTCAAAATAAAATATGAGAGGCGAGAAGGAGGAGGCATTAAAATTTGAGAATCGAGGAACGTTTACTACACCGAGTTGAGAATGCTCATGGCAATGAATTACTAAAAATAAAGAAATACAAACAACACTAAAGAGTTGTATGGTACCCAACTATTGGTGATTATACCATCCAACTACTATGCTATCTATAGTTTGGCAATTGTTGCATCAATTCTTGAATTAAAAAAAAAACTCCCTAAACAGGTTCATGTAGAAATGACAGACCTTAGAAAACAATAACTAACAATGCAGTGAAGCATAATCTGCAACAACTAATAACTAATATCAAGAAATCCGTACCCATAAACCGTGCAGATACATATATGTAACTGGTAACTAAGCTTTTGGCATATCTATCAAGCAACTTATCAAACAATTGCTGAGCAAGACAACAGTATAACAACAAACAATTAACATACAAAAATGGGTACTCATAAAAAATGAGCATTTATGTATATGTACTTGAGCTTTTAGCATTCCTATGGGCACTCATAAAAATGGGTACATTATTATCTTCTGGGACGAAAGCAAGACATGTTGCTTTGGGCGGGGGAGACAAAACAGTTCTCATTCTCTGCATTTAATCAGTAGAAATGAAGAATGGTCAGTTGGATACTATCGGAGTGAATAAGATTGCTCGTTGACATGTGTATTACATCAGTTTGCTAATAGTATACTATTCTCGTTCGGGTTACCTTAAATGATGCTGTGTTGAACAGTGAAATCGCTCCTCCAGACGTCGAAGCAACATAACAATCGTTCTTGGATAGCGCAAAACAAGTCATGGCCCTCTCATAAATAGGTTTTCATGCATCACTATTAACAAACATGTTATCATTGGCGGAAGTAACCATGTCAAAAATAAAGACTTGAATTTTTTTTTCAAAATTTTCTGATTTTTTAAAATATAAAATTACAAAACTAAAACCAAAATAAACTAAATAAAAAAATTAAACTAGATAGCAAATAAATACAAAATTAGGTAACAGATAACAGGGCCACTCTCCAAATATAACATTATAAGCACAAAGCCATTCCACCCCCAAACTTAAATTTCACATTGTCCCTAATGTGAATGAAATATAGAACCAGGGGTAACAAATGTCAATTCAACTCAAAACACCCAACAAATTCAAGAATCCCAACCCACTTTTCAAAAATTAGTCAAAACCATTTAATTTAAGTATAACCAGAGTATACTTAACAACATTGCAGCCAATTTTCGACAATAATATTTCCAAGCTAAAGCAGTTGAACTTACAGAAAAGAGCACCCCTAAATTTTTTCTTGAATGCCTGACTAAATCAAACAGATGCACTTAGCTAGGAAATCAATTTTTAATTTTTTTTTTTCACAATCAAACTGGTATAGATCATCAAATTCTGTTCCAAAGTCATTTGCATAGTTAGAACCCAAAAGAAATTCATTTTAAGTAATACTTTCCTATTGTAAATCAAACACACCACATCACCCTTAATTTTACTAAGAATTAAGAGCGCGCAGGGCTGCCCATTATTACTCACCAATAGTAAATTTCCAATAAGGAACCAGTTTTTTTTTCTTCGAAAAATTAGTTACCAGACATCACTAGCCAATGCACCAGAAAATTGCAACATTTAAATCTGAAGGATATATCTAAACATATATCACACAAGTTCGATATCAAACAGTAATCATGAGTTATCTTATGCGAACTTGAACTTTGAGCGAAGCAGAAGAATTTCGCTTGAGCTACGATCTTTGTATGTCACGAACAAGAATCCTACAAGTCTCTCTTGTCGGATTGATATCACGTAGAATTAATAACAATACTGGTTCACACCGCAAATCCAAGCCTCTTGATGGTTAGGCTAGAGGGAGTATTTGGTGAGATAGATTTAGGAGAGAGAGAGGAGGGCGGCCACAATGAAGAAGACGTTTTCTTCTGTTTTTGGTTGTAAGGGTTTTGTCCCTTTTGTTGCCCTATTTATATTATTACCAAGAAACCCTATTTAGGTTAAGTTAAGTCAATTCCAAACCCATTCGGGTTGGGAAACTAATTAACCAATAATAATATAAATATATTCCATGTGGGCGGAAGTAATTAATCGGGCTACAAGCCCAATTACTAACATCTCCCACTCAAACACATGGAATCACCTCTCTAACAACATCATATCATCAAAACTCGTTAAACACTGCCTCTTCATACTGGAAGTGAAGCGTGCGACATGACGAGAAAGATAAAGGGTGGAGCGTTATACCAAATCACCATCTGACCAGCATAGAACGTCCTCGTTAGAAAACAAAACTCGTCTATACCCCAGACCGTATATATGCATCAATTTAAGCATCCTCAATCCCTCAAGAGCGGTGCTTAAAACTCAATATGTTTGTGTATCAAGATCAATCTCTTGAACCGTGTGTTCAATATGATCGCCATGGCATTGAAACACAAAAATAGAGATGCATATCATACTATCTTCCTTAGAAACTTATATCAATCACTCTTGGTTAACTGCTTTCCCAGCAATGCTCCGTAGGACTGTATGTGCATAGCCCGTTGGTCGGCATGCCAAAGTAGCATCATCAATGTCCAAGTTCATGATATAGTTCTAAGTCACATAGGGTATAATCGTGACCTGGATTTGATCACTAGAACTCACACATTGATGAAGCAGGGATCATTCAATCACTTTCTTACGTCGCATTATAGTCACATACAGTATGAAGTGTATGCTATGACGGAACTCCCACACAAAGTAGGCATGTCATCCTCAAACGTCATACGAACCTTAGTCTAGCTGCCCTTCTGGCGTCTAACCTGAGTACTTAAAAGTAGTCACTCTTCTAGTGTTCTTTTTAAGATCTCACATTTGGACTTTTCCTTGGGATATGAAGTCGACCTTATAAAAGGTCTCATCTTGGCCGTATGCCAAGGCGATAAATGTAATGCCATTTGCGTACCCCCCTTCATAGGTGCCAAAGACTTTTACTATCTCAACTTGCTCGCCCACCTAGCGATAAGGTGAATTACCCGTGTGAGAGGGCCAATTCAATATCCACGACATCTTTTTAATCAAAATATATATGCTACGCAATTTCATATCAAAATATCCAATTAACATATAAAAGGAATAAAATGAAACTGCAATTTATTCAAACGATAATGAAACATAATAATCAAATGTCAACAAAAGTGTTCTCAGAATAAATGTCAAATCCTACGAAGCCCTAGACCCAACATATGATCCTGAAAGATCTCTCTAGCTAGAGGTTTAGTCATAGGGTCAGCCAACATGCTTCTAGTAGGAATATATTCTAGAACAACTTTCTTTTCTACAACCATGTCTCTAGTGAAATGATACTTGATATTGACGTGTTTCGTCTTCCCATGATACTTGGGATCTTTAGTGTAACCTAAAGTAGCCAAACTATCACAAGCAATGACTACAGGACGATCCACATGCGTCGTAACATCAAGATGTTGAAGAAAACTCCTCAACCACACAGCTTCTTGAACCGCAGCTGAGCAAGCCATGTACTCTGACTCTATGATAGGGCGGTGCTAGTCTGTCGCTTGCTACTCCAAGAGATAGCTCCACCACCAAGGAGGAAAGCGTAGCCCGAAGTAGATTTATAACCATCTACATCTCCAGCCCAATCCGCGTCAGTGAAACCTTTCAAGCTCAAATCCTCACCTTGGTAACATAGGGTTAAATTTGTGGTTCCCACCAAGTAACGCAGAACCCTCTTCACTGCCATCTAGTGTTGAGGTCCATGATTACTTTGGAATCGACTCAACATCCCACTGCAAAGCATAGGCCAGGTCGAGTACATACCATAGCATACATCAAGCTTCCTACCGCATTCGCATATGGAGTCGTAGACATTCTCTTCTTCATTCTTAGGGCATTGGTTTGTACTAAGGACACATCCTTTTTCCATTGGAGTGACAACGGGTTTTGAGTTAGTCATGCCAAATCGTTCGATAACATTCTTAATGTAAGTCTCTTGAGACAAATCGAGAAATCTTTTCGAACGATCCCTAATGACTTTTACTCCAAGAACATAGCTTGCTTCACCCAAGTCTGTCATATCGAAAAGCGTAGACATCCACTCTTTAGTGGCATTTATCATCTCCATGTCATTTGCAGCTAGTAGGATGTCATCAACATATAATGACAGAATCAAGATCTTTTTCTTGGATCGTTTAACATACACACAGTGGTCTTCCTCAATCATCACAAAGCCAATTGAGGTTATCGCTTGATGAAAGTGAATGTACCACTGTCTAGATGATTGTTTGAGACCATAGATGGAACGTTTGAGTCGGCACACTTTGCGCTCGTCCTTGACTTCAAAACCCTCTGGTTGAGTCATATAAAATCTCTTCATCTAGTTCTCCATTGAGAAAAACAGTTTTAACATCCATCTGATAAAGTTCTAGATCCATGTGCGCTACTATCGCTAGGATTAGGCGAACAGAGGAAAATCTCACCACATGGGAGAATGTCTCCTCATAGTCTAAACCCTCTCTTTGGGTAAAACCTTTCGCCACAAGACGTGCCTTATATTTGTCAATTGATCCATTTGCCTTTCGCCAGACTTTGAAAACCCATTTGTTTCCAATAGTCTTGTGACCTTGCGAAAGATCAACTAACTCCCAAACCTGATTCTTTTTCATAGAGGAAATTTCATCTTCCATTGCAGTCATCCATTCATTGTTTGTAGGTAAAGAAAGAGCTTCTTTGAACGATGTAGGCTCACTAGAATTGTAAGAAGTAGTTAGGAAAGATTCATCTTCGATCGCGAATCGACGATGAGGTATATTTCCACATTTACTTCTTCGCTCTAGTATCGACTCCCACTAGAATCCGTACTCCCACTCGGATGAAGATCACCTTGACTCTCATTGGCGACTTCCATAGGCTCAGCCTCATGTTAACCATATGATTAGGTTGAGGTAATTCCCCACCTTTGCCAAAAGATGTCATATGTTCTTCTTCCGTCTCAAAAAGTTCAAAGTCGTTCCTTACTTCACCTATCTGTGGGAAATCATTCTCAATGAAATCAACATTGCGCGACTCTGATTCAGTCATTCCTACGTCAGGTTTTCCACCGTTATAACATAACCCTTTGAGGTATCTGAATACCTTATGAAAACACACTTGTTTCCTCTAGGGCCTAGTTTTCTAAACTTATTGGAGGTACTATGGACATAACCTGCACAACCCCAAGGATCAAGATGTCCCAATTTAGGCTTCTCACCTTTCCAAAGTTCATAAGGGGTTGTGGGAACTGACTTAGAAGGCACTCGGTTAAGTATGTAGGCGACAGTCATTAGCGCATCCCCCCAAAATGAAATTGGGAGGTTGGCCTATGCCATCATTGACCTAACCATTTCCAACAATGTTCGATTCCTTCGTTCTGCAACACCATTTTGTTGCAGGGTTCTAGGAATTGTCAATTGTCGGCGTATTCCCTTTTTCTCACACAATTCTTTAAATTGATCAGATAAATATTCACAGCCCCGGTTAGTTCTAAAAGTTTTTAAGCTTTTATCCTTTTGATTCTCAACCTTTGCGAGAAAGCGCTCAAAACATTTGAGAGCTTCATCGCGGTGAGAAATAAGGTAAACATAACCATAGCGTGTGTAGTCATCGATAAAAGTGAGAAAATAAGAAGCTCCATGACGTGCCTTAACATTCATTGGTCCGCAAATGTCTGAATGGACTAACTCTAATGGATGTGTGGCTCTTTTTGCCATACCAAAAGGCTTTCGACAAGCTTTTCCTGCCAAACAAGATTCACACAAGGGTAGGTTGACTTTGGTGAGAGACCCCAATAGGCCTTCTCTAGCCAATCTAGTCATCCTATCTTTTCCTATATGTCCAAGTCTAGCATGCCATAACTCAGAATTAGAATCATCATAAACCATACAAGAAGAAGAATCAACAGAAGAATTATGGGAATCCAACAAATCTAATTTAAAGAAATTATCTGACAAAAAACCATGTCCCAAAATCTCATCACCAAAACAAATATCCAAGTGATCATCACTAAAATTAAAAGAATACTCATGTCCTAGCAATTGTACTACTGATAATAGATTATATCGAATTCCAGGTGCATAAAGAACTTCATGAAGAGTCAATGTGCCTCCACTCCGCAGTTGAAGTTGGTATGAGCCAACTCCTTTGACTTCAACAGACGAACTGTTTCCCATGAAAATTCTTTTTGTACCCGCAGGAACTTTTCGTTAATTTACAAATCCTTCTCGATCCCTCGTCACATGTTTTGTGGAGCCTGAGTCTACAATCCACACGAGGAGAGATTCGGCTAATAAAACATGAGGGCAAACACAACTTTGCAAGGAGATAGGATTAAGGGATACCTTCTTGGGCTCAAGATCACAAGTCCGAGCTAAATGACCCAAGGTACCACAGTTGTAGCACTTCTGCTTAGCAATATTCTTTTTGCCTCTACGGCGTTTAGTGGTCTTACTTAGTTTTGGTAGATTCTGAGCTTGCATTCCTTTAACTTGTTTCTTACGTTGCCCATATGGCTTGCGTGGACCCTCAAGGGAAACAAGAGAAAGGTCACAAGTTGCAACACTCATTGTGCGACTCGTATCATAGCACTTAGCCACAAGCTCATCTTTACGATTTTGAGCTAGGGTAGAATTACCCAACTCTGGTTTAGTCATCACAGTATCTAAGTTCTCAAGAACCTCTTGCTCGTGTAGCAAGCACGTGATTTTCCTTTGCCAAACACTATAGTTTGTGCCATCCAATTTCTCACCCTTGTTAAGGTCAACGATTACATTCTTAGAAGCCATTTCACTACAATTTATTGCAAAAAAAATAAGACATAAGCATATGTATATTTTGATTCACTTTTGTTCTAAAAAATCAATTACTAAATATAATCACATCATACACGTAAGAAGGGAAAATCCGCGAGGCTCGTAATCACAACCAAAGTATGCACACCGTGAAAATATTCATAAATTGATAATTTAAACAAAAGAAATAAGATAGAACAAATCCATCAAACATATATCATGTACATAAATATTTTCACTACTGAAAATAAAATTATTGAGTCTCGTATAGTCCCAATCACAATTTTAGAGCCCAAAACGACAATTAAATATGCTAAAAATGACTTAAAAATAGTTTAAAATTCACAAAAAATTAAAAAAAAATGCAGAACAGTCCCAAATAGCCCTAAACAGTCACAGAATGACAAAACAGCCCCTGGATATCATTTTTGAATTTTTAAAAAATAAAAAAACATGTTTTTATACACTGAAAAAGCAAAAACAAATATTTACATGCTGAAATGATCAAAACAAAGGTCACCATTGGACCCAGAAGGCCAAAATACGTTCGGACACGCCGGCCGTTTCCAAAATGGAGCTATGGAGACGCCGCACGCGCCCTTACGCGCCACCTGCGCATGTGGGCTTCATGGGGAGGCTGACTGTGCGCTGGCAGGGCTGACATCATGATGATGTCACTGATGACATCATAAAAATGAGTCACTGGAGTGGGCCCCACTGATGACGTGGTAGACACATCATCAGTCAACGGTTGACTGGTCATCCTTCACGCCGTCTTCCACGCGCCCAGTCGGAGAGTGGGCTCCACGCGTCGCCTTCCAGTGCTCCGATGAGGTCACGGACGGTGGCGTTGGATTCGTCTCGTCGAGTACTTTCCAGTGATGTACTTTTTACATCGAAATGAGTGCCACAAAAGGCACGTACATCGAGACCGATAGTGGGGGTCGTAGGACGTCAATTTTTCAACCCTAAAAATCAATTCGCGAACGTGATCTGCGAGCCAACTTCGCGAGGCCGTAAAACGTTGATTTTAAGTCCAAATTAAGCATATAATATGTCGTTGGAAAGCCCTCACGGAGTACTACAAGTAAAGACCATAAAACCACGGTTTTACAGGAAATAAACAGGTCAAAACAGCATGCAAAGTTTCGGAAAAATCAATTTTCAACAAAACTTGGGTTTGCGATATTTTGAAAAATACCCCACGGATTTCAACGAGAATTTAATATGTTGTTCTCCTCGTCATAGGGAACTCAGACATATAATTTTTTCTCGAAAATAAAATTGTTTTACACATAAAATAATAAAACCCATTTGGTTTGTTATCGGGTAAAACTTTAAACAAACCCAAAAACAAAAACATGCAATTCATGGCATAACGAAACGAGCAATCAAGCATGTAGGCTCTGATACAAATGAAGGATATATCTAAACATATATCACACAAGTTCGACATCAAACAATAATCATGCGTTACCTTATGCGAACTTGAACTTTGAGTGAAGCGGAAGAATTTCGCTTGAGCTACGATCTTCGTATGTTAAGATCAAGAATCCTACAAGTCTCTCTCGTCGAATTGATATCACGTAGAACGAATATCAATACTGGTTCACACCGTAAATCCAAGCCTCTTGATGGTTAGGCTAGAGGGAGTATTTGGTGAGATAGATTTAGGAGAGAAAGAGGAGGGCAGCCACAATGAAGAAGACGTTTTCTTCTGTTTTTGGTTGTAAGAGTTTTATCCCTTTTGTTGCCCTATTTATATTAGTACCAAGAAACCATATTTCTTGTAGGTTAAGTTAAGTCAATCCCAAACCCATTCGGATTGAGAAACTAATTAACTAATAATAATATAAATATATTCCATGTGGGCGGAAGTAATTAATCGGGCTACAAGCCCAATTACTAAAAAAATCAAAAGATATCATCAATTTATCTATATATAACCAGAGTATACCAAAATAGGTTTCAGCATAGTACTCCCTCAAATTTAAGCCTTTAGCAAACAAAAATCATCACACCCCTCTCAATATTAAATTTAAATCCAACCCAATAATTTGCTTCTCACAAACTGCCTAACCCCCAAGCTTGCAAAGAATTCACAAAATATTACTCCAACAATTCAAAAATTAAAAATATCCAATCAGACTAAGTATACCAAATTAAATTTTAACTGGAATTTAATAGAGACAAAATCCCTCTACCACAATTAGCAAATGAAAACTATCTGGAAATGCAGAATGACAAACAACATAGACTTCCCAAGATCCAAGCAACACAAAATCACCAATTAACAAAGTATAACCAGTGTATACTTTTCAATACTTTCAGCAAATAACCGACAATGGGAATTCTTTAATTAAACTGGGAGAAATAGAAAGATCTTACTTGAATTTTGAGATAAAGAGACACCAATTCAAGCCCTAGGCTTCAATCCGTTGAAGTAGCTGTAGAAATTGGATGGGGTGTCGGTGGTGAATTTAACGCGACTGGGAGCTGCGGCAAACAGGCGGCTGAGCTTGTTGGATTTGAAGGTCAGAGCAAGCTGACATGGTGGCTAGATGTAGTGATTCAGTAGATCGCCAGTGAAGGAAGCCGACGATTGAGATTGGGACTGGGACTGAAAAATTGAGGAGAAGATGAAGGGGTTCGCCGGATTTGAAGGTTGGGGTGAACTGCTAGCGCAGGGGCGGCGAGGAGGAAGAATTGAGATGGGGGCGAAGGCGGCTGTGAATGAAGATTTGGTGATGGCGATGGAAACATGATATGAAGAACGAGAGGGGAGAATAGCAACGGAAAGGGCCGGCGGCAGTGGGAGAGGAGATGGCAGACGTTGGCTTGAAGGGAATCTCCGGGTCTTGTAGATGAAGGGGGACTGAGAGATGAAGGGCGATAAGAGAATGCCGCTTTTCTTTGAGCTTGTTGCTGGGCCGATGGCTGGAGACTGAATGGCGGCTGGGTTGTGGATCAAATTGGCGATGGCGACAGGTCTTCATTATTGGGGGAGGATGCTGTTGGGAAATGCTTCAATGAAGCTTGTAGAATGAGAGAGGAGATGGGTAAGGGGGCTGGGCGTGAAAGAGAGAGAGAGGATTCAATATTGGGGGAAAACCTGTGGGCGGGAGAGGAGAGCGGGAGAATGAAATAACATGTTTCCAAAAAAAGTGTATTTGAATATATTTGTTTTACTTGAATTTATTTTATTACATAGACAAAACAATTTTATTTGAATATTTTCTAAATTTATACTTTCAATTTATAGTCTTTATTTTGCTTGAATTTAATTTAATAAAAAAAAGTGTGAGCGTGTTCTACGCACTGGTGTAAAACTAGTTAAATATTATTATATTTTATAATATAATATTATTAAATTACCAAATACAATTTATTTTAAAAATCAACAGATTAACTACCATAATTATTTTTAAGTAAAAAATTCAAAAAATTATTCAAAATTATTTTTAAGTGAATATTTTATATAACTTCCACAATATTATACCGAGTTTTTTTACCAAAATATTGTAGCTTTAATTAAATATTCCTAAACTATAGTATTTCTTAATCTAATTCCCAAATTATGGTACTTTCAAAAACACTAATGATATAAGGGTACCAAGGTGGACCGAACTGATCAGACAAGTGGTTGGGTTGCAGTGGGATCTAAGAAACATGTTGAGTCAAGTGGTGGTGGAGCAGTGATAGACAAAATGCGAGAATGTGGGTGTTGGTACAGAAAAACCAGTATCAAATGGGTGGTCAAAGGAAGAACTTTCTAGATCCACTGGTTGGGGAGGAATTAAATCTGCGAAAGATATTGATCAGCCTGGGTCAAGTACTTCTTGGGGGAAGAAAGTTGTTAATGACAGCCAACCTTTGGTGGACCAAAGTGAGCAGACCACTGGTTGGACTGTAGCCAAATCTGAGAAAAATCCATACTAGCCAGCATCAGTAAAACCCGGAGGCCCGAGGTTGAGACAAGTGGTTACGTTACGTTACGCGTTACATTATGTTAAGTTACTTTACGTCACATTACGTTACGTTACATTAAGTTACGTTACGTTACGTCACGTTAAGTTACGTTACGTTAAGTTAACTTAACTTACGTTACGTTACGTTACGTTAAGTTAAGTTACGTTACGTTACGTTAAGTTACGTTACATTACGTTACGTTACGTTAAGTTAAGTTAAGTTACGTTATGTTACGATAAGTTACGTTACGTTAAGTTACATTATGTTATGTTACATTAAGTTACATTACGTTACGTTACATTAAGTTACGTTACGATACATTACATTACGTTACGTTACGTTACGTCACGTCAAGTTACGTTACGTTAAGTTATGTTACGTTAAATTACGTTAAGTTACGTTACGTTAAGTTAGGTTAAGTTACGTTACGTTACGTTAAGTCACGTTACGTTAAGTTAAATTACATTACGTTAAGTTATGTTACGTTAAGTTAAGTTAACTTACGTTACGTTAAGTTACGTTACGTTACGTTAAGTTAACTTACGCGTTACGTTACATTACGTTAAGTTACATTACGTTAAGTTAGGTTAAGTTACGTTACGTTAAGTCATGTTACGTTAAGTTACATTACTTTACGTTACGTTAAGTTAACTTACATTACGTTAATTTACGTTACGTTAAGTTACGCTAAGTTAAGTTAACTTACGTTACGTTAGGTTATGTTTTCATATTATAATGGTCCATCGTAGTCCATTATACCATTTCGCCAATACGCGTATCGTGTTTTCATTTTATAATGGTCCATCGTAGTCCATTATAACATTTCGCCAATAGGCGTAGCGTGTTTTCATGTTATAATGGTTCATCGTACTCCATTATACCATTTCGCCAATAGGCGTATTGTGTTTTCATGTTATAATGGTCCATCGTACTCCATTATACCATTTCGTCAATAGGCGTAGCGTGTTTTCATGTTATAATGGTCCATCGTACTCCATTATAACATTTCGCCAATAGACGTAGCGTGTTTTCATGTTATAACGGTCCATCGTACTCCATTATACCATTTTGCCAATAAGCGTATCGTGTTTTTATGTTATAACGGTCCATTGTACTCCATTATACCATTTCGCCAATATGAGTAACGTATTTTCATGTTATAATGGTTCATCGTACTCCATTATACGATTTCGCCAATAGGCGTATCGTGTTTTCATGTTATAATGGTCCATCGTACTCCATTATACCATTTCGTCAATAGGTGTAACGTGTTTTCATGTTATTGTGGTTCATCATACTCCATTATACCATTTCGCCAATAGACGTATCGTGTTTTCATGTTATAATGGTCCATCGTACTCCATTGTACCATTTTGCCAATAGGCGTAGCGTGTTTTCATGTTATAATGGTCCATCGTACTCCATTGTACCATTTCGCCAATAGGTGTAGCGTGCTTTCATGTTATAATGGTCCATCGTAGTCCATTATAACATTTCGCCAATAGGCGTAACGTGTTTTCATGTTATAATGGTCCATCGTACTCCATTATACCATTTCGCCAATAGGCGTAACGTCTTTTCATGTTATAATGGTTCATCGTACTCCATTATACCATTTCGCCAATAGGCGTATCGTGTTTTCATGTTATAATGGTCCATCGTACTCCATTATACCATTTCGCCAATAGGCGTAATGTGTTTTCATGTTATTGTGGTTCATCGTACTCCATTATACCATTTCGCCAATAGGCGTATTGTGTTTTCATGTTATAATGGTCCATCGTACTCCATTATAACATTTCGCCAATAGGCGTAGCGTGTTTTCATGTTATAATGGTCCATCGTTCTCCATTATGCCATTTCGCCAATAGGCGTATCGTGTTTTCATGTTATAATGGTCCATCGTAGTCCATTATAACATTTCGCCAATAGGTATGACGTGTTTTCATGTTATAATGGTCCATCGTACTCCATTATACCATTTCGTGAATAGGCGTAGCGTGTTTTCATGTTATAATGGTCCATCGTAGTCCCTTATACCATTTCGCCAATAGGCGTAGCGTGTTTTCATGTTAAGTTACGTTAAATTAAGTTAAGTTAAGTTAAGTTATGTTACGTTAAATTAAGTTAAGTTATGTTACGTTACGTTACACTAAGTTACGTTACGTTACGATAAGTTACGCTACGTTACGTTACGTTAAGTTATGTTACGTTAAGTTAAGTTACGTTACGTTAATTTAAGTTACATTAAGTTAAGTTAAGTTAAGTTGTAATGTGAATATTTTAATTTTTGTAATTATATTGATGCTAATCATTTTAATTATTGATATTATATTATTAAATTAACATTTCAAATATTAATTTAATAATAAAATATCATTCATTAAAATGATTATAATATTCCTATATATATACAAAGGGATTTTACAAAAACACAAATATTTCAAAACATTATTTATTTTAAATTTACAAAGGGATTTTACAAAAAAAAATATTTTAAAACAAATATTTCCAGCGATGAAAAATTCCGTCGCTGGAATTAAATTAAAATTTGAAAATATTTAGCGACGGAATTTTTCGTCGCTAAAGGTCACCTTTAGTGACAGAATTTTCCGTCGTTAAATATTTCAGAAATTTAATTTCAATTTATTTTCAGCGACGGAAAATATTTTAGAATTTAATTTCAATTTATGACAAAAGCTATACACAAACGACCCCATTATTTAATTTCAATTTATTTTAGTATATGACAAAAGCTACGAATTCTTCATCTCTGAAATTCTATTTTTCACATTACCCCCTTATTTTAATGATGTTATACATGACCCCCTTATTTTGTGCATGTGAGTGACACATGCTCACTTAACGGAAATACACAAACGGCGTTAATTAGGGCTACGGACCTTTGATGAGCAAAAAAGGTCTACTTTGGTCAATGGTGAAACTTTTTGAAGTTGAGAGACTAATGATGGCTTCGGCCAAAGTTCAGGGACTAATGATATACTTATCCCAAGAAAATATATTCAAAATATATTTACCGTATTGATGTCTAGGACTGAGCTTGGTCCAGGTCGGTCTAATTTTTCGCCAAAAATGAGAATACTGGAACCAAACCAATAGTCCGGTTCTCAAAAAATTTAGAAGCATAACCAACCCAATATGTATGAGAACCAATACTTTGGTTCGGTCCAGAACCAACTCAAGATATACGAGAACCAGGATCGAACCAATACTACGATTTTTATTTTTTAACTATTGAATACAAATAATAAAATCTTAAACTTCATAAAAATATTAAAAACATTCAATAATAGTACATTTAACAATTAAAAATGACGGAGTAATAGGTTTATAACAAAAGAATCTGGTGGAAATAAAATTACAAAAGTGAATAAAAACTTAAACTCTTTCTTTTTTACGACAAAATAGAACATAACATTTTATACTTGGGGAGTTTGGGTTAGGGTTATAAATTAATATATAATTATATATCTACTATCTACTACAATTATAAAAATCTAGGTTGTTTCTTACAACTTAATGTATGGACAAATTAAACTAACCATGTACCTAATAAACATCCACAATAGAATTAATGTTAAACAAGTAAAATTTGTCATAAGTAGAAAATAATGTATATAAATAAATAACCCTAGATTTAATAAACTATTTACCATTAATTATTGCTAAACAAATAAATTTGCATGGGCTAATCAATTCTTTGAAGAATGAAATTGAATTTGGTCCCTCAACTTATACCTAACTTTAAATTAGATCCTACCTTTTTAAATTATATTCATTTTGTCTAATATGTTGATTTTTTTTTTGTCATATTCCCTCTTCATGTCATTACCCTTACAAATGTCATATAATATTTTTGAATATCACGAAAATACACTTACTCAGTTAAGAGAAAAAATAATATGATTTACCTTTTTAAATTTGTTTAACATTTGTTACGGTATAATTTTGACTACGACAAGCAACTTTAAAAGACTATCATATTGGTCCCTAAGTTATAGATCTTACTAAAAAATCTCTATTCAGTTAACTAAATAATTTTTGTTATGACCATATCTCTCTTTCTATATAAGTGTGAGTGTTTTCTTACGTACAAATTAGTGTATAGGCAACAATAAAGATAATCAACCTTAAATCTTGTTTTTAAAAAAACAAAATGTATAGACAAAACTAACTATACACCTAATAAACATCCACAATAGAATTAAGGTTACACAAGTAAAATTTGTCATAAGTAGAAAATAATGTATAGACATAAATAACCCTAGATTTAATAAACTATTCGCCTTTAATTATTGCTAATCAAATAAATTTGCATGGGCTAATCAATTGTTTGAAGGATGAAATTGAATTTAGTCCCTCAACTTATACCTAACTTTAAATTAGATCCTAACTTTTTTAATTATATTCATTTTGTCTCATATGTTGATTTTTTTCTGTCATATTCCATATTCGTGTCATTACCATTACAAATGTCATACAATATTTTTTAATATCACGAAAATACACTTACTCACTTAAGAGAAAAAATAATATGATTTACCTTTTAAAATTTGTTTAACATTTATTACGGTAAAATTTTGACTACGACAAAGCAACCTTAAAGACTATCATATTGGTCCCTAAGTTATAGATCTTACTAACAAATCTCTATTCAGTTAACTAAATAACTTTTGTTATGACTATATTTCTCTTTCTATATAAAAGTGTGAGTGTTGTCTTACGTACAAATTAGTGTATAGGCAACAATAAAGATAATCAACCTTAAATCTTGTTTAAAAAATAACAAGAAATTTTGTTAGGTAATCAACCATAGATTTTAATGTAATGTTTCTAAAATACTTCAAATTTGTTCAGGTGAAATTTAGGTAGACATTACTAGAGGTGTATGAATTTTTTAAAACTACTATAATAGATTTATTGGTGAGTGTCGATATATTAGACAAATCGGTGGCGAGTTTACTAATTATCAGTGAACAAACCAAGAGAAATGAGTTTTTTTTAAAGAACTATTGTTTAAGGTGATGAAGAAAACAATGGAAAACACATTTTATGAATATGTGCATTTTGTCGGAGAAGAAAGCAAAAAATTACAGTTTTCTCCCTTTAATATTTGAATGCTACAAGTAACTCTAAAGACTAACATACATATTGGTACCTAAAAAATACCTCTAATCAATTAATTAGGATTTTCACTATCCTTCAAATATTGAAATTTTCGAATAAACCCTCAAATGTTGAGAAATATATGGAACCCGTTATCCTACACATAACGTTAAAGTAAGTATGTTGTCTATATTTATTTCATTTTTTTGATATATATATATATATATATATATATATATATATATATATATATATATATATATATATATATATATATATATATATTAACGTTGAAGTAAGTATGTTTTCTTCAAATTAACCACTACTAATAATATTTACACATTCTTCTATTTCCCTTTGTATGGTTTATTACCATATCTAATATATTACATAAATTGCAGAGCTGGGAGAGAGAGAGAGAGAGAGAGAAGAAGTTTGAGAGATTGATAAAAGATGAATTTTTTTTAGAAACTACAACAATTGTAAGAGTGGGTAATAAGTATATTAACCTTACATCTTGAGATTATATTTTCAATATATTTCAAAATTGTTATGATGAAATTGTTGCAGATATTACTAAAGTTATTTGTATTTATTTAACTATAATAACATATTTGTTAGTGCGTGTAGAGATACTTAGGAAATCATTGACATGTTTAGTGATTATCAGTGAACAAATTAAAAAGAAATGAGTTACGAAAAGAACCTATACTTTCAAGTTGATCACGGAAAAATAAAAATATAGTATTTATCGGGGAAGATAGCTAAAGTTTACAGTGTATTGCATTAATTATTTTGACTATTACAAGTAGTCTTAAAATGAACATATTGATACACAGCAAACCACTAATCAGTTAACTAAACAATTGTTGTTAGGATTTTCACTATCCTTTCCTTGCAGAAATTTTTGAATAGACCCTCATATGTTAAGAAAAGCACAAAAACCCATAGATACACATTAATATTAAAGTAAGTATATTATCTTTGATTATTTTATTTCTTAATATGAATATATAAAATTTAAAAAATAAATAGAAAATGTACTATTAATCTGTTATCTTCAAATTAACCATATTATGAATATTTATATTTTTCGAAGTAAGGTCACTTAATTTGAAAATGAGATTTCAATTTTGTTTTAAGTTTGTATAAAAAAATAAATATAATGAATGAAATTTCTTTAATTATTAGATTTTGAAAGATTTAATTCTATTTATCCTCCTACTAGGTACGATAATACACTATTAAAAAAAGGGAGGGTCTATTTTCACTACAATTTTTACTTATCCAATATTTTACTATTTATTACATCAATAAAATACATATTTGGGTAAAATTACCCCTTAATTATTTGCATTTGTTAAGTTATCTAACAATGTTACCTACATAATTTTCTAAGTAAAAACATATCAAATGATAATTGGTTACCGTCCACATAAACAACATAATTTTTTATTTTTTTATTTTTCCTAAATGTTATATCCATAAAATTTGTGGCTAGAGTCACGCTACATTATAAAAAAACTAATATAAAAAAATTATCAACCGAATATTAAGGAAACATGAGATCGTTATTTACTTAAATTAAAAAAAAAAGAATTAGATGAATTACCGTTTATAATTTTATAAAAAATTATCCAATAGTTAAATTATATTTTGATACCATATAGTAAAGCTTTGTACATTTTGCCTACCATAACAATTGATTCTAAGTATTAACTATGAATAGATTAACCGATAATCAATTCAATATCAACCATATTATTATTATTGAATTTATGTTAATACAACATAATGTTTAAATCAAATTAATATTTTATTATATTAACGAAGTATCACATAATCCCTTCGTTTTTAAATAATTTTCTTCCTTTTCTTTTTTTTTTCTGTTCTAAAATAATTGTCTTCTTTCATAACTTTCCTTTTTAAAAAAACACTTTTACTACTTTACCCTTACTTTTTCTACCTACTTCAATTATAACCACACACACAAGGGTATTAAAGAAAAAAATCACACATTACACCAATATTTAAAATACAATCAATTACATTTTTTAACGTGTGTCCGTCAAAAGTGGAGTATAATTTAGAAATAACAAATATATTGTTCAACTTCAAATAACAAGTATTTAATTAATAAGCAGCTTTATCCAAGCCTACATAAGTTAAAAGTAATAACTAATAATGTGGTAGATAAGTAAAAAATGTAGTGGAAATAGCATTTCACAAAAAAAATCATCAACAACACGTGCAACATGCAACGTGCAACGGCACTTGACTATTACTATAAAAACCTCTACAAATTATCCCCACAAACCCCAACCGACAATCGCTGCACAAACAATATCAACACTAGAAATGACTTCCTGAGGTTATGCACTCCAAATACAACTTGTAAACATCTTTTCCCCAAATGACGAATGTTCCAAGCCGTGAATTACCTTTGGTTTGCATATATGACTCGGCTACAATAAAACTCTAGGGACTCAAATAAACTTGGTGCACCAATGGTGTGGATCGCAAATTACGCTAAAAAGATCTCTTGCTTGCTTCCTTGCAATAGCGGTTGATACCTTCCTTGGTTTACGCAATAGTAACATTCCGTTTCCTTTGTAAATTTTTTCACTCAATGCCGCTACCCTCACGTTGTTAGTGTGGCAATGGCTACCAATGATCTAAGTAATTCAATGGATGGCGCTACTCTGATCAACTAGCAAAACTTAGCAAAGATAATTTTTATGTGTGTTCTAATGACTAATTTTATGCCTTCACTTGAGTCATGGATGATAAGGAAATTCTCTTGAATTTAGTCTTGGTAATTTTGTGATCACCATACTTGTGAATGTTTTCATCCAATTACGCACAAGTGCATCGGTTACTTTCAACCTGGGCATCACCGGGTTGGAATTATAGTCATGAGCATGTTATAGTTATTGTCCGATGATGTTTATGTTGCTTGTAGTATTGAGTGTCATAGCTTTAACAATTCCTACATTAAGGAAGATTCTACAAGTGAAGTATGCCAAGACACACAAAGTAGAGTTGAAAAATGGAATGCTTACGCTCGTAAACCTAAATAAAATGGCAAATACGGATGATGGCAAGAACCGAAGCCTCGCTTTGTCATTCCCCGCTCACCAC
>CM028378.1:105071205-105239653 GCA_013146195.2 Codonopsis lanceolata | reverse complement strand
CTTTTGAAACTCAACGCAATAAACAACTGAAAAAAAAAACAAACAAATTTAAAATTATTTTGTTTAATGAGTTATACTACTAATAATGGAGATGGTAAGATTTAAATAGTTGGTGCACCAATTAAACAAATATACTGCTCCAACATTTACGAAAATATTTTTTTACGAAGATCAACCATAAGACCATCAAGTTTGACTTTAAAAACTTCGCAAACAATATTTGGACGATCTTGATTTTAATCCACGCTTTTCAACAAAGCGAACAATTTTCGGCCATTTGAGATTGCATGTAAATGTAATGAATAAATCAGGGTAACATGCTCATTTACATATAGCTATTGCATCTTGATAGTTTTGTATCATCTATCTTGCTCCTCCAGTAAAACTTGAAGGCAATATAATTTTTTTTCCTTGAGTTGATGCATCATTTTCCCCACGTAACAAAGCTTCATGCAAGCCTTTGTACATTTCTAACGCAATTGTTTTTGATCAATCGAACATAAGTCGAGGCGTGCACTTTCAATCATAGTATATGCATCAACGACAAATTCTTTGAAAATAGTCTTCCTGAAAACATAACGGTTGTCGGTTCACAATCTCTCTCATGCATTCGATATGCAAAGAATTCTCGTATGCTAACTTTATTTCGTGTTCTTGATCCATCTTTGGATTTAGAAAATGAAATATCTTCTTTATATCCATCTTCACCGTATGGAAAAAGCAACGGATGTTGCATGGGAAGATAAGCAACATTCAACTCATTTATACGCTTTAATTTTCCCGTTTGAGTCTCAACTAAAATATCTCTTTCACCCAACATTTCATCAAAATCGCCAACGATTAACACGGCAACCTCGAAGTTGATGGAAGATTATACCTTCTTGCATAGCCACTTCACCTACCAATCAATTTTAATTTCATATCAAATCTCCCTTCTTCAAACATTTTATCCTTTGTCATTCGAAAAGATTTCACTAACATATTATTGGTATCTAGCATACCCTTCAAATGAAAACAATTTTAGCATGAGGATCATGACAATTTGCATCTTCCCTGTAAAAATAAACGCAATCATCATATTCAAATAATATATTTAGATTATGCATTAAAAAATATTTTTTTTTTAAATTATATGTAAACATTTACCTAACAGACGAAATCCGATTTGCAATTTTATTTTCAGTATCATAAATGTACAACTGCGCAAATTTAGGAGTTGAACCCATTGATGGAAGAAGACTTCCAATTAAATGATAGTTTTGACCATGAAGTTTGAAAATGGGAGGACTTCCACCTTGATTGACACGCTTGTCTATCTTCCCTCCCATTGAAGTGAAACAAAACATACTGTTATACGAACGAATATTATGTCGAAAGTGTTTACTTTTATTTGTGTTCCCATATAATAATTCTTATTATTGAAGAGGTGGTGGTTTTAGAAATGAAAGTTGTATCTTTCCTTGAATACAACATAAACTAAACTTCAGATTGCGGGCTTTATAATGACGAGCTAATCTTTATTCATACCAAAACGAGGCATGACAAAAACAACAACTAAAAGTTGGATTGCCAATATCCCAATAACCTACAAAAATGATTCGAAATTGTAATAATCAATGTATACCAAAAAAATTGTTACTAAAATTACAACATAAATCGACAAAACACAATTAGATATATGTACAAACCGGGTAAATTTGAAATTTGAGAAACACGTCTATCATTCATAACAACCGCATCGTGTTTGTCCAAATTTGTAATAACAACATCCGTAGTTGGATGATTGATGGGAGCTACACATAAAAAATATATTCTTCAATCGTTCAAATACGCACAAATAATTATATACAAACTGCAATAAGTTAATTTTGTGACGAACTAATTTAGATCGAACACATTTATACAACTTATTGTGCGTTACAATGTAATACATTTTCTCCAATAACATTGCAAGTAATTTTTATTTTAAATTTAATGAGTATAACAATTAGAAGTGAGTTTAGCCAAGAGTAAATTAAAAGTAGTAAACTTTTTTGAAGATAGTTTTTCTTTTAATGTGTATAACAAATAGGAGCGGCTTTAAGCAAATTCAAATTAAAAGTAGTACTCCCTCCTTTTTCAAAATATTGTGTACTTTGATCCGGCCCACCGTTTAAGAAAAAATAATTAATTATATTATAAATATTAGTGAAATGTGTGGTTTCCTTTAATACCCATAAGTATGTGGCCATAATTAAAATATGTGGAAAAAGTAAGGGTAAAGTAGTAAAGTAGTTTCTTAAAGGGAATGTTTTGAAATAAGACAATTATTTAGAACAAACAAAAAAACGTGGACGATAATTTGAAAACAAATGGAGTATGAGATATCAAAAATATCATCATTTTCATTTCTATTTGTCATATACATAACATTACAATTATTATTTTCATTTTTATGCTTTCATCAAAACTTTACTTATTTGACCTTAATCACAATTGTAATTAAATGTTTTTTATTCAAAATATAAAGAAAATAAATATTTTCACACCATACTTTCTAAGTTGTACATACCAATACATAAAGAATGAAACAAACGTAAACATATGTAATTGAAAATAAAGAGTATACAAAACCACTTACAATCTGATAAAGACAATGATTTATCGTAACATAATTTTTTGTGAGCACTTTCATTAATGCTATCACTGCAACGATTATCAGTATTCGTTAAATCAATACTTGTTGAAGTGCTTGCTCTTGCTCCCGAGTAATCATGATTGAAATAATAGATTTCCGTAGTCATTGAATTAATTGTTTGTAGATATTTTATTAATAAGATATAAGATAAATAAAAATAATATAACAAAGATATCGTAATAAACAAATTACACTAATACAATTTGTCATATTTGGCCCACTCGACATGAAGTTGTAATTTCAGTATCATGATCCACCTTTAATACTAAGCAATTAAAAAAAATTAAAAATTACACCACTTACAAAACTAATTAGGAAAGTAAATATAAATGACAAATAACATATCATTAATTTGCCCATTACAAATATATTATCGACTACAGTTTATCTATCTAGGAAAATTTCGGTTCAATCCTTTTATTTGTACATTTTTAATATCACCACTCCCCGAAAAATTTTTATAACAAAAAAAAAGTAACATCTTCCAATTGCAAATCAACAATATTGCACCATGAAACAACAATTGTAAATCAAATTGCATGGAACTAACTATTTTGAGCATCACGATGAACACAATCTTACACTGCAATGCAAAAAGTACGTTTTTTCATCTAGGGAAAAATATTGGGTCGCGGAAGCGGTTACACACCTCGCATAATTGTACCTTTTTATAAGTTCTTTCATGTTCCATTACCCTAGAGGGGGAAATGCATGTACAAGAAAGGAAAAATTTTCAGGAACATGCAACAAAAACAAATACGGCGGCAGAAGAAGAAATTTTCGGCTGAAGCTAGAAAATCAAGCAAAAAGAAAAACAACAGCAAATAAAAGATAATTTCAGCTGATACCAAGAGATGCTGCAGCAAGAAAAGAAGCTTCTGACCAAGGTTAGAAGGAGCAAGAAAGAAAAGGCGACATCAAGAAAAATTTTTCGGCTAAAGCCGAAAACAAAGCGGAGGACAGGGGAAAAGATTTTCCAGCGAAGGTTGGAGCAATGACAAAAGAAAAATCCCGAAGTCCGGCAAAGTGCGAACAACGCGGCGGCAAGTGACATCAAAACAACATCAGCATCAATTTGCTGCATGGACACGACAATGGTAAAGGAAAGGAAGGTATTTTCCTTTTTAACAGTGCATTTGTTTGATGTTTGGAAACTTTCCTTTAAGGGGTACACAGCCCTGGATTGATAGGGAAAGGTCTTGTTCTCCGTTGAAGGCTGAGTTCCTGAGGAGGCAATACGGTCCATGTATTTTGGCTGTGTGGGAAACTTTCCTTTAAGGGGTACACAGCCCCGGATTTATAAGGAAAGGTCTTGTTCTCCAGTAGAGGCTGAGTTCCTAGGAAACAATTCACTCCGCATGGCCACAAGACGAACTACGTTTGGTCTGATTCCTTGTTTAAGGATACGTAGGCAGTCTATCACGATAGACGCGACCATCACAGCACATATTTACCCTTGTCGTACTTATTTGATAAAGCTTTGCCACACTTGCTCATTTAGTATTGCTGCACTTACATCGCAACACTTACACCGCCACATTTAGTCCCCAGTTGTGTGAACTACGTTTCGGTCTGATTCCTTGTTTAAGGATACGTAGGCAGCCTATCACGGTAGGCCCGACCGTTGTATGAGTGATAGTTTAGGTTTTGGCCTGAACTACGTTTTGGTCTGAGTTCCTTTATTAAGGGATACGTAGGCAACCTACATTAGTAGGTCCGACCATCAGAGCATATTAAATTCATAACTGCTTAAAAATTGCGATAACTTTTTATAACCGACTAAATATGTCAAGGCTATGGAGTTTGGTCTGTGTCATATACTGTTGCATTATAACTACTACCTGTTGCATCTCATTCCCATTTTATAATTGAACGAAATTGGAGAGTCTATTTTTCATCAACGATGTTCGTCTACTCAGTAAGCCTTGGGTTACCCGTAGACTCCATCGTTGAGGGGCTCTGTAGACACCCCAATTTCGTACCCCTGATATGTGACATGGCATAAAATATCAAGAACTGATAAAACTTAACAAATGTCAAGTTACATGAGTCAAAAATGCAAAAGGAAAAAGTAGGATGCATGAACAGTGAACTGCAGGGGGGGAGAGTGCACAAAATGGAAAGTAAAAAGCAAGCTTGGTGCCGCACCAAGGCCCCTTGGTGCCGCACCAAGGCCACTTGGTGCCGCACCAAGGGTCCCCTTGGTGCCACCAAGCATTCTCCTGTAGCTCTCTCTCAGTTGCCGAAATGTACAAGACTCAAGGCTCATGGTACAACTGACTGAAGCATGATGAACAAACTCAAGAATGACAGCCGCGTCCCTGCTTCTCACTATAAATAGAAGGCCTCGGTTCCCATTTTTGCTCGCTCATTTTCCTCCGCGATTTTTAATCGCAGCGAAGCTCTGCTTCGTTCTTCCGTCAATATTAGTACGAGAGATGCGAGATAGGTGAGTGGAACCCCCTAAAGTCTCCAAACCCTGTCCAAACTCCGCCAAAATAAATATCCACCAGTTATAAGTAATCCCTAGCCTAGTTTTTAGGTATCCACCTCATTTCCCCGACCCAAAAATCCCAAAGTAAGCCGTTACTGCGCCGAGTAACGAGCAGTGGCACCAGAATAAGCCGTTATTCCGCCCAACCAAAAGGCCAAAAACCACAAAAACTAAGCCGTCATTCTGCCCAACCAAACAAACCAAAACTACCACATATAAGCCGTCACTCCGCCCAAATCAAAACAACAAACAACAAAAGACTCCCTCTCCCTGAAGGACAGAGCGAGCACACCGCCGCTCTAAAAGGTAAAACATTTAAGCGCGCCGTTTATTTTTTATTTATTTACTTTTCTGTCTTTTATTTATTTTTAAAAGTTGTTATTTAAATCCGGCGCAATGTAGCCCATATAAGCCGTTGTGCTGCCCGGATTAGATTAGGAAATATTTTGTAAAAGAGCCGTTATAATGGCCAAATATTCTTAAATATGTCTGTAATTATTGGAAGGAGACGGATGCGAGTCCGTAAATAATGTGGCCACGAATGTATTTGTTTAAATTTCCCTGTTATTTTAATACCTTATTTATTTGCTAAATAAATGTGACAATAAGCATACTTCAACCAAAAACCATTTTCGAGACCGAAGAGGCGAGTTGGGTGCCTAACACCTTCCCAACTCGTAACTTAGCCTCCGAACCCATTTTCTTTTCTACGGTTTATTTTTCTTTTTATTTGGTTTTGCTTTATTTGCCTTAAAATAAAGATGGCGACTCTAAAACTTTCAGATTCGGTGGAGCCTCGCAACATTCCCTCTTTGCACTTTCCGTTCTCCCTAAAAAGGGAGATATGGGAATGGAGGGTGATGCATTCCATATCTGGTATCCCACAAACAAGGGATAATTTGATGCGGGAAACCCAAGCTCCCATAGTAATCTAAATGGGCCATAAGGCTATTTTCAATAAATCCATAGTGGGGCGTCGCAATATCCTTTTTGCACTTTTCCGTTTCCCTAAAAAGGGAAAATGGGAATGAAAGGGTAATGCATTCCCATATCTGGTATCCCTAAACAAGGGATAACTTGATGCGAGGAAACCATCGGTTCCCCATATTGGATACAAAATCCACTCAAGGCAACCGAGGCACATTCCAACGTGCTAACATAGACAACACTCCTCTCGCACTTTTGATTTCGTCTTCCCTAAACAAGGGAGGGTGGAGCGAGAGGTGTCCCAAGATCCGCACGCACGCCCATCATCCGTGGCGCTGGCGCGGGTGCACATTCCCGGAAACCTCACAACTAGCCCTTTGCTTAGGTGTGTGCGGCCAGAGATGACCGAGGGCATACTGGGTGAAATTCATGAAGGAAAATGTGGAGGGCACCCGGGTCAGCGGTCTTTGGCAGAGAAAGTTTTGGCTGCAGGGTTTTATTGGATCACTTTGAGGTGAGATGCAGAAATGTATGTTCGGCAGTGTGATAAGTGTCAACGTTATGCCGATATACCTCGGTTACCTTCTACCGAACAGACTCCTGTGGTAGCATCATGGCCATTTGACATGTGGGGTATAGACCTGATAGGTCCTTTTCCCGTGGCTTGCTCAAATTTTAAGTACGCGGTGGTGGCTGTTGACTATTGCACAAAGTGGGTTAAAATTAAGCCTTTGACAACCATCAGTGAGGTTAATGTGATTGATTGTGCACACGAGCATATATGGTGCCGTTTTGGGGTACCTCGGGCTATAGTTTCTGATCACGGGACTCAGTTTTCGGAGAAATTCACAAAGGCATGCGAGCAGATGCGTGTGAAGCATTGGCAGTCATCTGTTGCATATCCTCAGGGTAACGGTCAAGCTGAGGCTGCTAATAAGCAAGTACTGCATGCTCTTAAGAGAAATCTTGAAGATAAGGCAAGAAGATGGGTGGATGAGTTGCCGTCAGCTTTGTGGGCGGTCAGAACAACGGTCAGAGGGCCCACGGGTGAAACAACTTTCTCTCTGGCTTATGGATTTGAGGTTATGGCACTAGTGGAGATGTATTTGCCCAATCATAGAGTATCTCATTATGATGCAGAATCCAATGTTATAGCTCGGGCAGCCGACCTTGATTTGGTGGAGGAGAAACGGTTGGAATCCAAGATGCGAATGGCCAATTATAAGCAACGAGCAAAGGCCCACCACGATAAAAGGGTTCGCGGTCGGTCATTTGCTGTGGGCGACTGGGTTCTCCGAAAAATTGAGGCAACTGGCCATCGAGCAGAATTGGGGAAGCTTTCCCCTAATTGGGAGGGCCCTTTTCAAGTAGTCAGAATTGTAAAGGAAGGAACCCATATGTTACGAACAGAGGATGGCATCGAGCTTAAACACCCATGGCATGCAGATCACTTGAAGAAATACTATCGTTGATTGGTAGTGTGCAAGCTGTTTGTCTTTTTCTCCTATTTTGTAAGTTGAGGTGAAATGAATTAGCATACTTTGGCTTTCATTTTTTGATTATCTCGCTTACGGCATTTATTATAAACTCGATTATACTTTTGGCGGGCAGGGCAACTTCCTTGCTCGGTGTGAAAGTTGGTGTTCGAGTGGTTTAATGTATCTCGATTATTCTCTCTTTCACGAGCACGGGGTATCTAAGCTCGTGAAGAAGGGTTAGTGTTCGAGCCGGTTGTTTTGATTATTATTATCTTGATTATTCTCTTTTTCATGAGCACGGGGTATCTCTGCTCGTGAAAAGGGTTGGTGTTCGAGGGTGTATGGTTTGTTGGGAGGCTAGGCACTTTTTATCTCGTTGTTCGATTCAAAAGTTGAGTTTTCAAGAAAATGCAGGCATTAATATGATGCACGGAAGTATTAATATTGCATGTCCAAAACAGAAAGAGAATATAAATTGTTTTGCAGGCATAGATATGATGTGGCTCGTATGCTAGAGAGTTTTAAACGTCAGTGGGAATGGTTGAAGGGTCGTCTGGCTGGAGGTTGTTTCTTCCTCGACGGTAGGCTCGATAATGACTACATCTCTGTCTTCCCCGTTGACGTAAGCAGATATGGTTTCTGTCTCCTGAGCTTGAGCCGTCCAAATTTGCGTCATCAGCTCGCTCACTGTGACTTGGGCAACTTCGGGAGGGGTTTAGGGGAACAGTCCTCGTTGGGCATTGGCTTCAGCAAGAGACTCTAGTTCGTCTTCAATATAGGGAACCAGAGTGTGGCCAGGACGGGCAAAGGGGCAAAATCGTGGATTAGTGCCCCATTTAGCGAGCAACTCCGGCTTGATCTTTAGGCTGCTCCACGCTATCTACCTTAATACATGGTTAACCTATTGAAGGAAGAAGGGGTAGGCCTCGTTCTCAATACAGGTAACGAAGTCGGCAGAATTTTTATAGTCATCGATGATGACCTGTTTTTGTTCTTCATTGGGGCAAGCCAGTTCTTCCCTCAGCTTTTTTTCTTGCTCGGTGGCAGCGACCTTGGCCCTCTTCCAGCTAGCTTTGGGTAGCCCGGAGCTCTTTCCTGACTGAGGAGATGTTTTTGAGGGCTGCTTCCTCGGATTTTTTAGAGAAGTCCAGATGAGATTCTATGGTTTTATTCTCTTCCTCGATCTTTGAGAGTTCAATCACTTTGGCGGTGACAGTCTCCTTGCTCATTTTGAGCTCAGCCCATAGAGAATTGACGGTTTCATCCACCTGGTTCTTATCCTTAGTCAGTGAAGCATTTGAATTGACATTGTCAATGAGCCGGTCGTATACTAGCTCGGCTTTGGTCGCTATCTGCAAATCAATTTAAGTTCAGTATTTGTGGCACGTTATAGAAGAAACAGATTACGTGACCAAGGGAGATAGTTACCTCAGCCATGCATATTCCAATCTCGCCTAGCAGCACGGAGCTTGAGTGCTTGGCACTTCTCTTCCGGACCCCACCATGTCGCAGCCTCCTTAGCATGCCAAGCCCCACCGTGGCAGGATACCCACTACGTTTGTAAATGTTGATTTTATCAAGGTCGGGCACGTCTGCCAATTCGGTGATGAGGGCCCCTGCTTTTTCACGAGTTTCGGGCATAAAGAAGCCTTCCTTTTGCCATGAAGGAGTTGACGGGCTGGAGTCTTCTTGTACGGACTTCTCTATCAGTTGTTTGCTTCTTTTCTCTTGAGGGTCAGCATGCGGCCTTTTGCTGGGAATTGCTGTAATGGATGCAGGGTTGGTGTCTAGGTTGGTGGGTTCAGTGCTTGTCTGAGTAGAAGGTATCATGGCGGCAATTGTGGTGGTTTGGCTTGGTTCTGCACGACTTCGCCCTTTGGTGGTAGCAGGAACAGTGGGTAAAGGGGCAGGAGTCAGAGTGGCTAGTTGTGTGCTCCTCTTGGTCGCACCTTTCTTCGCGGCTTGAAGAAATTCGCTCGCATTGTTCAGCTGCCTCATGTCTGCAAATATAACAGTCAAGGATAAGAAAAACTGTAAGCAAACAATGGTTTCACAAGGTATAAAACAATTGCAGAGAGTTTTGAAGACAAACCGGTAGATGAGAAGAGGGGTGTGCAATTCGTTCCGATTCACGCAGTCAGGACACTCACTGGGAAATTTACCTCCGTGGCATTTCCCCCAGAAGGGATGTGGTTGTTCGGTTTCAATGGTAACCCGTGGCTAGACTCCTTCCACAGGCCAACCTATGATGCCAGCCAGGCGAAACAGGGTTAAGTCAGATGCGAGGGCCTGCCAATCAAGTACCCAGTCCTGTCCAGCTCGTCCATCTCTTACTCCGAGCAGAGACCTGAAAGCTTGGGCTACTATGGGCTCACCAGCTCGGAAAGCGGCCTTATCGTATTTGGGGAGTTCAAAGTCGTGCAGGTAAGGGGCGAATGGCCATCCTACTCGTGATTCAATTAGCAGGGCTTTTCCATCCCAGGCGTCTACTTTGTTGGGTCCGTCACTCAAAAGTTTGAAGTAGTTGGGGTTTGAGCGTCTTGTAATGCGCCCAGATTTTTTGTCCAAAGAAATCTCACTGTTGTAAGGGTCAGGTCGCAAGGGAGAGAGTTGGTCAGGTTCAAGAATTCTACAATAAAGGGATCTAAGGGAAGACGAAGCCCTACAAGGAAGAAGTCGAAGTAGAACACCATTCGATCTCCTTGGTAATTGTGCCCTTTCTTCTCGATATCAAGGTTAAAGGCTCTTACTCGGTAATTTTGGGGTCTATACCCAATGAGTAGAACCAGGTAGAGACATCGTCCTCACAGGTCAAGTCATCCCATTTGAGTGGGGGGGGAGACGTTGGAGATGATTTGTTTGCCTTTAAAGGCGTCTTTGTTCTTTTCAGCTCGCGGATTACTCGAGCTGGGGGGTTATCTTTAACCTACCTGTTCACCTTCCTCGGGAGTGTTCTACCCATCTCTGGTCGTGTATCCCTTATTGTATTTGGAGGATCTACAGTTTCTTCGGTAAAGTATGAGGGCTTTCGATGGACTAAGGAAATCTCTTCCAGCTCGGTCTCTTCAAAACTGGAAGATCCTGTGTCCGAGCTCTCCTCGGTTTCAGTAGAGGCTCCATGGTCGTAGCTACGGCCTTCAATTTCAGAATGAGTCTCGTCGCTGGATGACATCCTACAGGAAACAGGAACCGAGGAATACACATTAAGCCTTGCTTGGGTAGTTAGGCAAGTGCAGATCAAGTAAAAACCCAAGGCAAGTCGGTGAACGGGGCACCGGTCAGGTATTCCTCGATTCCTCTATTTAGGGTGGGATGAGTTTGTGACAGGTAAAGGAACAAGATGGACAGAGAGGAAACGGGTATCAAAAGCTTAAGTTTTCGAGTTTATAACAGATTAATCGCAACAGAAGTCATATATATTCAGACGACATCATCGAACCCTAATGTGGGATTCTAGCGACAAAAATACAGACATAAATTACAGCAGGATTAATAGTAAAGAGCGAAGAATGCCTGTTGGTGTAGAGGAATTGAGTTGAAGAAGATCTTGGAAGTTTCGTTTGCACGGATTGAGTGGTTCTGGCTCCGAAGTTGCTTTTGAATGCAGAGATGAGAGGTTTTCTCGGTTTTGATTTTGCTCAAGTGTCGGTAAAGTTTGAAATGGAGGGGAATTTGAGTTTTTATACCAAGTTAAACCGCCAATTGGGGCTATCCCAAGGGTTCCGTCATCATTAGGGCATGAAAATCGGAGCATAGCATTTAATGATTCGTTGGGGAATGAGCCCGCGTGGGGATATATGGCGGCTGATGACGACCCGTCTTTTCAAATCCTTTGGGCTGTCCTCCACTTCTAACGTCTAGTTGAGGGTAACTTTTGATGCATTCGTGAAAAGATTCATCTTAAGAACAATCTGGCCTGGGGATTCAGGATTCTTCTCCTCGCTCCGAGCATAAATACTGGATAGACAAGGAGCAGGGGGCTACTGAGCTGCCCAGCCTAATAGGCCCAAGACACAAGTCACGTGCTCGGCACATCTCCATCAGTTACGAGTAGAACACATGCATTCTAAGATTCAGGCCATTGAGAAACGGCCAGCGACCATGAACATACCGCGAGCTGGGGGCTTAGCTCCCAGCGGGCAAGGATTCAGCGAGCTGGGGGTTTACCCAGCAGGCAAAAGTATGCATCGAGCAGGACTTAACCATGCTCGTTTATAAAGGTAACGGTTGTCTTGAATGTGGGCAGTTACTTCCGAGAAACTCACCACCATTGCCATGATGAGACCGTTGTGATTAATGTGGCAGTTAATGTGCCCGCCAAATATGCCATGATGTTTAATGGGCAGTTACTCTCTGGCACAGGCTATAAAGCCCCTCGAAACGAATGAGGGAGGTATGTGATTTCTAGTCTAAGGCAAAACTCTGTCAATTTGTTTACTCAGTTGACTGTTAAGTTAATTCCCACGTCGGAGGGCTTTTGCAGGGAGTGCCCCAGCCTAGTTTACTGTTTTTGCTTGTTTACAGGGTTGGGCCTTGGAGATTTCGGATAGATTGAAAGCCAGATATCCAGTTAAAGAAGCCCAGAGCGTCCTTGGATTATTTTGGACGCATCATAACTATTATTTTTGTTCCATCAAATATTTTTATTTTACTAACGCATTTTTGTTTTACATATAGATTTTTAAGAATTTGCTTTAAACTTTTTTTTCCGTAAATTATTTTATTTTACTAACTGATGTGTCCAAAATCTTCTTAGGCATACTGGGCTTCGCTAATTGGATACCTGGCTTTCAATATATCCATAAACTTCAAGGCCCAACTCTGCAAGCAAATAAGAAGAACTGTAAACTAGACAGGGGCACTCCCTACAAAAGCCCTCCGGCGTGAGAATTAGCACAACATTTTGTTGAATAAGCAATTAGACAGAGTCTAGGCCAGTAATTAGAATCACGTACCTCCCTCCTTATTTTGGAGAGGTTTTTATAGCTAGTGCCGGAGGGTAACTACCCATTAGTGATCATGGAGTGAATGGCGGGCATATTAACTGCCCTATTAACTGTCTCATTCATCCCAACGGTAACATCATGGTAATGATGGAAGATTTCCTGGAAGTAACCGTCTTTGTTCAAGACAACCGTTTCTTTAATAAACAAGCATGGCAAGTCCTGCTCGCTGCACACTGCTGCCCGCTGGGTAAGCCCCCAGCTCGCTGTGCCCTTGCCCGCTGGAGGCTAAACCCTTAGCTCGCGATATATTGATGGTCGATGCCTACTTCTCTGTGCCTTGAACCTTAGAATGCACGTGCTCTGCCCGTGATCGGTGAAGATGCGCCAGGCACGTGACCTATGTCTGGGGCCCATTGGGCCGGGCAGCTCAGTAGCCCCCTACTCCTTGTCTATCGAGTATTTATGCTCGGAGCGAGGAGAAGAACTTTGAATCCCCAAGCCAAATCACTCTTGTACTCTAGCTTTTGTGAATGCATCGAGTTGCTCACGATCAAATTTATAAGTGGATGCCATCCAAAAGGGCTTTTGGGGATACGAGCCGCCATCCGCCGCCTATTTGCACTTACACAGGCTCATTTCCCCACGAGCCATTAAATGATGCCTCGACTCCTGAGCCCTAATGATGAGTAGCCCCAAATGGCGGTTTTCAACATGTATAAAAGTGAGAATTCTCCCACATTTCAAACTTTACCGTTTCAAACTTTGAAGAATAAAAAACAACCGTGTTCATCTCTGCCTTCAAGCTTATAATGAAGATTTCCGAGATTATCAACACCGGATTCATTACTTTCTTTCAACACAGCAAAAATTCTTAAGATCTTCTTTGAGATACTCCTTCAACATCAACAGGTATTTCTTCGAATCTTCACTGCTCTTTTTTCCCTTACTGTATTTTCAATTCTTCCCTGCTAGAACCCCATATTGGGGTTCAATGATGCCTTTCTGAGTACAGATGACCTTTGTTCAATCTGTTATAAACTAGGACTAAAGATTTGTCGAAAATTTGGGTTTTTGATACCCATTTCCTCATTGACCATCTCGTTCCCCTATCTGTCACCAACTTATCCCACACAAAATAGAGGAATCGAGGAATACCTGATCGGTGCCCGCTCACCGATCTCAGGCTATGCTCTTGCCTTGGGTTTTTACTTGATCTGCTCCTGCCTAACTACTCGAGCAAGGTTTAATGTGTATTCCTCGATTCATTTCCTGTAGGATGTCTTCCAACAGTGAAAGTGGCTCGGAAATTGAAGGCCGCAGTTACGACCACGGAGCCTCCACTAAAACCGAAGAGAGCTCGAACACCTCGAACACAGGACCAAGTTCTGAAGGAACCGAGCTGGAAGAGGCCCCCTTAAACCATCGAATACGACAACGATCCACAGAAAAAACCGTAAATCCCCCTAATCCCATAGGGAATACGACCAGAACCGAGCAAGACAATCCCGTGGAAGATGAACGAGTTAGAAATGAACTTCCCAGATGTGCATATTTTGGATCCGCTACAAATGGCGTTTGGGCCTTGTTTAATGGCCCACTATATTTTACAAGATGTCCGAAGGATTGGGCCAGGCCTATGCGCAACGGGCTGAACCCATTCCCTCAGTTATAAATAACCCCCTCTAGCTCATAGAGAGGGGTCGGTCTCTCTCTCTCTCTCTCTCTCTGATCTCTACCTTTTTCTCATTAAGAATCACACACACACTCAGGGGCTATGCACCCTCTTTTTCATACGTGTACTGATAAACACGTCGAAGGGTTTTTGGCGGGGGCCCTCCCCGTCGACTCACGGTGTTTATTTTGCAGATATATAGTCAGATATCCACCACCGACGACAAAATGGCCGCCGGACGGCAACTCTGACGACCCACGTCCACCGCTACTTTCGTCACCCCCGGTATGATGCTTTTTTGGACACATCACTAACCTTTGCATTAAATTATTTTTGTTTTTTTGATTCTGTAACTTTTATTTTTATAGTGGCTTGTTCCATAAATTATTTTTATTTTACTAACCTCTTATATTTTTATTTTCTTAACTCCGAAACTATTATTTTTGTTTTAGTTACTATTTTTTATGTTTAAAGAGAGAAAAATGTTTAAACATAATTAAAAGAGAGGAGATGGTGGTGATAAGAGAGAAAATAAGGAGAAGATGGGAGAGAGAAAGAGAAATATAACCAGAGAAGATAGGAGAGAGAAATAGTGAAATGGTAACAGAAAAGTTAATAATTCAAAAGTGAAATTTTGGAGGGAGAAGTGATAAGAGAGAAAATAAGGAGAAGATGGGAGAGAGAAAGAGAAATATAACCAGAGAAGATAGGAGAGAGAAATAGTGAAATGGTAACAGAAAAGTTAATAATTCAAAAGTGAAATTTTGGAGGGAGAAATCTACTCTTACCATTATATATATATATATATATATATATATATATATATATATATATATATATATATGTGTGTGTGTGTGTGTGTGTATGTGTGTGTGTGTGTGTGTAAAAGAAATTAAATGTCACCAATGATTTATACCCTTTTTGAAGATAATAAAATTTATTCAATGCAAATATAGATGAACAGTGTGGGTATGACATGTCAACCAAATTTATTCACATCGTGGATAACAATATCAATTTTTTACAATTTATTTGAGTGTATGAATACATCATAGTCATCATTTTATAAAAAAAACAAACTCTTTCTATTGGTTGATCTCTTTACTTTTGTTTTTTTTTTTCAAATTTCATTTTGGTTGTGGAATGTATAAGACATAGTATCAAATCAACATTTGCATTTGAAGAGATTTGTTTTAATTGAATAACGAAGAGAGAAAAATTTCAACATATGAGTGAGAGTATTAATTATCATGTAAGATCACATTCACGGTTGTATTGTTGATACTCTCTGCATAATGAGTTTAAAATACTATTTCGAGATGTTTCGCGTAAAAAGTTCAATTATAAAAGTTAGAATAAAATTTTCATCTACCACCGATGTAGAATTTTTTTTATACAATGGGCCATTGAAACATAACACTTGTCGATCACAATTTAGATCTTGATTTTTTAGATTTTGAATGACCACGTGTCATGATTCAAAAGCCATCTGTATAAAGAAAATTATACACTCGTGGTAGATGATAAATTAATTCTAAAAATTATGTCTACAATTCTCAACATTTCAACTATAACCATAATATTAACATATTAATTATATTTAATTTTTTATAATTATGACCAACTCTAATATTAGTTGTATGTTCCTTAATTATTAAACTTGTCAAATATGAACTCTTATGAATCAGAGAAAGTATCTCTTAATTCAATTCAATTTTTTGTTGGGGTACATAGATATTTTGTCCAGATATTCAATACCCCCAACCCCAAACACAAGTCAAATATTTTGTACACGATCAATTGGATATTTTTGTAATAGAACTAGTGGAATAAATAGTGCACATTTAAATCCAAGGTTAACTGCCTTGGTGGTGGACGTAGCACTCATTATAGTGCGAACCATCTCAAAATACTTGTGTTATTCTCTCTTTATTGATTACTGCTTTAAACTGTCATTCTTTCCTTTAACTTATTCCTTCGGCAGCAGACTTAAGTATTCAGTTAAGTCTACCGGTAGTGCTTCACCGGCAGACTTGAACTGTCTTCCTTAACAAGACTTCCGCTACTTCAATCTTCTTAATAGATTGGAAGTGCTTGTTTTAATGATTTATTTAATAAGTTTTTAGTGTTAAATAATTTATTCAACCCTCCCCCCTCTAGCTTATTATTGTACTCTTTGGGACTAACAGCTAGCCTTATATAAACCAACCCTTCGCCATCAAAGGGAAGAGGTACGTTCACTTTTAAGAAACCTAAACTATGTCAAATTGCTACCATATCTGTGTGTTTACTGATTATTACACCAGAATGCATTTACAGTGAAAGCTCCTCTCTAGTTCATGTGATTTGGAGTTGATTGACATATTTGAGTCAAAGAGAGGTAAAACTCAGATATCTGAATTCGTAAGCCTAGTGTATCGATTCTATTTTTGGATACATCAAGAACTTTCAATTCCCTAATTTTTTTAAAAAAATTTTTAATTATTTTTAATGCCTTGAAAGGCTACAATATATATATATGATGCCTTTGGTGTGGCTCGAACAAATGGTGCCTCTGGTGAGACTTTGAACACCCGACCTCTCGCTTGAGAGTAGTTAAGTACCAGGGTGCCTCTGGTAGGGATTGAATACTCAACCTCTCCGTTAAGATAAGTGAGTAGCTAAATGGGGCCTTTGGATAAGGCTTTAATAACAACGATGCCTCTGAAGAGGCTTGAACACCCGACCTCTCTACTGAGAGTTGTAAAGTCCAAGGTGTCTCTAGTGAGACTCGAACACCCAACCTCTCCGTTAGGAGAAGTGAACAGTACCAATTAAGCTAGAGCTCGTTGGTACCAGTCAAGATGTCGCATAATGTATAAAGAAATATAAGAAATTATTTGACTCTTTATTGTACCCATGCTTAGTGGCTTGGTTGTACTATATATTATAGGTTGTTTTCATATATATGGTCAGTTTGGTGTTGTGTGTGTGTTTGTTTTTTTTGCATGATTTATACGTTCCTCTCATTGATTCCACATAATTTTTGCTAATTCTAATTTTTGCTTTTGTGATTCAATTATTACAAATTCACGAAAAAATACAAATTATATAATAAACCACATGGCTCTAAGTTTTGAGAAGTATGAAATATATTGCACAAACAATAATTGTGCCATGTATAATTATCGATGAATAAAAAAATTAGGAATAATTGCGGGCCGGTTCTCTTTTCTGAAATTATAACCGCTCTACTATTCTTTTTTTTCAACCGTAAAACTACATTTTTTTTTCTAAAATGTCATCGTTCCCGCTTTTCACCTCTATGTGTATGATATGTATATATATATAATGGCAAAGGTATATTTCTCCCTCTAAAATCACATTTTTGAATTTTTGACTTTTGAGTTACCATTCCACCCTTTCTCTTTCCCATCTTCTCTCTTCTGGTTGTATTTCTTTTTTTCTTTCATGTCTTCTCCATATTTTCTCTATGGGATAAGTGTACCATTAGTCCCTGAACTTTGGCCAAGCACACCATTAGTCCCCAAACTTTCAAAAGTTTCACCACTGACCAAAGTAGGGCTTTTTGGCTCGTCGGTGGTTCCTAGCCCCTCACGCCGTTTATTATCTCCGTTAATGAACAAACGTGCAGTTGACGTGAGGGCATTTCTGTCTTTTCCACAGGCTTCAAACATCAGGGACTAAAGGTACACTTATCCCATTAACGGACAATCGATATTGAGAAAATTTTCAGTTTAGGGCTTAGGTTTCACGGTGCGATTGTGTGAGAAATTGAGCAAGTTAGGGTTCAGAAGGTGAATTGAGTTACAACTGAAGGATTGGAATCAAGTTTCGCTGTAAGATGGCTACTGTATGGGATATTCGGCAATCACACTGGCCTATGGATCACGATGGCTCATATTGTAAGTATCTCTTTATCCCCTTTTTGAAATAGTTTGAAAACTACAATCCTTCTGCCAACAGTGATTTCGATATTTGATATGAAATATTATTTTGTGTATTTATGGGAATTTGTCCCCCACTCCCTTCGTTTTTCGTTTTTGTTGCAAAAGCCTAGTTTGCATTTGTATTTTGGAATGTGCAACATTTTTTAGTAAAGAAATGTTTGATGTTGTCCTCTGGCCTATAATCCCTATGTCAATAGTTGGGTAGTTGTTTATAAGAGTTGTGGTCCTTTTCTGTTTGTTTACATTTTTTAAGTTTTGTGCTTTGTGGACCATGTTGCTTTATGTTTGTATGTATGTCTTTATTTATGTCTTTATGTATGTATGTATGTATGTATGTATGTTTTTATGTACACATGTATATATGTATGTAGTTATATATGTATGTCTTTTGTCTTTATGCAGTCAAACAGGATCTGTTTTTTACCTTGAAAGTCCATTATGGGGGTCACTTTTCATGTAATCCTTTGGTATACACTGGAGGGAAAATTGATTATGTTGACTATCTGATGAATGAAGACTTAATGATGAGTGTGATTCATAAGATTTTAGAGAAATTAGGAATTGTGGGTGAGACTAGGTTTTATTACTTTTTAGAGCCAGGGTTTAGTTTGGAGAGAGGGTTAAAACTATTTGCAGATGATGAGTCTTTAAAAACTATAGATGGTTGGGTGAAGGTTGAAAAAGAAATTCACTTCTTTGTTGAGATTGATTTTTCTGGTTATGTGGCTTTGGAAGAGGTTAGTGAGGAACCAATTATGGATGTTACTAAGCAGAGGGTGGGGAATACAATGAAAAAGAGGACATTGTCTTCATATATTGTTAGTGATGATGTTGACATCACTGATGAACTTGAGCATGAGGTTGCAAATGATCCAGTAGGTGGGGCTGAGCCACTAAGTGAGGTTGAGTCACTGTCTGAATCTAACTGTAGCCTTGAGGCTGAGGTTGAAGATGATTTAGAGAGTGAGAATGACATCTCAGATAATGATGAAGTGAATGATTTAATTGGAAGTGGATTTCAACAGAGAGTGGACAAGGGTAAAGGTAAAGTAGATTATGATGATGAGAGTGATGACGTCAGTTCAGAATATGCAGATACAGATGAGTTGAGGAGTTTAGGCACAACAGATGAGGAAGGAAAGTTCACTAGATGGGAAAATGCAAAATCCAAACGTCCACAGTTTAATATGGACACTGATTTGAAGGACCCAAAGTTTGAAGTAGGGATGACATATACATCAGCTAAGGATGTTAGGACTGCCATTTACTCATATGCAATTGCAAATAGGAGGGATGTGATATTAAAAAAGAATGACAAGCGTAGAATCATGGCAATATGTAGAGGGAATAGTGCATGCCCATGGGCAATACAGGTGAGTTATAGTGAAATCAACGATGATTGGGAAATCAGAACCTATAAGGATGAACACATGTGCAATCTGACTCGTCAAATTAGATATGCAACAGCTTCTTGGCTTGCAAATGAATATATGGAGGCTATTAGATCAACTCCTCAGTGGCCTCTGAGTCTTTTAGATTACATGTGAGGACAGACAAGTCACTTGATATATCTAAGAGTCAAGCATACAGAGCTAAGAAGATTGCAGAGGATTTGATATATGGAAATCATGCAGAACAATATGGGCTTCTTAGGGACTATGTAGGTGAGGTTTTAAGAACAAATCCTGGGTCAACAATAAAAATTGAATTTGAGGATTATAATGAAGAAGACACTGTCAGGAAGTTCAAGAGATTATATTGTTGTCTTGGGGCTTTAAAGGAAGGTTTCATGAGTGGGTGTAGGAAAGTGTTAGGATTTGATGGAGCCTTTCTCAAAGGTCCATTTCCAGGACAATTACTTTCAGCAGTTGGCATTGATGCTGACAATGGGATGTATCCAGTGGCTTATGTTGTGGTGGAGACAGATAATAAAGATTCTTGGAAATGGTTTCTTGAACTGATAGTTGATGAATTTCAAATCACCAACCAAAGAAGATTGGGTTTTTATTTCGATGAACGTAAGGTAAATATACATTGTTAATATTTATTTGTTAATGAATTTATTTGTTAATATATATTTTTTTTGATCTTAATTGCATTTTATAGGGTCTAGTTCCAGCTATTGAAGAGATATTACCTGGGGTAGAACATAGGTGGTGTCTTCAACACATATTCAGTAACTTTAGAAAATCTCATAGGGGAAAGGCATTGAAGGACCTGTTATTCAGATGTGCTAGAGCAAGTAATCAAAGGCATTTGGAGAGTGTTAGGAAAGAATTTGAAAAGACAGATGTCAAGGCATATCAGTGGGCCTTTGGAAAGGATCCTAGACATTGGTGTAAAGCTTGTTGGACCACCGCAAGTCAAGTGTGAAATTTCAATGAACAATCTGTGTGAAAGCTTCAATGGATTTATTATTTCAGCTAGGTCTAGGGCTATTATTAGCATGCTAGAAACAATTAGAAACTTGTTAATGAAGAGGATTGTCAAGAAGAAGGCTGAAATAAAAAAACAGGTTGGTCCACTATGTAGTAGGGTACAAGAAAATTTTGAGAAGATAAAGACATAAGCAAGGTTATTTGACAGCTCATGGAATGGAGGTCGGTGGTACCAAAGTTAGAGGGCCTTGGGAGAACAATGCATGGTTTCACTTACTGCTAGAACTTGTAGTTGTGGGAGATGGGACTTAACAGGAATTCCTTGCAAGCATGTTGTTTCTGCAATCTACTTAGAAGGTTCAAATGGAGGTAATGGTGTGCCTGAAGATTGGGTTCATGACTACTACACTTTGAAAATGCAAGATAAAATCTATTCACACACCATCAATCCTATAAATGGGAAAGATATGTGGGAACACCAAGAATATATTCCAATTGTTGCCCCAAGATGTGCACAACTGCGCACCTAGAAAATTGAGAGTAAGAAAATTGACCCAAATGAAATACCAATAGGTAACAAAGGAAGAAGGGGTACCAATAGACAGATGAGTTGCCAAAGATGTGGAAATTATGGTCACAACTTGAGGAGTTGCAGAGGTCAAGGCTTTCATGGTTGCATGAATCAACAAACTAGGAAGAAACATAAAAAGAATCCTGGTCAGGCCTCAATTGAACAAGTAAGTTGTATATTTTTACAATTTCATTTAATTTTTACTGTGTGGGTTTGATTAACATTGGTGTTTTTTTTTCAGGTGGAAATTAATGCTCAAGTAGCATGTGACATTGGCAATCTAGTTGAAAGGAGTTCGATCAGTTATTTTTTATTTTCAGCTAACAATTTCATGATTTACAAACAATGTTTACTATGAATTGCTTAGATTAAGTGTATTTGTAGGCATTATCAAGAAAAGGCAAAGGAAGTGGTAGAGGAATCGGTAAGGAAAGCACTGACAGGGGCAGGGGAAGCACTGGCAGGGACAATTCTAATTCTACAATAGAAGTAAGTTTTGTTCTACTTTTACATTTTTCAAACATTCTCAACCTAGGAAACAAGTTTGACATGTTTTGATGTATGAATTTTTAGGGACTTCCAACTCAAGCCAAGGCAAAAGGAAGGGGTATGTGCAGAGGAAAGAATTCTCAACCAAGCCCAAATGTTGGGATTACAAGTCTGCAATCAGTGGTACAACCATCTACTGGATCACAAACCCAACCTCCAAGTTTCATGTTAAATGGATCAACTATTGTAACAACTGAAGGTTTGTTGGAATGGGCTGCCAAGGAAAGGGAAGCAAGACAAAAGAAGAAAGGCAAGGCAGTTGGAACATCAACATATTTAGACATTTAAGTTGTAATGTTTCATTAACAATGGTGCTGTTAGTACTTGTATATTTTTTAGGCTTTTGAGCCTAAAAAACAGAATAGGTACAACCATATTTTTGTGGCTTTTAAGCCTAAAAAACACTGGTGTTAGTACTTGTATATTTTTGAGGCGTTTAAGCCTAGAAAACCGGTATTAGGTGTCAAGACTTGTATATTTTGGAGGTACTTATATAGGTACTTATGTATTTTTGTGGCTTTGTAAATTCAGCTCCATGCTTGGTTTTCAATTCAGTCCATTTTGGTTTGTTGCCTTGAACAGTGTATACTCTTATACATATTAGGTAAAGGATGATGTTTACACACCATTAATGGCAACCTAACTATCAGCATTGATGAACCAAGACACAAAACATAATTTACACAATTTACAACATTGCATTGATGAACCAAAGCAACAAATGGGCCAAGACACAAAACACAATCTACAAGCATATTGACAAACAAACCATATTGGCAAATAATACAACACAACCTCCATGTTCTATTGATATAACATTGCCACAAAAAAAAAACCCATACAACACACCCCCTGTTCTCTGTTCTATTGATATACAAACATTGCCAAAAAAAAAAAAAAAACACTCCCCACTTCCTAACTACTAGTCATCAAGATTACAATGATGAACCAAGACACAAAACTCAATCTACAAGCATACCATTTGTATTTATTATCATTGGCAAACAAACCATATTTGCAAATAATACAACACAACCCCCTGTTTTATTGATATAACAACAGTGCCAAAAAAAGAAACTCATACAACACACCTCATGTTCCCTGTTCTACTAACATTACAACATTGCCATAAATACACACTCCCCACTTCCTAACCACTAGTCATCAAGATTGCAATGATGAACCAAGACACAATCAACACCACCCACATCCACCTCTGTTTTGCATTTTGTCTTGCAACAGTAGCTTCATAGTGATTCACTCTTTTAAGGAGACCTGGGATGATTACCCTTCCTCTTTCACACATAGGTGGGTCAAACCACCTAAAATATTTACAGCCCTTTCTCTGTAGCAAATAATAGAAGAAACATTATCCACAGCAAACAATAGAGTCAAGAAACTCTGATCTCCTACACAAAAGACGTAAATTTAGAGCAAATATAATAGGTAAACTGCTTCCATACACAACATAATTGGTAAACTGATTCCATACCTAAATTGGCGAAAATAATTGCAAATTAAAAACATATTACCTCACGTGAACACGAACAAAAACGTCTTCCAGGGTTTGCATCAGTCCAAGCAGTTTTGATGACTACCCTTGCTCCACATGCGCAATATAGGTCTCCCAGGTCTCCCATTTTCGTTCTTTCCTGGGTTTGGAGTTTTGATGGATTTTATATATAACTGAGAGAGGAGACGAGAGATAGATGGCGGGAAGACTTCGTGCCAGGCAACTACCCGTGGAAAAGACACTAATGCCCTCACGTGAGCTGCACAATTGTTCATTAACGGTGACTAATAAACGGCGTGAGGGGCTAGGGACCACCGATGAGCCAAAAAGCCTTACTTTGGTCAGTGGTGAAACTTTTGAAAGTTTGGGGACTAATGGTGTGCTTGGCCGAAGTTCAGGGACTAATGGTACACTTATCCATTTCTCTATCATCACCACCATCTCCTCTCTTTTAATTATGTTTAAACATTTTTCTCTTTTTAAACAAAAAAATAGTAACTAAAACAAAAATAATAGTTCCGAAGTCAAAAAAACAAAAATATAAGAGGTTAGTAAAATTAAAATAATTTACGAAACAAGCGACTATAAAAATATAAGTTACAGAATCAACAAAACAAAAATAATTTAATGTGGAGGTTCGTAAAATGAAATAATTTACGGAACAATTTTTTTAAAAAATTCTTATAAAAAAAGTAAAACAAAAATATGTTAGTAAAATAAAAAAATTTGATGGAACAAAAATAATAGTTATAGAATTAATAAAAAAAAACAATTTAAACTGAGGTTACTAAAATAATTTCGTTATTTTTTATTTAGCTTATTTTCGTATCAGAAATTTATTTATTCATAAAATACAAATATCTATAATACAATACAGCTCATAGTCACACGCTTGCAATTGATTTGAGATAAAAATGGGTCAGGATTTACTTTTTTTACAAAGATTCTACGGCCACGATTAAAAGTTATCTTCACATGTGCGACACCGGTTACAAAACGGTTTACCAATTTACTGTTTTACCAAGATTCTACGGCTATTGAATAAAAAATATTTTGCAACACCAATTTCCAAATAATGTCTCTCTATTTTTTTTAAAGAATTTTCATTATAGTTTTTTAAAAAATTACAATTTTCTCTCCTAAAATTTTATAAATAGGTTGGAAATATTCTTAATTAATGGTAGCACATGCTTTAATTAGGAAGTATAAGTTAAAGTTATGAGTAATGCTAGAGCCACTCAATGAGCACTCAAATTTGTGCACCAAATGATGTGGTTTTCAATGTGTCATCTTATTTGACATTTTATGGGCTCCACTATAAGTTAAAAAGTTATGTTAACAATATGACACATAAGATGTCACATCATTTGATACCTAAAATTGAGTGCTATTAGAGTGGCCCTAGCATTACCCTAAAGTTATTGACGAATGTCAAATTTTTAAACGAAAAATTGTGTACATGCATTCATTTCAATGTAATATTGATATATATTAAATATAAAGAATGCCTCTCTATCACATTTAATCTCACAATCTCAATCATTTTTATCACTTTTTTTCCATCCCTATTTTAATTATTGAGATATTACGGTTTACAAGACGGTTTACAGTTATTATTTTACATTTGCGAAAATTAGTTACTCTTTTACTGAGATATTACGGTTTTACAGTTAATATTTTACGGTTTTAGAGTTTTACAATTTTATGATTGCGAAAATTTGTATTTGTATTTTTTTTTCTTTTTAATTGTTATTGTAATTAACTTAATCAATTTAATTTTTTTCCGACCCGTAATTTCGTATAAAAATTTAAAAATTTAAAAAAAAATCGTAAGTTTTGTAATTTGAAATATTTGTTTTTTTCTTTTTAACTGTTATCTGGCCCGTTTTTTCCAGTCCTCAATTTCATATACAAATTATTAATTAATCCCTCCGCTCCGGGCAAAGAGGTCTCGTTTGAAAGTCAATTTTTTTAAAAAAATAATATTTTTAGTAGTTCATTTCCACAGTATCTGCTTCATTTATTGATAAATTCCCAAACTGGCGTCGTGTCATCGGCACGGGCAAGAGTACTAGTAATTTAATAAAAGTAATCATTCAAAATGAAAAACTTATTTGAGTTCAGATTGTATTTTTTGTGCGGAAAAAATTCAAGTTTGTTTGAAGACATTCAGAGTTTTTGAATAGTATAAAGTGTTCATGGTTGTCAGGTCATGAATTGACACTTAAAATTGGTGTTCCAGTAATGCTATTGAGAAACATTGACCATACTGCAGGGTTGTGTAATGGAACAAGACTAAACATCATAAATCTTGGGGATCATATTATTGAAACAAATTTTTTGAAAGAAAGCAATGTTAGAGAAAAGGTTTTTATCCTAAAATTGTCATTAACTTCATCCGATGTAAGACTGTCTTTTATGTTTCAAAGAAGACAATTATCATTGCTAGTATCATATATAATAACAATTAACAAGTGTCAAAGTCAATAATTACATTTAGTCGTAGGTCTCTTTTTGAAGAAACTAAATATTGATATGCGGTGAAAATGAAAAATTTACTAATAAGATAACAAATGTTGTGTATAAGGAATTTTTTTAGAATCTATAATGATTAATGATATATTTATGTGTAATTGTTAATAAACTGATTATTCTTATTTTATCCTTTAAGATTTTTTATCCTTTTTATTTTGTTTATATACGATTTAGTTGACGTGCGTTTAACGCACGGGTTAAAAACTAGTCTTTGCTAAAAGTGGGTCTGTATGAGGAAGCAATTCATTATGATTTTTCTTCTTCTTCTATATGATTATGATATGAAAAGTAATTTGAAAAGCCTTTATAAAAGAATCAATGCAGCAATTCTTCAAACCTTAGGAAAATTCATCTCTCGTAATCTCCTATTCAAATCCTTGATTGCAGAAATGGATTCATCGCTCAGCGACAATGACTGATCCATCGACAAATCCTCTTTTGATTCCGACTCTACATTGATCACCTTTATGTTGTCAACTTCCCTCACTCATCTCAGGCTTGTGAAGGAATCGAAGACTCCGATGTGGGCATCGGAGACTTCGATGTGAGCATTGAAGACTCCGATGTTGGTGTCGAAGACTGTAATGGAAGGAACTCTGATTTTGCTCTTCACTTGAGTTTTTGATATGATATCTTTCTGAGATTAATATCTCAAGTTTTGAATCTGTAAGATAAAAATAGGAAGTTGAACAACTGGCTTTACTTTTCAATTGTATCATGGTCAATGGTTGACTGTTGTTGTTTTCGTAGGTCGTTTTGATTTAGAACAAGTCTTTGTGTGATTGGACCAAACCCAAAAAGTAGGTGACACAATTCACAATTCCAGATACGTTCCTCGTCTTCTCTCCTTCTTCGATGCTCTTTCAATGTCCAAAATTTTGAGCGATGCCCAAATTTGAACAAAGGCTTTTGCGTTGTGATGCCCACAATTTTGAGTGATGCCCAAATTTGGGCAGTGTCTTTGTCCACGTACCTTTCTTTCATTGAGGGTATCTTCAACATTTTATTCAAAAAATGTACTTTAGCAATTAAATAAAAAGAAAGTAAATTGGAGGTTATCACCCAAAAAATTATGACAAAACACATCTAGAGCTGTCAACTGACCCGGCCCAACCATGTCCAAGTCCATCAGGTCTAGCTTAGCATTGGACCGGGTCAGGCCTACGATATATCAGGCCTCAAGAAACACAAGCCTAGCCCATATCAACTCCGGTCTATGGGAAAAAAAAACTATTTATTTTTATTTAGCAAACTGGCTAAATTGGCTAAATTTGCAAAATTAACAGTATACTCCCCATTTTGTTGTACCGTGAATCTATACCTCATTAGCAAAACACATGCCAACTAAATTTGATCCATTTCCACAACAAAATCACAGAAAAATAGAATAGACATTAAAATTTAAAACCAAACAAAACATCTGCAAATGCTTTTGATACTTCAATAAGTCAATCAATCTATCAATTCAACTCAAAACTCATGATTCACAAACCCTAACAAGATTATTATAAATTCATATATAGAATTATATTATAAATAATTGCTTCAAAATTGTCAAATAATTCAATGGAATATAACTAGATCAACAACAAACACCAGATACATGACCATATTATATTGAAGTATCACTGTATCAACCAATAACCATAACGAGAGAGATAGAGAGTAAGAGTATGTAGAGTCGTGTCGGTGAGAGTGAGACGAAAGAGGCTGCGCTTGTGACGCCATGAGGAATGGGGAGTACCGAATGGCGACTGGCAAGTGCTGAAGGAGGGAGACGACTCAGACGAGTGAAGACTGAGGAATGGAGTGAGGAGGCGGACTCGCCGGCGCAAAGGGTTTGGGTTTTGACGTCGGCGGAGGCGATTGGATCTGGTGAGAAGAGAGATCAAAAATCTTTTGTCAGAGTCTTTAAACAGAGAGGAAGAGGATTAGAGGATTAGAAGACGGCGTGACCAGAGATGGGACTGGAGTGGGCGGAGATGAGAGATTGGCTGGAACTAGACATAGAGACCAGAGCGGATACAGAGACGAGGGACCGATTTAGCATAGAAAGATGAGAGAGCCATTAGGTGTGAGAGAGAAAACGAAATAAAATGCGTTGCTTTCGCCGGATTTTGGGTAGACGACCGGAGAGGACAACCGAAACTGGGAAAGGCTTGGATTGCATTTTGGTATTTTAATTGATTTTTTAGTTGATTCTGTTTAAACAAAGTGAGAATAAGAGTTGAATCAAAGAGAATTTTGTGGGTGTGGATTGCCTTGTGATTGATTTGAAAAATGAGAGGTTAGTGGATGGAATTGGTTTGGATTCAGTATTTGGGAGGGAGTTCTTTAATTCTAGGTTTTTTCTTCCTTAATTAATCAGAGAAGATGACTGACGATGACGAAGACGTGTGCAAAACTAAGGGTCTGTTTGATTTAGCTTATTGATATGTGTTGATGACTTATTCTGATAACTTATTACTTATGACTGATGACTAATAACTGGTGATGTTTGATTTAACTTTTTAAAAGTGCTGATTAATTTTCATAAGTTAGTGTGTATGTTTGATTAATAAGTTGAAATCAAATATAAAGACTAAAATAGCATCATCACAAAATGTGATTTACATTATTATTATTATTATTATTATTATTATTATTACTATTACTATTATTATTAATAATAATATTAATTTTAATCATGTCATTATCATTATTACTTATTTTATTTATTATTATTATTATTATTATTATTATTATTATTATTATCACTTTTTTATTATTTTATTAATAATAATACAAATTTTATCACTATTATTAATTATCACTATTATTATTATCATTATTATTTCCTTAATTATTATTATTATATTAACATTAATATTACTTTTATTATTATTATTACTTGTTAATTTTAATATTTATTTTATTATATTAATAATATTATTAATTTTATTTATATTATTATTATTGATTTTATTATTATTAATATCTTATTTTATTATTATAATATTGATATTAATATTACTTTTATTATTATTATTACTTATTATTGTTACAATTATTTTTACTATATTATTATGAATACTACTTTTTAGTATTATTATTAGTATTAATAATAATAATAATTATTATTATATTTATCATTATTAATACTATATTTATTATTTTTATTATTATTTTAAAATTTATCATTATTCATATTATTATTTATTAATATTATTATAATTTCTTTTATTATTATTAATTTTTGTTTTTTTATTATTATGAAGAAGGGTAATCTTGGAATATATAAAATTTCAATAAAGAAGATGACTCACATGTTTTTGAAAAGTAGAATTAAGCTCACAACTTATGATCTTACATGTGCTTTTAAGTTGCATATGACTTATTACTTATCTTACTATAAGTGAAATCAACAAAAAACAACTTGGTAAGTCATAAGTCATAAAGACTTCAGGATAAGTCAAATCAAACATGCACTAAGTATTTAGGAAAATACTAAGTTTACCACCAGGATTACCACTATGGCGACAACTTTGCCTTGAAGACAAGGTGCATGTGAGGTGCATGAGCATCTTCAAGGTATAGTTGTCACCATAGTGATAATCCTGGTGGCAAACCTAGCAAAGTTGAAGTATTTAACATAAGTTCATTTCAAATCTTAACGTTTAACCAAAAAAAGTTAAATTGTAAAGCACATTCATCATTACGAAAATTTGAAGTTGAAGTGATCTAATTATAATTTTTAGTCGTTACCATAACTCTTTTTAATTTTAAAATAACATCAAGTATGAAATGTCACTTGTCAACAATATTAGAGCATCCTCAATGTGTATATTTTTAATACAACTTCTTAACTAGGTTCTATTGTCATTTACACATTTTGCTTTTCTTACACATTTAAAACTAAAATTTTCCATTACATACTATTCTTACACAATTTTTTATATAAAAAATATTAAATTTAACATCATCCCAAACCCCCTCCCCCCACAAGGCCCCTGGCCCCCGGCCTGCCAGCCGCCTGCCTTTGCAGCCAAATAGGAATTTCCCAATTAGAAAGTTATCTCTCTCTCTCCTAAGTATACATCTAGTGACCACTAACACATTTACCAAAACATTAGGAAGTTGATTTTTGATACAATGGTGATGCTTACAAGTACGGGACCAACAACCCAAAAAGACCTTTTCGGAATTATATTTTCTTAAGAAATGTTTTGGGATTTGAAAGAAACATATAGTTTCAACATCATAAGTAAAAGAAGAAATTTCGCCAATGGGGTATCAAAATTTTATGTCTTTAAAAAGAAGGATTAAATAATTATTTAGTTTCTGAATTATCTAAAAACTATGTATTTGGTCTTGTGATTTTTTCGAAATGCGTTTGATCTTTAAACTCGATTTTTGTTAAGAGATTCCCCCTCACGGGATTACTGTCAGTTTTGTCGTCAAATTTTTATTAAATTTTCGAATTTGCCCATAGTAATTTTAATGGTCCAAAATAATAAAAATAATAATAAAAAAGAAAAAAGAAAAAAAGAAAAAGGGAAAAGCAACAGATGTATTGTTTCGTTAATAAACAATGTCATCACCAAGAAGACCCATCTCTGATCTCTCACCAGCCTCTTCATCTTCCATCGGCCTCCACTTCATTCTTCCATCGCTAGTCGCCTTCTCATCTACAAACACAACAGTCTACTTCATCGCCAAGAAGATCCCATCTCTGATCTCTCACCAAGTTCCGTTCACCTCTTTTTCATACCCGGTAGAATCACCTTTCCCGTTCATCTCGGCATGTCATGAATCATGTCCGGCCAAGTGAGACCTCGTCTTCTCAGATTCCGACCTCAACCAGCCCTAGTGAACTTGCTGTAGCCTTCAAATCCGGCGACCTCTTCATCTCTCCTGTCGTTCTCATCTCAATCTCCACCATAGCCAGCGATAAGTGCTGGTTTCTTCTCTAGATCTCTCTGATTTTTTTTCTTCCAGAGCCGCCGACCTCATCCTTCTCGTTCTCATGTTCCGGCGCTCCAACTCCAACCCATCGGTATCTCAAGACCCATGTTCAGATCCGACTAGAAACATCCCTAATCGCCATCGATCTTCCCAACTTAACCGACTTCCTTGTCCGCGATCTGCCCATGCTTCAGTCACATCTCCATTCTCTGCAACACCGAAGCCATTGTCTTCTCCAAGAACTGGTCTTCTCATCCATTCCGGCCATCTTGTAACTGCTCAGTCACAACTTCGTCTCCATTTTGATGAAGGTTGTGCACATATACTATTCTGGAGCACACCTACACGCCATCATCCCTTTGTAAAATCCGAGCATAGGGCTTGAAAATTGGAATCCCTCACTATCCTTGAACTCAAATTTTCAATTTAATTACTGAATTTGAGTATTGTTCAACTTAGGGCTTATCGAGAATGAAGATCAAATTAGAGGGTCTGGGTTTTCAACTATTAACATTACTAAGGGCAAATTCGGGAATTCAATAAAAATTTGACTACAAAACTGACGGTAATCCTGTGAGGGGAGAATCTCTTAGCAAAAACCGAGTTTAAGAACCAAACACATTTCGAAAAAAGTCACAGAACCAAATCCATAGTTTTTGGATAGTTCAGGGACCAAATAATTATTTAATCCTAAGATAATTCATTATTTTAGAAAAAAATAATGTATTTCCTCTTTATGAAACGCAATCTATTAGTAATTTGTAAAAATCTAACAAAATTCACATAAAGATGTTTTATGAGCCACCGTTAAAATATAACAAAAGTTAACAATTTAAAATTAATTTTAAGCACAATTATGAATACCATGGAAACATTTACAAACATGTAACTACAATGGTTAAAAAATGAGAAATTACAGGACAATCCACTTTCCAAAGTCTTCAAATGCTACGGTTTCAATCTTTTCAATCGGGAAATGACATTTTTGTGGATAAAAAACTATATTACCCTTAATTAGCCTGCGATGCGCTACGAAAATATATCGAGGTGTATCGATTTTTGCACTGCGATGAATCAATTTTAATGAACTTGTGACGCACTACAGAAATGCATTGCGGTGCATTTATTTTTGCACCACGATGAATCTATTTAAATTGAATCAATTTTAATTACAAAATTTAATTTTTGCACAGTGATACATAAATTTTAATTACCTAATCCAAATTGCATCACGGTGCACCAACGTCTATGCGCCGCGATAAATTAATTTTTGCACCGAGATAGGTAAATATTATATAATTCAATTTTGCATCGTGATACAAAATATATAGAACCAGACTACGTCCTCCACCTTCGCCTTCCATCTCCTCGTTGTAAGCATTCTTCTTCCTCCTCCTCCTCCGTCTTCGTCCTACTAAAAAAATCCTTTAATCCAATTTTGTACTGCGATCCCCATTTCGTTGCCCAACAAGGGTGATTTTCGAATCCAATATGTTTACCAAAGCTGTTGAAGGAGACGATGACATTTTCGGAACAATATTTTTATTTAAAGTTAATTTTTCGTGCTTTTTGGATGCAAAATTAATTATTAAATTATTGCAATTGATTTCATTTAACAAAACATTTACAATCAATAATAAACCTAGTCCATTTTAATATTTGATGAGACATTGTCGATCTTAGATGAGATTTAATGGAAGAGAACAGAGAAGATATTTAAATATTAAAAAATAGCAACGACATTAATTTATTATAATAATGACTATTAATGAGTGTGGAAAACTAAGAGTTAATCTTAACATTTTAAAAATTATTAAAAATAAATATTTATTTCGTTCCAAATAAATAATTAACTATACTATTTTGAAATATTTTATTTTAAGAGTTTACTTTAAAAAATTATATGTACAATTACCATAGCATTTTAACATAACCCTTCACATTTGATATTAACATATAAATTGTACGCAATAAATTTGGTAACTATGATCAATTTGATTATTAGTTATATATCTTTTACTTATTAGAATATTTTTCAAACATGATCTCTCTTTGTCGAATGGAGGAAGCAATAATTTTTTTGGGAATGCCTAAAGCCCTAGCTTTAATAGCTTTACCCTTGTGTCTAGAGATATTGAAAGGGTCGACCCTAGCCCTACAGGGTCAACAGTGAGTTAAGCGAGCCATTTGAACGGATCACTCAAATCGCAACACTAACTCTAACCCTGTAGGTCTCGACTTAATATGGTCCTAAACGGGTCACGCCTAGAAAACATGATGTTTTATTTAAATAAAAATTTGAAATTAAGTAATAAAAATAATGCCGAAATTCAAAAGAATCAAAATACAAAACAATTAACAACTTAAACTACTAGTGTACGCACTAATAAAAACATGAAACAACTCAATAAAAATCATGTTCAGTTTTCACTCTTCAACTACATTCGAAATCGAACATTCTTTTGAGAAAGTATATTCTCTTCAACATCATTATCCTCTTCATCTACAATAATAAAATAACATAAAATAAATATTAGTAAGAAGTTAATACAATCAACTATTTTAATCAACTAGCAAAATATAATATACTAAGGTCGGCCCGTTTAGCCCAAAATTTAAATAGGTTGGATTTTCTCGACCCTAATCCTTTTTGGTTCCTGGTTAGCAGGGTCAACCATGCAGTTCTCGACCCTTTTAACATCTCTAATTATGTATCCAAAAATCACATTTTGATCAATTTTGGAAACTTAACTGTTTTAGAACTGTACTAGCGACCACGTTTGGGTTTGACTTTCATCAAATATACATACATCACCACAAAGCTAACAGATGATAAACATTGGTTTACCAAATGAAATGATAATATATATTAGACATTTGAATTTCACACAAAAAAGTCAGGATGACTGAGTGATGTAGGGATCCATACTCAAGTTCCTGTCCTCGTGAGAGAGTGTAGGTTTGAATCTCACTTCTGACAATTTTGTACCCTCATCCTAACCAAAAGAAAATCTTTTAGCCCGCGGGCCAACCTGGAACCTGACAGGCCAACCCTGGTAATAGGGGTGGTAATTTGAGACACGACATGATTGGCCGACACGATATTATAGGGTTTGGGCTGGTGCTTATCGGGTTCGGGCTGTTATATGGTCAACACGATAAGACACGATAAAAAATGAGTTGTTATCGGGCTAGGGCTTAAAATATATATTTTTTAAATTTACTAGTAGGTGTTCACTTCTTTTAAACTATTTTCATGATTATTTTATAGTTTTATCATTTGAACACTTATGACTTTTAAACTAATTGACTATTTATATTGATAAATTTTCAAAATATGTATTAAAAAATCAAAATTGTATATTTTATAATGTTTATTGAGCTTAACGTGCTTAACGGGTCTGACTAAATAAATCGTACTTTTTTGCTTATCGTGTCGTGCCGTGCTTTTCGTGTTTTTATCGTGTCATGTTCGGATTTTAATATTAGACACGATAAGCTTATTGTGCCGTGTTCGTATTTGTGCTTATCGTGTCGGCCCAATAACGGGCCAGTACAACCGATTTGCCACCCCTACCTGGTAACCCGCTACCCTGCAGGGTCAGCCCGTTTAGTCCGAAATTTAAACGGGTTGAATTTCCTCGACTCTAACCCTTTCCGATTTCCGGTTTGCAGGGTCAACCTTGCGGTTCTCGACCTTTTTAACATCTCTAATTGTATTAAGCATTCCCAATTCAAATCTGATGAGAAAGATAAAGAAAGTCATATAGACTTTTTACATTCCCAAGGTGTAATTAACGAGGGAAGACAAACGATGCCCAATTTATGCATTTCAATGCCCAAATTTGGGCAGAGCTTTGTCAACGTGTCTTTTTTCATTAAGGGTACATTCGTTATTTTTTCTTCAAAATTGCATTTTAGCAGTTTAAAACAAATATAACTGACTTTTTCGGTTATAATATTTAGGTAGTATTTGGGCACCAAAATGGGCACAAGTGTAGGGATTATTTTTTAAGTTTGGCCGTGTGGACTGTGAGTAAATAATTGTGGAATATCAGTCACTGCTCATTAGTCATTCCTTTTGAGTTTTGAATAAAATTTGGATTCCACCGCACCTCCTCCTCCTCCTCCTCTACATATTAGTTGACTTACCTTTACTGATGATGACGGCGACTGAGAATTATCTGAAAAAAGAGTTTGATAAATTGACAAGAAATTTCTACACCGAACATAATTACCGTCTTAAATGGTATTTCCGTACAATCAAATGATATTATAGGTTATAGTTTTTGATATTATTCAGAGCTTAGTGTTAGAGTCGTTAGATGATTGAGTTGGTGATGATTTGAAAAATTCATATCATCACTTAGAAAAGAACATATTTAATTTAATGATGTAGAAATCGAAATATATTTGATTTAACGCCTAGTAACAATAAAACTTGTAGTAATATCACAAGTACAAGCTAGTTATATCATAACTCTTGTGTATATGGACTAATGAAATGATCTAAACATAAATTTTCTTAATTTTTGTCAACAATTAAAACATGATGCTCATTTTCGCTTTGAGAGAGGATTATATTTTATCCAAATGAAGATAGTGCATCCTCCCTCCGCCTCAAAACAAGCGTACCTAGCAGCTAGCGCCCAGCAAGCCTACTTTAAAATGAAGCAAAGGATAGAGCATCCACCAGTGGGTGATTTAATTTGCTTCATCTTTGGTGCTTTGAAGAACCTTTGGAGATGGTCTAAGGAGTTATCCTCCCTTTTGTTTTTTAGTTTTGATTTGATGAATGGGTTTGGCACATGCAGATTCCCAATGCACAATGAACAGAAAAATGCAAATTTGTAGAACATTGTGTGTGGCGATTTTAATATCATATTAGACCCATGTGAAAAAAGCGGTGGAGCTGGCTGGGATCGTCAGGGTGCTCTTGAGTTTCACGCTTGCCTTAGTGCAGCGAATTTGTCTGACATAGGCTATCAAGGAAATCAATATACATGGTGTAATAACCGCGATGGTCGAGACACTATCTTCCAACGGCTTGACAGAGTGGTTTGTAACTCACATTGGCTTTCATCCTTTGCTTCTACTTCCGTGGCTCATCTAAATAGAACCTGTTCCGACCATGCTCCTCTCCACATATCAATTAATTTAGCGGCAGCGCCAAGAACCTATCACTTTCGGTTTCTTAATGTTTGGGTTTCCCATCCGTCTTTTTTGGCTACTGTTAAAGCAGCGTGGGGAGAGCAGGCTTGGGGGCGGCCTATGGTTAAGTTTGCAAATAAATTAAAGGCGGTTAAACGTGCGCTAAAAGTTTGGAATAAGGATATTTTTGGCAATATTTTCCAAGCTGTGGAAAAGGCTGAAGAAGATGTTCTGAGCATGGAAAATCAGTATGCTTCTAATAATTCTCCGGAAAACCGAGCTGCGCTTCACTCGGCTCAGGCTATTTTAAAGCAAAAGTTGAAAACAGAAGAGGAATTCTGGCGTCAAAAGTCTTATTTGAAGTGGCTGAAAGATGGTGAGGGAAATACCAAGCTTTTCCACTCTTCTGTTAAGCATTCCAGGAATAAGTTGTTTCTTCATTCTATCAAGGACATGCATGGGAATGTCTTATCTAATGCGAACCTAATTAAAGTTGCTGCTATTGATTTCTTTCGAGATCAACTCACAGCATGTCAATGCACTCCGAATGAGTTATTGGATGTTATTCCTTCTATGGTTTCGGCGGAGCAAAATGATTTGCTCTCCGCCCCGCCTACAATTGAGGAGATAAAATCTATAGTCTTCTCGCTTAGCAGTGATAGTGCTGCCGGGGCTGATGGGTTTACTGGTAAATTCTATACATCATGTTGGGATGTTATTCTTTGAGGATTTATTTTTGGCCATCTCTCGAATTCTTTGCCGGTTCGATGCATCAAGTCATGGACCAAAGACTATTATTCTTCCTATCCCTAAATCCAATCCGATTGACTCCTTTAAGGATCTTAGACCGATAAGCTTGTGCAATTTTTGCAACAAGGTGGTAACCAAGTCGCTTGCCTCCTGATTTCCACCATTTTGCCGTTGATTATTTCTACTAATCAAAGTGCCTTTACCAGAGGGCGTCTTATTCAAGACAATCTTCTTCTTGCTTATGAATTGACTCACCAGCTCAAGAAGAAAGTTAATGGTTCTAACGTCATTATCAAATTAGATATGGCCAAAGCTTTTGATAGGGTTTCTTGGCCCTATTTAATCTCGGTGCTTCGAAAATTCGGATTTGGTGAGACATTTATAGATATGGTATGGCGGGTTATTTCAAATAATTATTTCTCGGTCATGGTGAATGGGATGTCTGAGGGTTTTTACCACTCTACCCGCGGTCTTCGACAAGGTGATCCGCTATCACCTAGCCTCTTTATTATTGCGGCTGAGGTTCTGAGTAGGGGGCTTAATCAACTTCAGCAAGAGCACCAACATTATGCCTATTCCTCTTCAAGTGGTTGTCCAATTATATCCCATTTAGCTTTTGCGGATGATATCGTTATCTTCTGCAACGGTAGCAAACATTCTTTGACTCGGCATCGTAAGCTTGAGTCCTACGAACAATGTTCGACGATCTATTAATGCGGGTAAAAGTTGCTTCATGGTTTCGAAACTCTAGCGGAGTCTCGAGTTGCTAATATCAAACGCCATGTGGGCTTCGATCGGCCTCCGGTTATGTACTTAGGATGCCCGCTTTTTGAAGGTCGGAAAAAGAAAAGCCTCTTTGACCTCTAATCTGTAAATTGCAGTCCAAAATTAACTCTTGGACGGGGGCATTTCTTTCGCAAGCTGGCAAAGCGACTCTTATAAATTCCGTCCTTCACTCGATGGTTATGTATCAAATTGCCGTCTTGGATCCGCCCAAAGCTGTGGTTAAGCATATTCAGAAAATTTTAGCTAATTTTTTTTGGGGCTCCATTGATTGCAAACAGAAACTGCATTGGGTCGCGTGGGAGAAGTGCTGTCGGCCTGTTTCTGAAGGCGGGATTGGCATTCGTGCTGTTCAAGACATTATTGATGCTTATTCGATGCAGATTTGGTGGCGGCTCCGTTCGTCGGACAGCCTCTGGAGTATGTTTATGAAAGCCAAATATTGCTCTTTGTCTCATCCTCTTCTCTCTTCGAATAAAGGCTCGTATTCTTGAGGCGATTTGCTCGATTCGAGGAGGTCGACAAACACATCAAATGGATAATCAAGTGGGGATTGTTTCACCTGGTTTGATAATTGGTTGCCAGATGTTATTTTGCATGGGCCAGCATCTAGTAACTTTCCAAGAGTTAAAGATATATTTTCTCCTCCGGATTCCGTGGAGGCCATGGCTGAGATTGGATATGATGCAGTTCAATCGATTGAAAAGCATGGTGTAGCATTGTCCGATCATTCTGATGTTGCTGTTTGGGGCCTTTCAAACAGTGGTGCTTTTTCTTTTGCCTCGGCTTGGAGCATAACCCTGGAAGCACTGGCCTATTATATATTCAGCCGCTTTTTGCTGGAATAAAAAGCTTCCAAGGCGTATCTCTTTTTTTATGTGGCGTCTTCTTCAGCAACGTCTCCCTCTTGATGAGAGTATTAGAAAAAGAGGAGTTCATCTGGTCTCTCGGTGTGCTTGCTGCGAAGAGGGTAATTTCGAATCTTACTCTCATGTTTTCCTTGATAGCCCTATTGCCCGATATATATGGTCGAATTTAATAGAGCGAGGAATTCGATTCAATGGTGATTCCGTGAACTTGTGTGTTGCTTGGTGGCTAGAGAAACCCAACTCTCTGTTATTTTCTATCACCCCATCTATCATTTTGTGGGAGCCGTGGAAGCATCGAAATTCTTGCCTTCATGATAACGCCGTAGTCCTCCGTGGATTTTAGTTGATCGAATTCGCTTTTGATTTCTTCTATTCTTAAGGACGCGGGTTTCACTTTAATTCGTGGGATCTTGGGATCGCATCTTTGACGCCGGCTTGGTCGTATCTCTTCGAGAATTGTCCGTGTTATCAGCTGGTTGAAGCCTCCGATGGGGTTTGTTAAGCTTAATTGCGATGGAGTTAGTAGGGGAAATCCGGGCTTTAGTTCGGGAGGTGGTGTTATACGTGATTTCTGCACCGCTCTTTGCCTATGCCGATTATTATGGGCATTGCAATAGTATCATGGCCGAAAGCAAGGCTTTGTTGCAAGGTTTAAAATGGTCAAGCCGCAGGATGGAATCGGGCTATAATTGAAACCGATTCAAGAGCACTTTAGATTGTATTCAAGGAGCGCTGTCCTTGGTAATCGCTCGTATTTGTTTAGGGATATTCAAGAGTTGGTTCAAGAGTTGGGTATCTCCATTCAGCACTGTTATCGCGAGGCCAATTCGGTGGCGGACGCCCTGGCAAATTATGGGTGTGATAAAGGCGAGTCCTCTCAATTCCTGTCGATCAACTCTCTTCCGGGCTATATCCGTGGCCTCCTTGTTTTAGATAAACTGAACCCCCGTAACAATTAGATCTTTTGTAATCTCTTTTCGAGGTTTTGGCCTCCTTTGTCCTCCCTTTTATAAGGGCAAGGCCGGTTGTCCCCTCAAGCTTGTATATTTCCCTTTAATTAATAAAATCAGCAGGTACCGCCCCTCGCTTTCCAAAAAAAAAAAAAAAGAGAACCCGACTTGGAAGCATGCATGGTGCTTAGAAGGAAATGGAACAAGAAGACAGAAAAGGAAAACCCTTTCAGCTCATTTTCCATCTCCCTGGGTTTTCCAAGGTATCTTCAACCCAAATGCCCGACATTAATCTCCAAAATACCGAGGGGCCTCTCAAAGGAAGTTTTCCACATACAAAAGAGTTCGAAACTGAGACATTTTCTGTAAGCGACCAAAATCCCTTCCACGTGAGCCAATCGAGATAGTCCATGTCCACATAAAGTAACATAACAAAGACTAGTACATGTTTTTCACAAGGGTAGGCTACATTGCCAAAACACTGGTACAACTCGTAAAGCGATTATAATAATACCTGGCAAAAAGCCAAATGTTAGTTTGGCACAAGATCTAGACGTTGATATGCTGTAGAAAAATTGAAATGAGCTGGTACAATATTGCTTCCCTTCCTGAGATCAACAATACTCTGAAAATTTTACCTACCCATATCCTATAAGGCTATAACTTACAAGTTTCTAAATTAAATCGCTAAGCTTTACACCCAGGCGTTTCACGTACAAGAAGAAAGATGCATCAACCAATGGAAGCAGGCTCTCTATTACGCATTGGAATTAAAACAAGAATTAAGGTATTGTGATAGGTTCTCGACATAGTTTCAAGGGATAAGTGTACCATTAGTCCCTGAACTTTGGCCAAGCACATCATTAGTCCCCAAACTTTCAAAAGTTTCACCACTGACCAAAATAGGCCTTTTTGGCTCATCGGTGGTCCCTAGACCTAACGCCGTTAGTTTATTTCCGTTAAGTGAATGTGTCAGTTACATGCACAAAATAACAGTCATGTATAATATCATCAAAATAAGGGGGTAATGTGAAAAATCTCGTTAAGTACAAGAGGAAGAAAGGTAACTACCAATTTCACTACTGGTAGTACCCGGCGGCTGAGGCTCGCCGACATCAACAGCGGCAGTAATTTCTTGAATTGTGTACTGCATCCAGAAGTCAATTAAATAGGTCGGCTCGGCTCCAGATTGCATTCCTAAACGCAGAACCCGGCAAATCGATGGGCAATTTCATCAATCCGACATTGAAGAAATTGTAATCAACTTCGAACCGCTTCCTCGATTCCCTTGTCAAGTACGGTCCAATGAAGACATTCTGGGATGTTTCCAAGTTCATATCGCGGCAGAGAAACCTGAGAGCAATCGGGTGGGCCAAATCCGAATCGACCCACGACTTCAAATGCTTGAGAATGATGTACTGTTGGAGAGAGGTGTAAGTCGACAGAGCTCTAGGGGTGAAATTGGGAGCACCTTCGTGAATCTGTCCGTTAAATCTCATGACAACCTCGTTGACAATCATTTGGCTAATTCACTGCCTAAAGAGAGAAACAAACAGAGTACCACTGGAGAGAGATAGGAAGTCGAAAGTCCTCCTCTCCTTTGCGTGTACTGTCAAATCTCACACATACATACTTTCTCTCTCTTTATACTCGTATAGTTTTCTCTGTTTTTACGATTTCAGGGCCCCTCTAGCTCAATCCCAGCCTTACCCAGCCATACACAGTTACATTTGATTCTACTGTCGTCGTCCTTCGTCGTTTCGCTTCTACTTTCTCGAAATAAAATGCTCCTGAATTTCGAGGTAAAGCAGTAAAGGAAATGACACAAAAGTCTTTCTACGCCTTCTTTTTCTTTTCCAGCTATTTGGGTTAGAATTTATAATTGACCCATGTGAAATTCAAAGTCTATGGATTAATTTTTAATTGCTCTATTGTTTTATCATACAGTATAATTCTCCAAGGACAGAGTTTCTTTTGTTTCCCAACTTTCATGGATTTGATTTCTCTGTTACTTGCTTGAAACTCAAAAGACGATTTCATTATCTGTGTTTGAATACAGTTTTCAATTTTGTCATAATATTTTTCTTGGGCTTGTTTTTCACCAGTATAGCCCCAGATTTTGCAATACGAATTTTGTTTTTGTAGAACAGAACGAAAGTAATTAGTAACATAATTTAAAAAAAAAATCAAATTCTCGTATGAATATGCAAGGGCAATAACTTCTGTCATATCTGGGAAGAAAGAGGTACCTTTCACTTTACCCCCTTATTTTGATGATGTTATACATAACCCTCTTATTTTGTGCATGTGAGTGACACATGTTCACTTAACGGAAATAAACTAACGGTGTTAGGGCTAGGGACCTCCGATGAGCAAAAAAGGTTTACTTGAGTCAGTGGTGAAACTTTTTGAAGTTGGGGGACTGATGATGGCTTCGGACAAAGTTCAGGGACTAATGGTACATTATCCCAAAAATAAAACTAGGAATTTTTGGTTTGAATAATTTTAGGAGTTTTTGATAGGATCATGGGAAGTTCTTTAAATATGTCTTTCTTGTATTTTCTTTTTCTTAAAACTTTGGACAAATGCCACAACATCCATATCATATTAGATACTCGTATATGTGACTAATTAACACCGTCATATAATTATTACTATTAATGTTGAAAATAATAAACATGAGGATTTTATCGTCTTATTATTATCATTATTATTAGTATTGTCTACAGCCGCCTCTACTAATAGTTAATTACCTTTTAAGGAATGTATGTGAATGATTGGAAGTAATATCTTGAGGTATCTCCATTTAGATAACCTAAAATTTCTATTTGAACCAAGAGTATGGAGTTGAACCAATCCGTACTTGATTGTATCCTGCATATGATTATTATACCGCAAATCATAGCATTGCAAATGAGGCATTGATAGTGTGGGAAAATGAATATAGTAATTATAATAAAATTTCTTTTTGTTTTGAGAAGAAATGGGCCAAAAATGGTTAATTTTGGTACTGTACATTGACTAATCTTTATATATTGTTACTGTAATATTTTTCGAGCGAAATTATCATTGTATTTTTATAAAAAGATACGATTTTGTTATTATCTCTAACTGTCATCCAATTTTTAACATAATTGATTTCATTTGCCTCCCGTAAAGTTTATAAAAATGTTGGAGGGTATTTATAATTATTTTATTAAAAAGACCCAAAATGACATTATTTTAAGTCAAAAAATTTTAAAAAATACAATAAATCAGAAGTTGGGTGCTTAGGGTACCTATGTAGTGCCTAGAATGTCTAGAGTACTTGGACTATATTTTGGCCAATTTCCACATTTCTAGCCGTCTGGATGGTGTATAAACGGACGCCTCGACTTTTTTTTTTATATAACAATGAATATAAATAGTATAGATCGCTAATTGTACTTCTTTTCATCAACCAAAGAAGTTGTTAAGTGTGACAACTGACAAGATGAGATGATATGGCACATTAATCATATGCTCTCTTCTTTTTACTTGTCGTTTGGTAGTCAGGATTAAGGCCAGATAAGATTAATAAGACGAATTGTCTGATGTTTGGTACGCAATAAGTGGTCGGGATTAATAATATGAGTTCTCCTGATAAAATTATTATCCCCTTACTATTAATACCAAGGGGAGGGTGGTATTATTAGCGCCATCACTAAAAAAAATTGGGATTAATATTTGTAATCTCAAAACTACCTCCGATATACAAGTGAGGATTAATAGCGAGGGCACTAATAGTACTGTGATTAGTAATACTGCTTTATCTTTATCCGACTACCAAACAAGCTCTAAGAGTTTATGGTTGAAACCTTAATTATTAAGGTATATAACTAATATTAGAAAATTGATTATAATTATACTATTATTTTAAAATAATGAATACAGGAATGGTAATGTTAAATGTAATAAAGATTATAGACATAATTGAAAGTGAATTATGTAATTGAAATACCAAAAATTGATATACTTATAGACTATTATCACTTATAAAAAATGGTACAAGGTATGCTATTACCTCCTGAGATGTGGGTGTTTTCCGGGGGGGGGGGACTGTTTATTCTTTTTTATGTTATTGGAAGAAATACTCTATTTGTTTATGACTAAAAAATCTATTATACTATTTTGAATTGTTTCACTTTAAAAACTCATTTTAAAAAATTATGTTTATAATATATATAACATTTCAACTTTACCCTATATATTTAATATTAACATATTAATTACATTCAAGTATTTTTTGTAATTATGACAAAATCTAATATTCCCTCCGTTTTTATATTATTGTCATTCTTTTCTTTTTCGTTCGTTCTAAAATAATTGTTCTCTTTCAAAACTTTTCATTTTATAAAAATATTTTTACCACTTTATCCTTATTTTTTCTACATATTTTAATTATGATCACATGCTTAAGAGTATTAAAGGAAAACACACATTTCACCAATATATATAATACATTCAATTATTTTTTCTTAAACGATATATCAGATCAAAGATGACGATAATTTAAAAGAGTGTCTCATGTAAGACCGTTTTACGGATCTTAATTCGTAAGATGGAGCCACACTCTCTTACAATTCAATCCACCAATACACAACGGGTCGAGTAAATAAAATATGTCTTATAAAAAATATCCGTAAAACTATTTTGTATCAATTTTTTACCAATTTAAAAATGAAGGGAGTAATATTTATTCTATCTGTATCTTGTTACTCTCACCAACCACTTTCTTTTTCTTGGATGGTTAAAAGACAAAATTCCAACTCAAAAGTACCTAAAACACATCATCATAAAATATTTATACTCCTCTTCCTAAATTATTGTCATATATATTTGACTTTTTTGTAAGTACAAATTTGATGTATATTTGTTAGTTTTTTTTAAATTATATAATACCTAATTTGATGTTTTTTTATGATTTATGATTTTTAAAACAAAAATACTATATCTATTTTTAAATTATCAACCTCATTTTTAATTACTTTTTGTTAAATATATATCAAATTAAATGAGACAATAATTTAAAAGCAAAAAAGTATAAAAAGTACGGTAAAATGGAGCTAAAAGTCAAAAACTCATTATAAAGGTATAACTGTAACTTTATCGAGTAATTACATTTATCTTTATTTTTTAAATAATCTATCTGGCCAGATTCTGAACACATAGAAGGTCCTAAAAAATAAACGTTAAAGTTGTTCTTAAAAAATATTTTTACAAATAAAGTCAATCAAAATATGTACTAAATTTGGAACAGTCATTTTAGTGGGCCCGGTAATATTAGCCTGTACAAGTCAATGGAGGTACACCCAAACACAAATCAAATAATCACCACATATCTTCTTGCCCTTGGGAGTTGGGGACGGCTTCCTTTGTTTTGACATTTCTACGAGGAGATTGTGTTTACCTTGCTACTTGAGGTACGAAATATATGTGCCACTAGATAAGAGGAGAGGCAATTGAAAGTTTCAGAAACTGATTCTGCACCACCATTCTAGAAGTTGATTTACTTTACACCGTAGGTATGAGCTCGGTTCGATCCAATTTTTTGTAAAAAATGATAAAATCAGAATCAGATCAATAGTTTGGTTCTCAAAAAATTAAGAATTATAATCAATCTAATATGTATAAGAACCAATATTTTAATTCGGTCTAGAACCAATCAAAGATGTACGAGAATCATGACCAGACCAATATTACGGTTTTTAACTATTTAATACAAACAAATAATAAACTCTTAAACTTCATAGCAAGATTAAAATCACTCAATAATAGTACTTTCAACAATTAAAAATGACTGAGTAATATGCTTATAACCTAACAATTCAGTTGAAATAAAATTACAAAAATGAGTAAAAACTAAAAAGTATAACAAAATTGTTGAAGGCTCGAAAAACTTGAATTAAGCAACGAGCTAGAGTTTCGAAAGTTTTGTTTGAATTGAAGACACTCTCTCTTTGACGGCAAAAAAAAAACATTATATATTGGGGGAGTTTGGGTTAGGGTTATAAATTAATATATAATTATATACAACTATATATATATATATATATATAATAACTAATTTATTGGGTTGGTTCAGTCCGATTTTATGTTTTTTGGTTTGAAACCCGGGATCGATCTAAAAGTCCGATTCTATAAAATTTCAGATCTAGGACCAAACCAAAGTATTGGTCCGATCCAGTTTTTATTGGTCTGATCCGATTCTGAAAAACTTCTACTCACCCCTACTTTAAAGAGTTACTTTATCCCATTTAATGATTTTTAAGATTACTAATCTTTCCGTTTTGGGTAAAGAATCTATTATTCTATTTTTGAATGTTTTACTTAAAATGTCCATTTTAAAAATTAAAGCATAAAAGTGTCATTTTATTATTAATATGATACTAAAAGTTTTATTTTCTTAAAAAAATTAATTATTAAATAATGACTCTTTGTTCAAAATGAAGAGAGTATTAGAGATGCTTAAAAAAAAAGAGACTAATATTAGAGATTAAAAGTAGTAGTAAGAATTTGACTCTCAATTGATGAGTTGTACATGTAAATTGATACTTTTTTCAAAAAGTTTAGCATTACTCAATCTTTATAAGTTTAGTTATATTAGACAAATGTTTTTAGTACATTGTACTCCCACCGATCCTAAATAATGTCTCCTTTTTTCCTGTTTTGTCTATTCTAAATTAATTATTTTTTTTAATTTTAATTTTTATTTAAATACTTTTATTATTTTATTCTTATTATTTTTACTTATTTCAATTATGATTTATGATTACATATACAAAGATTTTAAATGAAATCACACATTACATTAATATTTATATTGCAATTAATTATTTTTTTTAAACACTATGTTGGGTAGAGATTCAGTGTTTTATATACTAGTTAGGTACTCACTCCCTATTTTATTAGTTCTAGAGTCAAATCTCGTTGAGGAATCTTTGGGAGGTTTGATTAGATTTAGCGATTAAAAAAATGTTGGATCGGGTTAAAATGATGATTATTTAGAACGAAGAGAGTATAACGACAAGGAAATAAATTCTTATTAGTCGTAATAAAATTATCAATAATACAAACCTCGTTTTTTAAGCTTTTCTATGAAATTATTGCTACGCTAAACTTTGTTACCAAAATTTTTACTATCATTGTGGTCCAAAGTCCAATCGGTTCAAGAGATTAGACTACTCCGTCTAATTTTGCTTTATCAAAAAATTAATTAATTAATAATTTAAATAACAATTATATTTGCTAATAATTGAAAGAAAAGGTTTTCACTTCTTAATACGGAGTAATAATTAATTACTAGAGGCCCCACTGCACAATTAATAAGCATGATCCTCATCATAGAAGAATTAGTATCGCTAAAATTAATTATCCGACAAATTATCCGAATAAAGTTATTATCTTATTAATGTCACTAAAAAATTATGAATATTTGAATCTCAATAGACGTGCAAAATATTATTTATCGACCAAGTCTGCTTAATTATCCGAGAACTTTATTGTCAAATAATTGAAAATAGACGTGCAAACGACCAAGTTGAATGCATGATGAAATCCATACACCCAGAGGTGACTGAAACAAGAAATTTATTTCTCCATTTTTATTCCTCCGTGTCTATATGTTAAGGCAAAAATTATAGTAAAATGGTTTTACAAAAAAAAATTTATAAGATAAATCAATTTTATCCTACTTATTTTGTGTTAATAGATTAAGATATGAGAGAATAATGTCTCGTCTTATAAATTAAAATTTATAAAATAATCTTCCAAAAGATATATTCATATATCATTACTCCCAAAATATGGGAGCCAGATCCTTTATTTCCAAAATTATATTCCATTTCCTATTTCATCGTCGGATTCTTCACGTGTCAATAAGAAATCTTCACAAAAGGAAATATTGAGCTAGATTTCACGGATTTTTATTGTTATGGAAACACAATCAACTTAGTAATTGATTTTGTTTATTTACGATTGACACGTGGTAAGAATCCAATGGTAGGATATGAGATAAAATACAATTTTGGAATAGAGGATCCGGACTCCAAAACATGACATGACATGTTTATATGGTGTATGGTAATTAATAGCAACATACTGTAGTAGAAAAATAATTTACAAAATAAGATTCATTTTATACCAATTTGACACCATATATAACTAAGGGTGACAATTGAGTGTTAAAAAATAATTTTGGATTAGGTCATTACTCATTTATCTAAATAATCTTCTTATCAAAAACTATTCATTAACACCCAATTGCAAACCCAATCTACAGCCAAGTGGTAATGCATAGTATAAACATCCTATGCTCCGTACCATGAAATATTTTCGCTATATATCCAACCTCAAGCCCTTCTCCCCCCAACTATTCCTCCCATTACCTCCCTCACCCACACACACACGCACACACACATACACACACAATCATGGCTCTCTCACGTGCCATGCTCATGCTAACCTTATCATTCACATATGTGGCCTTTTCCTTAGCTCAAGCTCCATCAGCAGCACCAACTGCCACCCCAATGCCACCAACAACCACCCCAATGCCACCAACGACCACCCCAATGCCACCAACAACCACCCCAATGCCACCAACGACCACCCCAATGCCACCAACGACCACCGCAGCACCACCACCTTCCGTGATTGCATCTCCACCAACAATAGCTGCATCCCCCACAACTATGATGCCGCCATCACCAGCTACGAGCCCCATTAGCTCACCACCTTCACCAACGGCACCTGGCATGTCACCCACAATGCCAGCCTCCCCACCTGCACCCCCGGGACCAACAGGTCCACCATCGCCATCGCCATCTCCCGAACCATCTACGCCACCAACCACCGACGATACCGCACCTTCTTCCGCTTTCATGCATGCAAGCAGCAAGACCATCGCATTCTTTGGAGGTGTTGCCGTGCTACTCTTTGTTTAGATAATTGTTTTGGGGTTCGTATTTTTTTTTTGCTTTTGTTGTAGGTTAATTACTCCATTTTGTGAATTCTCTTTCTTTCTCGTGTCTTTCTATCTTTCCTTTTCCCCATTGATTTTGTGGTTAGTTTTCCCCATTCTTTGGAGGTGTTGCCGTGCTACTCTTCAAGAGATGTTACAATTCTTTTGTAGCATTTGGCTTAGCTTAATAAAAAAATGTTGGGAATCTTGTTATCTTTGTGATATGCTTTAATTATATATCTTCTATTGTATCAATTTTTTTTTGGGAGATTGATGTTCTCACATTAGAAAAATTAAAGCGACATTAAAGTAATAATATATGCCAGAAGAAATATGCGAAAATAAATAAATAAAATTACTTTGTAATTTTTAGTTAATTTTTGAAGTACAAATATTATAGTTATTTATTTAATTAGGTTAATTTACTCAACTGAGAGTTACTACTTTAGTTTAATCACTATTTTTATACCATGATCAAAATGGCTTACAAGACTATGATGGAATTAATATTTATAAAAATTTGGGTAAAACGGTCTTACGGATATTTTTTGTATGATGGATTCTCCTTACACAATCCACCGTGTGTTAATGGGTTGAGCTGTATTTTATGAATAAAGATCCGACAATTTATCCGAGACTTACTCATTAATTAATATTTATATATATAGTTTGGAATAAAGTGTAGAGGTTACTAATTTTATTGTACACCATTCTTAAAATTTAAGTTAGATACATAATGCATGTGTTCGTATATAGTCCAGTTTTCTGGAGAGAGATAATTTGATTTGATTTTTTTTTGTCAATTAAGCCATTTTTGGATGAATATTTAATGTATTTTAATTTAATTTAGCTAGAAAAAATAAAATTAAACTTGACCAACTTTACGGGTAAGAGGGGTGGGGGGTGTAATATGTGGAAGAGAAGAAAGGTGAGGTGATAGTGAGAATGTAATCAATGTATGTGTTGTGTGGGGTGTTTTCGTGGTGGAGAGGATGATTGGTGGGTCTTATTCTAGACAAGAGATAATGACCACGATAGTGATATGGCACGTGCTTTGTTAGCTAATAGAGATTACACCAAAGTAACTAGGAACTAAAAGTTTCGATAGTTTTTGTAATATGATTCTTAAAGGCTTTCACTGTAGTACGTGGCCCTTTATACCACACTCTAAATATCTCATTTTCTGTTCCAAAAAAAAAAACTCTCTAAATTTCTTTTATTCTAACAATTACCTTCTACAAAACTAAATTAAATATTTAGATAAAAAAAGAATCTACTCACACAAAATCCCAAAATGGAAAGAAAGTGTACGATGCAAGTAGAGCTATGTCAGCCTGGCAAATGACAGGAGAGAGAGACACCTTTGAGAGTATCACCGTCATTGTTATTATGGTATTCTTTGTATTATTCTTAGCTAAGAATAAAAAAACCAACAATGAAACAAGTATTCTTAATACATGCACTTAGAAAAGAGAATGATTGATATTCTTAGTGGGGAATAAAACAACATGTTATTCTTAACCCCACTAACAAACATGTGTGAGCAATTTTTGGAGGGAAGGGGGTAAATAAAAATATTTTTTTGTTGGAATGTGCTAAATTAAATTTTTTTTTCGTGTAAAAAGATGTATATGAATATTATACAATGAGAAGATATATTCTTAAGTGAATAAGAATTAAAAGTGTGTATGTGACAGTGAGACATAGTTATGAATTTGATGAAAGAATTTACACAATGTTGATGCTCTGAGAGTGGTTTACTGTTCAAGTAAATTACCTCTAAAAGCATCACTGTTGCGTTGTTTTTGTAATTCTTAGACTTATTCTTAGTTAAGAATTACAAAATCAACAACGAAAGAAATTTTTAAACTTATTCTTAGAGGAGAGAGAAATGATTTTAAGAATAAAATAAAAGGAATCTTCTTGCTACCACTAGTAGCATGTGTGAGGTTTTTGTTGGGGGGCTAAATGAAATATTTTTTTTATTGGAATGTGTTAAATTTAATTTTTTTGTGTAAGAATATTATATAATGAGAAGATATATTATTAAATAAAGAAAAAAAAATATATAAATACCAATAGAACCCAATTAAAAAATATATTAAAATAATACACAATGTAGATGCTCTGGGTGAGAAAGCTGCTCATTTTGGAGCCAAGAGTGACAAAATAAAATAAAATAAAATAAAATAAAATAGAGTTTTGTTGAAAGTATCCACTTGTGGATGCTCTAAACCAATAATGGATTGGTGGGTGTCTTCACGTAAAAGTATCGGATCCTCTAAAACTAAAACAACCAATTTATAACACTCACCAAACAACTTTTTATCTTTGCTTTTCATTTCACCACAAGCAAAACTAATAAAAGGGTATAAACTTTGAAACCGTACGCAGCTGGACAATAACAACCTGAAACCCCTTTAACTCACCCAATTTGATCCGAAAATTATACTATTCAACCCAATCAATTAACATTTTTTGTTTAACGATAATCCGTTTCGATCCAAAAATATTAATAGGTCGATTTAAAATGGGTCCAACCCGTAACTTATTTTTGACACGATAGTTATACTTTATAAGGCTCCGTTTGTTTCATGGATAATGATTTTCGGAAAACGTTTTTATTATTTTTCAGTTTTTGATAGTCTTAGGAAAATGTAGTCAACGTAACGCTTTTTCGAATCAATGAAAAATGAAACCTTTTTTTTTTCCCTGAAAATGACTTACGAATTAATTTTTCGTAAGTCATTTTCCAAATGTTAGAGCAACCATCCACCCCTTCCACAACTACACATATTTCCATACACATAATATTTTACTCAACATATAAATTGTTTAGAAATATAAATGAAGTTTGTGCACTAAATATATATAAATTATAATGAAGGAATTAACATCACTAAGTCCAAATTCTAAAATTAATTGTAATAGTTAATAATCAAGGTTTAGTATATTATATAGGTTCAAAATCGCCTGAACAAACAATTGTCCATTTAACAAATATTTATAAATTATAATTTTAATAGATACTCACTAAGTCCTAAAATTAGGTTAACTGTATTATTTAAGGACGCCTCAAACATTGTCCATTTTTTAAAAACAAATTTTTTTTTCATATCAATTATCAATCTTATTGATTTGACACCACTAATGATAAATTTATGGTTACTAAATGAAAATTATTTAAAGTTCAATATTATCTTATATTCAATATGTGCATTAATATTGTAATTTTTTTTGTCTTTATTCATATATTGTTTTTCATAACATTTTCCGTGTATTCAAACACCCTATAAAATATTTTTCGGCATATTTTCAATAGATTTACCAAACACTTGAAAATGAAAGCTTTTCATTTTCCAGAAATCATTTTCAGTGAAACAAACAGGGCCTAAATGTATGAATTTTTAGGAGAAAATCGGGGTCAAAACAGGGCGACCCGTTTTAATCTGTTACTCATAATAAACTGACCCAATAGTTTTTACTCTATAATTCACATGTTTTATGTTTTTTTGAAAAGATAACAAAATCATTTATTTTGAAAAAAATGATCAAACTAACCAAAGAAAAAATGGAAGTGTCGCTCTCCATTTAGAATGAAGGGATATTATTAGTAATACTAGTAACTTACCCGTGTGTTGCACTGAATTGTATACGGTTTGAAAATTATTTACTTAAAATCATGTTTATTAATATGCAATTAAAAACTTTTGATGTATCCAAAAATATGTCGACACACTAGACTTTTATTATAGGATATTTGGCTTTCAATTTATCCTTGTCTTGAGGCCCAAATCTGTCAAAGAGCTTCCAAAACAAATGTAAACTAGATAGGGGCTTACCCTGCAAAAACACTTCGGTGTGATAATCTGAAAACCAGTAAGTGTGTATATATTTTGACAGAGTTTCAGCCTATAAAAATGCGAGTACGTATATATTTTGACAGAGTTTCAGCCTATAAAAATGTGCATACCTCTTCCTTCTCAAGGAAGAGGGTTTATATAGGGTCAGCCTTCAAGGCTGGAAGTTGAACATTGAAAGCAAGGGGTATGAAAGGTGGGCACGTGCAGGGCCACGTCTGGAACATGGGGGCGGGTTTCCCGGCATTAACTCCCCACATTCAAGAATGTCGTTACCAAGTAAGTGAAAAGGATGAGCGTGCTCGCTTAGCTCTCTTTGCCTGCTCGATACACACTTGGCCCCCAGACTTCTGGCAGGGAGTTGCCTGCTCATTATGTCTGGGCCGACTAGAGTTCTTTCCCTGCTCGCTTATGGATTGAGCTCGGTCTCGGCTGCACGTGATTCGTTCGTGACCATGGATACGGCGTGCTGTGCACGTGACCAATGCCTGGGCTTTCTAGGCCGGCAGCTCAGTGGCCCTACTTCTTGTTTGGCGAGCACACATGCTCGAGCGAGGATCATAAGATTTTGTTCATGAAGGTTGCATTGTATGGTTGTCGTAAGACTTGTTCATTCTTGAATCTGGGTAAGACTTGAAGAGCAGGATGGATGATGAATATATAAGGGATCGGTTTGATGGCTAGAAGAGCAGGTGGATGCTAGTCATCCATTAAAGTGACGCTAGGGTGTAGTCGTCGGCCAAGGGCTGAGGCGGCATGTTTGCATCTTTCCCGAGGAAGCATTAAATGTATCGCTTCGTTTCCCGCGTCGCATGCCCAAGAAGCTAAGTCTGCAGGTAATTTCTCTACCTTTTTTGCCCCTCAACTGACATATAAAAAAGAATGATCTCTCCTTCAAACTCTTTTCATAAACTTTTCGAATTCACGAGCCTTCTTATCTTTTGAACCAATGGCGTTGACTGAAGAATCATAACATCAAACCAAGCACCACAATTGTTTAAAGTCGACGATCTACAATTGTGACATGTAACCTTCCATTCTCAACTATTCTTTTGCTTTCATTTGCATATGCACTTCCTCTTTGCCAGAACCCTAGATTTAGGATTTGATGGTGACCACTAGGTATTCCAATGCCCAATATCTGAAGGTTTACTTTTGTCCTTGCTTTCTGTTTTGATGTCGTTCTTCACAAGTCCACCGTCTAAAATTTCTAGATTCATCTTAATCGTCCTTTATGGCCTCTACACACACGCAAGCACGCACGTAGATAGGAACCGAGGAAATTAAGAACTGGTGCCCTGCTTACTGGTTCAAGATGTAAAACCCTGGCCGAGGGTACTTGTTCATTTACATCTGCTTGAGCGAGCATAAATTAATCTCTGTTCTTCGGTTCTTGTAGGATGTCTTCTTGCGAGGAGAGTGGCTCAGAAATTGAAGGATGTAGCTACGATCATGGAGCTTTAAGTGAGAGCGAGGAGAGTTTTGAAACTGCATCCCACAGCTCTAAAGGGACTGAACAAGATGAGCCCCTGGTCCCTAATGTATATGAAATCTTGTTGAATCTTGCCTTAAAATAAAATTTGCTTAAAATCATTCCACTTGTTGTCAGCCAAGAACTTTTAAGTTATTTCATTTTTGGTCAGCTTGTGATTTAAATTCTTTGTCAGTTACTTGTTTCAATGTCAGCTTGTTTACCTCATTTACTTGAACATTTCCTTGTACTGACACTTTCTCATTTTGTGTTTTTGGTAGATATTCTGTAAGATATCTTTCCAACAAGATCCCTGTGATCTTGTGAAGATACGTATACATTGTCAAACACATTTCAAATTCAAATGTGTTCCTAAAGGGTTGTTCTTCAAGTTCTTCTTTATATATACCTTAAGGAATCATTTGATCGATACAGAACTTACAGAAGTCTGAAGCTATATACTCTCAAAGAAATTCTCTCTGTGCCTTAGCCTTCTTGAAAAACTTTATCTAGATACTCCTTTTTGAAAATTTCCTTCTAGTTATTGTTTTAGACAAACACTTAGTGATTAATTTCATACCCTTTAGAAATCAGTCAGTTTGTCTCAAGAGTTTGATTGTTTTTCAATCATTCTCCATAAACACTGGTTTTTTGTTGTACACTGATCCATTAGAGATCAATTAAGATTTTTAATAAAAATTAGTGCACTTCAAAAATCCAAGTCTGACCAACTTGGTAGTGGACGTAGCAGTTTTACTGTGAACCACTTCAATTCTCCTGTCAGTTAGTTCATCAGCTCGTTAAAACTGATCTAACACTTAAGAAGTCTTAATCTACTTAAGTGTCAGCCAGTTTCTTACATTAATTGTTTAATTATCTGTTTTGATAAATTGTTCTTCAGTTCATTTTTTATATCCATTGATCTATCTCCAAAAGTTATTTCATAAAAACAATTGTGTCAGCCAGCTGACCAATATTTATCAGCTTGTGTTTTCTTTAAAAACATCAGCCAGCTGACCATTATCACCTGACTGACAACAACCCAATTTCCGCTGCAAACTTTTAAAATTTTACAAGTCAACCCTCAAAGTTTTTAAAAGGCTATTCACCCCCTCTAGCTTTGTCAGTTGCCAATTGGACTTACAAAATCCGTGAGCAGGGGACGTTCATGGCTGAAGGCGAGCAGAAAGAAGGAGATGTTGAATTTTAGCAAAGTGCCAACGCTGAAGACGAGTAGGATTCCGGTGAGGAGGACATGCGTTGTGGATCTGAGTCTCCTTGTGGTCCTCGGGGAAAAAAGATAAGAGCTGCTTGCCGATGAGGCAAAAACACCAAGATGACGAACCCGCTTCCATGAAATGGGAGGACATGACTTACGAAGAGGACGTGTCTGCTTGGTTCTACTCCTTGGTTATTGACCCCCAAGAACTATCGAGTACGAGCCTTTGACTTAGACATTGAGAAAAAGGGCCATAACTACCAAGGGGACCGAATGGTCTTCTATTTTGATTTTTTCTTGGTCAGTTTAAGGCTTACCTTGGACCCTTTCATCGCGGAATTCTTGCATCTTAACAACGCCCTCCTCTGCGATCTGACCCTTACTACAATGAGGTTTCTGGTCGTATACACCGTGACTTGTAGGCTGCTCAGGTTTGAATCCGATATCACCTTGTTCAGAAAACTCTTTTTGTTCTCGCTTGACAAGAAAAACAGACGTATCACTGGTCGCTCTAACCCAAATTATTTTAAGCTGCTAAACGACGACCCTAATAAAGTTGACGCCTGGGACGGGAAGACCCTGCTCGTCTAATCTCGAGTAGGATGACCTTTTGCTCCATATTTACAAGATATAGGGATTCCAAAATATGACAAGAATGCTTTTCGAGTTGGAGAACCTCAGATAGCCAAGGCATTCAGGACTCTGCTAGTTGTGAAAGAGGGCAGAGGCAGGCATGACTGGGTGCTTGATCGGAAGGTCCTTACATCTGATTCCACACTTCTCCGTCTGGCCGGCATACTCAACTGGCCTGTAGAGGGTGTAGAGCCTAGGGTCATTATTGATGCCGAGGAGCATCACCCATACTAGGGTAACTGTCATGGGAAGAGATTCCCGAGCGAATGCCTAGACTGTGAGCGGTTGGAAACAATTGTACTCCTACCTTCTCGCTAAGTGGTCTGCACATGAACTTTCTTTGCTCGAATTTTACATTTTCCTTATGCTTGAATTTTTCCTGATTATTTTCCATGTGAATTGACTTGTAGATATGAGGCAAGCTCGAGAACACCAATAAATTTCTGCAGGCCATAAAGAAAGGCTCCGTGAGGAGGAATACCCAGCTGGCCAATTAGGAGCATGCTCGCCTCCCCACCGTTCCTGCTGCAAGCACGGGACGAGGAGCGAGCCGGGGACGCAATAAGCCAAGTCGGGCTGCCACTCCTATCCTCGCTACCGCTCCTCCCCTAGCTGCCCCTCTCTCTCTGCTTGGCTACCTCGCCCAATCTTAGACCACTATTGAAGCACCCTCGGCCAAGTGGTCTGCCATCGACCCTCCTACTGACAGGAGAACCAGGTCGTGGACAGAGAGGAGCGACCAGGATGAATCATCTGGGTCCCGGGTACCTTCATGGAAAATGCCCGAGACTCGGGAGCGAGCTGCCAGCCTGATTGCTGAGGTGGCCAATGCCCCTGACTTGCACAACATTAATACCAACAAACGTGGTGGTCATGCTGCCACAGTTGGGCTTGGCATAATGAAAAAGCTCTGCCATAGTTAAGGGTGGCAATTTGAGGCACGACACGATTGACTGACACGAACACGAGACGAAATTATGTGGTTTATCGGGCTTTAACACGATAAGGCACGATAAAAAATGGGTTGTTATCTGGCCGCTTGATAAGCACTGAAGGCACGATAAGACACGATAACTAAAATATATATGTTTTAAAAATATATTTTTAAAAATTTACTAGGGGTTATTCACTTCTTTCGAACTATTTTCATAATTATTTCATAGTTTTATCATTTGAAAATTTATGACTTTTAAACTACTTGACTATTTATATTGATAAATTTTCAAAATATGTATTAAAAAATCAAAATTATATATTTTATAATGTTTATTGGGCTTAACGGGCCTGACTAAATAAATTGTGTTTTTTTGCTTATCGTGCCGTGCTTTTCGTGTTTTTATCGTGTCGTGTTCGGGTTTTAATATTAGGCACGATAAGCTTATCATTCCGTGTTCGTGTTCGTGCTTATCGTGTCGTGCTATTATCGTGCCGCCCCGATAACAGCCCAGCACGACCGATTTGCCACCCCTAGCCATAGTAGCCTCCGAAGGGGGAGTGCCAAGCATTCGAGCTCGGTCCTAGTCGGTGAGATAGGCATGTGCATGGCTGAGGTAACTACTTCGCCTATGTCTGGAATAGTGAATGAAACTTGCATGTCTTGTTTTTAACTTGTATCTTTCGTTTTCAGATGGCCACCAAAACTGAGCTGATGTACGATCGGCTCATTGATACAATGAAGTCCTCGAGCTCGTTGGTCGCCGAGAAGAACAAACTAGAGGATCAGGTCAACGCTCTTTGAGCTGAGCTAAAGCAGAGCGAGGAAGCTGTGACTACCAAGGTAACCGAGCTCTCCAAGCTTAAGGAGGAGAAGAAAAGCCTGGAAGCTCACCTCAACTTCTCCAAAAAATCCGAGGAGGCTGCTATCAATAATATTGGAGCGTGAGGAAGGAGCTTAGAGCAGCAATGAGTGAGCTTGAACAGGCCAAGATTGAAACAGTGGAGAAAAAAAAGAAACTCCGAGGAAAAGTTATCTCAACCAAGCGAGGAGCAGAAGGAGGCCATTATTGATGACTATAAGAACTCTACAGCCTTCGAGGCCTGTGTCGAGGACAAGGCCTACCCTTTCTATCTGCAAGGGGTGAACCACGTCCTTAGGCAGATAGCCTGTAGCGGATTGGAGATTAGGCCCGAACTGCTTGCTGAATGGAGTACCAACACACCTTTCTACCATTCTGCCCGTTCTGGTCATGCGTTGCTGCCCTAGACCGAAGACAAGCTTGCCTCACTCGCCCAACATGATGCTGAAAAAGGAGTGTCTGTCTGGAATGCCCCTGTGGCTGCTGAGACAACTGTAACTGAATTAATGACGCAAATATGGATTGCAAAATCTCAGGAGGCTACAACCATTGCTTCTCATGTGGTTGGGGATGATGGAGAGGTGGTCGTTATTGAGGGCGACCAAGCTGAAACGAGGAGGGGAGAGACGCTTCTAAAACTGCACCTCTAGAGATCCCTTCGGATAACTAAACCTTCTTTTTCGGCCTGCGCGCCATTATCCTCCACTGAACAATTTTACTCTCTATAATATTTTTTGACTTTCCTTTAATATCACTATGTTTCTGTGAGCTATTTCTCAATGCTTGAACTCCAGCTTGATCTACCGACCTGGCACGTTATTGTAGTTTTACTCGAAATCACTCCGATTTTCGGTAATAGCTGAAACCAACTCGCTAACCGCTTAGACCTTAAGTAAGAGCTAAGATCCAAGGTCGCGTTTTCACTTGCCTTTCAATCGTATTTTTACCAACCCTTGCTATCTTTCACGAGTAGGGATACCAGTTCAACTGGTCTGCCAACCACTTGGTCTCAGATATAAACTAAGACCCAAACTCGAACACCAACCCTCTTCGACGAGCATAAACATATCACGCTCATGAAAAAAGAATAATCGAGATAAGTGGTAATTGGCGCATTAATGCAGCTAGCTCATACAACTGCTTAAATTTTAGGTGCAAGCTAAAATCTGATCTTGCTTACCACTTTAGATCTTAGGTAAAGGCCAAGATCCAAACTTGCATTGCCCTTGCTCACTTTCGCGGCCCATTTAAACACCAACCCTTTTTGACGAGTAGAGACATATCGTGCTCGTAAAAAAAAGGGAATAATCAAAATAAGAAATGAACACATAACACGAAGGTCAAATGGGCTCTTTTATTTTGTAGAATCATCATCGTACAACCAACCATACAAGCGAGAAACACTCTAAACCCTCTACTCGAATTTCCACGACCAATCTGGTCTGTGGCCATTTCCTCTGCCCGTCCTGCCTGTCCGACTCTACCGACGTTGCTCGCCTAGAGTTGAAGCTTCGCTGATCATGTAAAATCCGAGCTAGCCCCGTGGTCATGTGAAAATTTTCCTTGCGACCGATCATGATGGTTTAATCTTTAGTTGATTACACCGTAACAGGTGGTGCATCCCTGCGAGGGGCATTTCCCCTATTCTCTCCATCTCGCTTTAAGCGATCCAATCTCCATCATTGATTAACTTTTGAATGGTCTTCTTCAACGGTCAACATTCCTCCGTTGTATGCCAATAATCATCATTATAGGCACATCTTTGTGATCGATCTCTGGTGTCCCTAGTTTCAGCGCTCATACGTGGTGCTCGGTGAAGCTCATCCTGTATCTCGTACATTATGTCCCCCCGCAATGTATTAAGCGGGGTGAGGTCACTTTCTCAAAGGAATTCTCTAGGGCGATCATACCATGATTTGCTCTTATTATAACCTCCCCCCGCCCTCTGGCCGCTACTCTTGCCAGTATTGCCATTTCCCCGACATTTGTGCTTTCCTTTTTGGTTTAAATCTCAATTTGGTCACCCTACTTTCGGCCAAAATTCATTAAACTCACTATACTTTTTTTCTTCAATTTAATCACTCTACTTGGCTCTGAAAGTCAATAAGGTCACTAGACTCATTTCCGTTAGTTAAGTTGGATGAAAATCTTTGAAAAAACAATAATGCCCCTTACCTTTGAAAGGTGTGTTGACAAATTCAAGTCACACAATAAAAAATTATGTTTGAGAGGAGAAAGAGACCCTCAAATTTCCTAAATTTAGTAAGGGTATTTTTTGATTTTCCTAATAAAATTAAACTTTCCATCCAAATATATGGGTGGAGTGATGAACGTTCTAATTATGTGAAAGTAGAGTGATTAAATTGAGGAAAAATAAAGTAGAGTGGGCTTAATGAATTTTGGTCGAAAGTAGGGTGAGCAAATTGAGATTTTAACCTTCCTTTTTTGCGGTCTCTCCCACACACCATTTCTGAGCCCGCATTAGCATTTATGCATGCGTCTTGGGCTCTCTTATACACAGTTCTGACCTCAAGCCACCTTCCCCTTCGAGCAAGCCTGTTTCGAGACACAAAATGACTTCTTGCTCGGACAAGCCAGGTACTTGCTCGAGCATTTTCGTGAACCTCTACAGGTAACTAGAAGTAGATTCATGGGCTTCCTGCTTTATTTTAGACAAGTCTGCCCTGTGGCCCCTGTCTTTGCAATTGCTCTCAAAGTCCCGAAATCGACTAGGAATTTTGCCCATAAATCTGCCCAGTTGTTGACCGATCTGCGAGGAAGAGCTCTCATCCAAGCCAGAGCCTTTCCTTGTAGCGAGCCTACAAAAGTTCGAATCTTCAATCCTTCGTTCGAGGTCACTAAGCCAATCTGAGGCTCAAAGGACATTAACCAGCCCCTTGCTTTGGTCTTCCCCGTGTACTCCTTTATGTTGGGGAAGATGAGGCCCTAAGTTGGAAGGGCATTTTCTATCCATCGGGCCAGAGGGCACAGTTGGAAGTGGTTCCATTTTGATGGGTAATGGAGGCTTACCCATTGCGATCAACTGATGATTTAGTTGATGCATGTGTCCCAAGTACAATGCCCGTTGACGTAGAGCCTCATCCCGAAACTCGTTGGCTAAACCAACAGCAGCCACAACACTTCTGGCCAACGATTCCAGACCTCTCCTCTGGTTAATTTGATAACGGGCATCATAACAAGGAGGAGGGGAGGTAAGATGTTGTCGGCTTGATCCTCCACATCAGGAGTAGCCGTGTGCCCATCCTCAGGACGGGTTGACACCATTAACGCCGTTTGTAGCCATGTCAAAAGTTTGAAGAGTCATCGGAAATAGGATGCAAACTTACAAACAATCATTTCCCGGTAATGGAACCAACTGATGTATGGCTTTAATTATAGGATATCTGGCTTTCAATCTATCCTTGTCTTGAGGTCCAAACTTGTCAAAGAGCTTCTAAAACAAACGTAAACTAGGCAAGGGCTTACCCTACAAAAGCACTCTGGTATGATAATCAGAAAACCGGTAAGTGCGTATATATTTTGACAGAGTTTCAGTCTATAAAATTGTGCGTACCTCTTCCTTCTCAAGAAAGAGGGTTTATATAGGGCCATCGTTCAAGGCTGGAAGCTGAACATTAAAAACAGGGGCATGAAAGGTGAGCACGTGCAAGGCCACGTCCGGAACATGGGGGCGGGTTTCCCGGCATTAACTCCCCATATTCAAGATGGTCGTTACCAAGTAACTGAAAAGGATGAGCGTGCTCGCTTAGCTCTCTCTGCCTGCTTGCTACACACTTGGGCCCCAGACTTCTGGCAGGGAGCTGCTGCATGCTCGTTATGTCTGGGTGACCAGAGTTCCTTCCCTGCTCGCTTATGGATTGAGTTCGGGCTCGACTGCACGTGATTCGTTCGTGTCCATGGATACGGCGTGTTGTGCACGTGACCAATGTCTGGGCCTTTTGGGTTGGGCAGCTAAACATTAATATGAACAAAATAAACAAAAGGTACAATTTAGAGTACTTTGCGATGCGACTTGTCTTTTTCATTCGATCTAAAAAAAACCCTATTTTAGTGTTTTTTCGATTTTATGTGACCTGTTTTAGTGTTTTTCCTATTTTATTGGTTTTTTTGTTTTAAAATCGAAGGACGGCAATTCGGTAACTTGACCTCTTTAAGTGTTGGTTTTTTTCTTTTAAAATTGAAAGAGGGCAGTTTGGTAACTTGACCTCTTAAGTGGTGTTGTATTTAGTGTTTTATGTGTTACATTTAGAAGTTCTGCTTCTTTATATACAACATTTATCGTTAAACATGTATGACTGTTATAACTATTACTATCACATAACAAAATTCGAATGTCATTAGGATTAGTAACTCTAAACAAAGCGACATACAAATTCAAAAGTCATGATTAAAAACAATTTTTTTCAAAAGAAGTCATATGTTAGATAATGGTTAACCTTGGCTTTTATAGAACCATTTAATTAAAAAACAAACAAAGCACAAAAATAACACAATTACACGACACGTATAATTCAACCACCAACAAAACCCAAAAAAATCCCAACCCTGCGATTTATTATATATTAGGAAAAAAATGCTGGTAGATACTTTTTGTGAAACTTTTAACTGCTCCAGTCCCTTTTTTTTTAACCGAAAAATGTCTCTTTTAAAATATTTTTTCTACAATGCCCAGATCCGTCTCCTTGCACAACTCTAGCGTTTCCCCTTCCAACATTTACTCCACAGCTCCAACGTATTCTTCTTAAATTGTTCGAAATTCATGTCGGTGCAACGAAATAAGGACCATCAATTTCAAAAAAGAAGAAGGCGGAGGAAGAAGAAGAAGACTTACGACGGAGGTGGAAGAAGAAGGTGGAAGAGATGTAGCGAACCCATTTTAATCACGATGCATTGATTTGGATTCATCTCCTTATCAATTTGGAATTACGATGCATCGATTTGGGATCGCGATGATCCATTTCTATAACATGGAAATGATAGTTTCACAATTTGGAATCACGCATCACGATTCAAAATCATACATAGCGAGCACAATTCATGAATCACCATGCATATAATCATGTTTCATAATTCAAAATTATGCATCGCGATGTCGGAATTAATGTTTACCATGCGCGTGTTCAGTTCATTAATTGTATATTCGTTCTTTCGCACCAAAATTGTTTTTCTAGTTAAAAAAAAAAACTCTATAATGGCTGGAGAGGTTGGAATTTTTTCAAAAGAGATCGGCCTGAATTTTTCCCTATATATTAAAAATAAGAGCAAATTGATGGCCGGTTGATTTTCCCTAATTTCTAACCTTTTTAGTACCTCATCTTTTTTAAATTGGATAAAGACACTTTTATAATTTCCTTCCTAAAATGTCCCGCCACCCATCAAACCGGTTTCTTTCTAAATCTCCCCTCCATTTAGATTTATTTCATATATGAATTACAATCAATGTGTAACAGAAAAAAAAACTGTAAAAAGGAAAGATTTTTTTTTTTTGTTTATATGTGATTGATAATCAACGTGTAATTGAGAAAATCATGGGAAATTATGCATTGAAGTGTGATGGAAATAATCATGGATCAAGAAATCAATCAACTATTAATTCAAACACTATTGTCTCTCGTACATGTCTTCATGACTTTCATTATATCCTCGCCGCTATATTTTAGGGTTTTGAAGGGGTATAAAGTAATATCGTTTCCTTTTTCGAGTTTCCTATGGCTGCCACTTTAGGTAGCCTTTAGGCTTTGTTGTTCAATCTTTTTATTTATTTATTTATGATTTTCTCGATCAATTGTGTCATATGTTTACCTCATATGTTTAATTACTTGTATTGTTCAAGATCTATATATTCTTCACATATTTTTTTTTCCAGATATGTATGTTAAATGTTCCGATCCAATAAAATCATAAGTTAACTAACGTGTTAATGTTCCAGATATGTATGTTAATTGTCGCTTCAAATAGTTATAGGCATGAGATATGTACGTTATGACTTGTACCAAGATAATTGGAAGTAAGAGCATTTTCAATGCTAATATGGATGTGAAAGAATTTAGATGTCACATAGGATTTACACTCTTTTTGAAATAAAAAAAATCTCTCAAATGCAAATGTGAATAAGGAGTGTGGATATGACGTATCAACCAAATTTGTTCATATTATGGATAACAATGTTGATTTTTCACATTCTACTTGAGGGTACAGATACATCTTAGTCATATTATATTATTCTTTTTAAAACTCTTTCTATTGGTTGTTTTATTTTCTTTTTCTTTTTAATTTTTTATCAAATATTATTTTAGTGGTGTGATGCATGCCCCATAAGATTAAATCCATATTTGCATTTGAGAGATTCATTTTGATTGAATATGAATGAAGAGAGAAAAAAAAATGATACATATGATTGAAGGTGTGAATTACACATGTTCACGTAGGATCAAATCAACGATTACATTGGTGATGCTGAGTCTACATCAATAATTGATCTTAGAAAGCACCATTCTAAAGAATTGCTTCTACAAAGAAATGCAAAAAAAATCCTACTCAATTACAAAAATAACAGAAACAAAAATTAGAAGAAATAACATACACTATTCTTTATTGTATATTTTCAAGAACAATATCAATTACTTTTGGCAGCACTAATTTCTCTGAATTGTGAATATTTAGAAAAACCAATTTACTAATTACATCTACAAGTAAAATAGAAATGTGAAATCAATATAGGAAAAATTATATATTATGCAATATTTGGGATTTTTTTTGTTGCATTTATTAGAACATGTCATGTAAATATGCTTGGGAATGAGAATGTTCTGTCCTCACGGGGTTAACTCAGTTGGTTAAGGGTTATTAGATTTGGGTACAGGACCAAGGATCGAGTCCTAGCAACCGCAGTGTGGGGGTTTCATCCTCTTGTGGGGTGGCTGTGTGGGGGTTTTATCCTCTTGTGGGGGTGGAGGTCTTGGGCCCTCATTCGTCGCCAGGACTTCTGTGATTCGATCTTGGTGGAGCTGATTTCCTTGATCAATTGAAAAGGGGTGCTTGTGTGACATTTTGTTGATTTATGTTTTTTCGTGGTATATTATCCGAACTATACTATCTCCATCAAAGGGAAATCAGCAATGGCTCCATCATTGAATCTGTTTGAAACTTGAACGGTCATGTGATTGTACGTAGATCTCCCCAAGGCGTCTATAAAGATTTTATTTTGTATATAATCCATGTAATGACTTTGGTACTGTATTCGGTTAATATAATATTGACAAATTCAATTTTATTCTTGCAAGTCAAAAACACAAGTAAGCAGCAATGATTTTATATTTTCAATATCCAAAAGAAAAATGACATAAAAATATTGATTTTTATATATTGATGAATATGACAGGTTTTTAATTTATGTAGCCAAATCACAATTAATGACAACTTGTCTTTGGCAACAACAACATTTTTGACAACCTCAACTATGCCTATAATTGGGTGGGTTGTGTTGTATTAGAGTTGAAATGGGTAATGGGTTATAACGGATCGAAATATGTTAAAACTCAAATATCAAATGATTTGAAATGAGTTTGGTCGAAATGAGTCATATTGAAATGAGTACCCATTTAAAGCGGGTCAACCCATCTCAACCCGCCTTCACCCCATAAAACATAAATTTATAGCATGAAAAGTTATTGTTCGAAATGGGTAACGGATCCGATTCACTTTAACCTGATCCAACCCAACAAGTTAATATTATTGGGTCGAAACAGGCTATCCGTTTCAACCCAAAAATATTAATGGATTGAATTGAGTAATTAGTAGATTGGATTAAGTGGATTAATTAGTAATAAGTTATAATTTCTAGTCCTAACATCAACGTTGCCATTGTTGCGTCATCGCAATTGGATGGCTTCTGTTGGACTTGGCGCGAACGAAATTCTCACAAATCATCAAGATTGTGGTTGTTGATCCACTCACTTTTTGATACGTAGATTTGGCACTAAAGGTTTAGCGGGAGGTCTAGAGTTCGACTTCTACAAGCCACAAAAATAATACGTTTTGCATATTAATGTGAAGTTCTTTATTTTGCTTCGATGTCTTTTAAATTCAAAGTTTGTCACCAAAATTCTTATATTTCTCACGCCTTATAGTTTAATCTTTTGTCAGCTCCGTTAGTCATTCGTTAGCATTAATTGCCTTGGGATATTTGGCGAACCCTAACGGATTTTAAAGAAATGCTAAATGACACATTTAAAGTCAAACGTGATACATTGAAAAGACAAAAATGACACATTTTAAGGTTAAAAGTGACACTATAAAGGCAAATTTATTATAATTCTCATTAAAATAGAAAGTAACACTCTTAATACTAAAAAATGACACTCTTAATACTAAAAAGTGACACATTTAATACTAAAACATGATACTTTCAATGTTAAAAAGTGACATTTTAAAGGTCAATAACGACGATGTTTATTTATAAGGCACAATGACACTTGCAGGGTCAAAAGTAACGCATTTAATGGTAAAAAGTGACACTTTTAATGTTATAAAGTAACACTTTAATGTCAAACGTAATTATTTCCATTTATAAAAAAAATGAGACACTTTTCAAAGTGAAAATAACACATTTAAGACTAAAAATGACACATTTAAGTCCAAAAGTAACACTTTTTAGGGAAAAAAAATTATAATTTTCATTAAAATACAAAGTGACACTTCTAAGGCCAAAAGTGACATATTTTTTACTACGAAGTGACACTGTTAATAGTAAAAAGTGACACTCTATGTATATAAACATGAGGGGTAGCGCTGTAATTTTCAAAAGCTAAGGGCAATAAGGGGTTGCATTGAGATTTCTGAATTTTGTCTCATTTAACTTGGATAAATACGTCTTACGGATAAGGATCCGTAAGACGGTCTTACAGAAGAGCACCTCGTGATTTTGATATCACGTAGAGTTAGTTATAAGATTTTTTTATTTGATTATTTTTTTAGTTTTAAAGCTGACTTATTTTAATTGTAATTGGATCACATTTCGTTTGTGATCCAATTTAATTAATTTGTTGAACTTTGAATTTAGATAACCATCGATATAATTCAATAAATTTGATTTGATAGTAGACCAAGTGCTACAGCTTGGCACTTGTTGTGTGAAAGCTATAGGCCAGCTAATTCCTTTATCTCTAGCTCATTGGTTTGTTTGTTTACCCATTAGGGTTTTTCTTTTTCTGCAAAATTGCACCATACACAACATTCTGTTAAATAAAACTCAATAAGGGGCAAGGGGCACTTTAAAAATTATTCATTTAAATAAATGGATAGTTTTTATGGCATCTCGAATGGTAAGGTTGGTAGAAGAGTATGATCTTGATTGTTGAAAACCTTCCATTGTGGAAGGTTTATAGGTAAAGAGTAATTCATTGAGAATGAGTGGTTCATATTGAAAACCTTCCATTGTGGGAGGTTTATAGGTAAAGAGTGATTCATTGAGAATGAGTGGTTCATAGAGAGAAAAAAAAACAGAAAAATAAATAATTATGGGGCACAACATTATCTTCAACATTCAATTTCTTCAAAAACAAATGAGTTTATTATTGTGAAGAAATGTTGTGAAGAGATGAGTTTTTTTTTTCTTTTTATCATGCGTTACATAGGTAAAGAGGCTTAAAGCGAATTATATTATAGAGGCTTAAAGCGAATTATAGAATGAGGTCTTTTTCAAGTAAATAATAATTTATTATTAAAATTATTATATTTTTATTTAAAGTTTATCTTTCGTGCTTTTTGAGATGCAAAATCATTTATTAAATTATTGTAATCGATTTCACTTAGCAATTCTTTTTCAATAGATAATAAAGCTAGTCTACTTGATCTTTATTGAGACATTGTTGATCTTAGATAAGATTTTATTAATTTTAGCTTAAAAAAACTTATCTCTGCCGAAGCAACAGTTACGAGAATTGTTAGCATTATTATGTAAGCGATTTCTGCATTTGGGAAAGAATCAACCCTTAATATATAATTAAGTATGTCCTTTGGTGTATCATTTTTCACTTGTATAATTTCTCTTAAAATTTTTAGTTCCATAAATAGATTTAATCCCTCAATATCAGAGTTGTCATTATATTTTAATGATTTTTCAAGGTTAAGACAATTTTCTTTTAAATTTTCATTATTTAATGACCTTAATTTCTCAATGCTAAATAAAAAATCAAAAATATCTTGATATATTTTAAATTGTTCAAATCTACTTTGAAATGAAGAGATTGATTTATCTAGTATGTACAAGAAATAATCAACTTTAAATGATTCTTCGGGAGATCTTACGACCTCATTGTCAATATTTTCATCAAATTGTTTTTTTCTACGAATAGTACGTTTTTCACGAAACTTATGCTCTATATTCATTTCTATCGCAATTTCTTTGGCATAAATTATAGCATTTTCAAATCTGTATTCCCTATATTTTTCAAAAAATGAAATAATACCTTTCAATTGTTGTATAGCAATGTCGATACACATATCCTTCGATTGCATATTTTTACTAACCAAATTTACTTCAAACAATATATCATACCAAATAATCATGTCTAATAAAAACTCAAAATTTTCAAGCTCATAAGTTGTTAAACAATCGGTTTGACTTTTTATTTTAAATTCATCATTAACTTCACCTAATTTCAATAAAGCATCTCTTATTTGTGAGGTTTGAAATCTTAAAGTTTTTACACTTTCAATACGACTTTCTCAACGTGTTTGTGACAATGATTTAAGAGTTAGGCTAGGAATATGATCTTGTAGAATTTTCCACCTTTTAGTAGATGAAGAAAATATAGTATATATACGTTGTAGCACTCCAAAAAAAGATGCAGCTTTAGGACAACAACTAACCATATCACAAAGTATCAAATTAAGACTATGACAACCACATGGAGTATAAAATGATCTAGGATAAATATCTAAGAACCTTTTTTGCACACCTTGATGTTTTCCTTTCATATTAGACTCATTATCATAACATTGTCATCTTAGGTTACTAATATCAAGTCCATTATTATTTATTTCATTCAAAATAACATCAAAAAGACCTTTTCCGGTTGTACCATCTACTTTCAAAAATCTTTCAAAAATTCAACGATTTGAATTGGGGTTGAAGAAATATCAACACATCGTAATACAAAAGTCATTTGCTCTTGATGACTTACATCAGGAGTACAATCAAGTATGATTGAAAAATACTTTGAGTTGATAATTGTTTTTATAATTTTTGTTTTAATTTCATGTGCTAGCAAGTTTATCAATTCATTTTGTATTCTATGTCCAAGGTAATGATTATGAATTTCATTATCTTTAATTCGATGGATGTGTTCTTACATTGTAGGATCAAATTCTGCAATCATTTCAATTAGACTTAAAAAAGTTCCATTATTTTCTTGGTAAATCCTTTCGTTTGTTCCATAGAAGGCTAAATTATTTTTTCAAGAGTTTTAACAACTGCAATAATTCTAAATAACACATTTCTGTAATGTTCTTTATCTCTATTTATTTGTTCACGAACATGTTTGTCAATTGTTGTATTTTTTAACAATCTCCTACACAAATCACTCCATGAACTCATGTTAACATAATGTGCTCATTACTTATCTCATGACTCTTCAACTTTTTACTAATATTTCTCCAATCCCTACTACCGTCATCAACTAAATTACTTGTACTGGGAAGAGTTTTAAATAATTTGCAACAAAAACAAAATACTTTATCCAAATCTTGGGAATAAATCAACCATTTTCTTTCATGTTTTTCATCATTGGGTGATTTTTGAATGTATAGTAATGAAGAAAAGTATCTTGAAAATTCATCCTTGGAAAAATCTATATTAGTAACTCTAATAGGACCTTTTTCTACTAATAAATCTCTCAAACATGTATCAATATTTTTCCATTGACTTGGATCATATATATTTTTAGTAGTGGATTCTTTCGCTTCATTAACATTTTTTTTGGTTCATTAACTAATACTTCTTATCTATTTTCATTTTCATCCATGACTATATTATTAATTAATTTCTTCTCTATTTTCATTTTTATTTTCATTCATGTCTACATTATTAATTTCTTCTCTATTTTCATTTTCATTTTCATCTGTGTCTACATCTACATTATTAATTTTTTCATTCGACGAGCTACTTTCAATTTTCTTATTTGTATTGAAAATTTTATTGACGGCCCCTTTTTGTGATTCGATTAAAGCTTCTATTTTTTTCTTTTTCTTTAGTTTCGAGTAACCAGATTCAAATTTTTTAGTTGACATTTCTTATTTCTAATCTAATTCTATAACTTATAACTTATAAGTTAAAATAATAAAGCAATGTACTTTCACAAAATTAAATTAAATGACTATAAAATATAAATCAAATCAATGGCATAAGAAAAAAAAACAGTTAGAACAATAGAACTTATAACAAATAAACCTGGTCGGGACGAGGGATCGATTGCAGCCTGTCGACCTCACAACTCACAACTCACAAGTTGATCTCAATCCTCCTCTTCAGGAAGCCACTAAGCCAGGAAGGGAAGAGCCGAACTACTGTCTACCGAAGTCCCAAACAAAGAACGAAAGAAGACGGAACGGACTGTCTATGGAATTATGGAAGTAATGAACATTAAATTCTATAGAAGACTAGATGGAACTTACTGAATTGTAAAATGATTTAATGAATAATGAGTAGTTGAGTTCTAGAGTTAGAGTATTGAGTATTACTATTACAACGATGTATGTATGTATCAGATTATCAGTATGTATATAATAATTGTATATGGTGTGAATGTGATTGTGTGAAATTGTGAATCGATAATATCATGCATAATATCAATGTATGTCTGGATCATTGCTTGGAGACCTGGACGGTTGGACGGGAGAAGAAGACGAGGAGTCCGAGTTAGTGCCGTAGTGGTCGTCTCTTGGAGAAGATAATTAAGGAGAAAAATAATACTAATCGTTTTTATTTAGTAGATTAAGTTTAATTAGGAAACTTGAAAAGTGGAAACCTAGTAATAGTAAAATAAAATAAAATTTTTAGGCCTCCTATTAGGTGAAGCCTAAGGGCTTGTTTGGTAGTCGGATAAGGATAAACAATATTATTAATCTCAGTACTATTAGTGCTCTCGCTATTAATCCTCACTTGTATATCGGGGATAGTTTTGAGATTACAAATGTTAATCCCAATTTTTTTTAGTGAGGGCGTTAATAATACCACCCTCCCCCTTGGTATTAATAGTGAGGGGATAATGACTTTATCCAGGATAAGCTTTTCTATTAGTCAAACCTATTACGTAAACATCAATTAATCGTATGTGGCTTTAATCAGCTAAAGCCTTAAACCTCCCCCTTGGGCCGGCTTGGTGATCGTCTATCTGCCATTCCACGCGTACGCCTCCTTCGAAAAAACTTCTTGGTCTGAAAACATTTCTTGGATTCATCTCTGAAAATATTTCTTTTTCTTTGTTATCATGGTTTAGATGTGCCTCCTTGAGGCTTGAAAGAGGACTTAGTAGTTTTGGGGAACTCATATAGTCCCTTATAGGCTATTAACGATGGTTTACAAAAAGCAAATTGGAAATGGGTCAGTCTGATAAAGACAGGTAAGGGAGAGAGAGTGCGTGTGTAACAGTGTAAGAGAGAGAGAGGGAGAGAGAGAGAGTCATAGAAAAGAGACGTACTTTTCCTTTTATTAATAGTGTTTTTGTCTTTTTATTATTTAGGATTGTTGTGGTTGAATTTCTTGTAAGGGGACTGGCTCGGTTAAATGTTTATAGTTGACAAAATATAAAGATTAAGAAATATAATAATAAGTTATAAAATTTGTTGTGATAATAATATCCGTTACACAGTATCTCTCTCTCATTAATTAAGTATTTATTACACTCACTCTCTAAGATGTGTAATAATTATAACATTAAATGAAGAGATATATTAGAAAGATTGATAGAAAATTTGTACACCAAAAGTTATTAGGAACATTAGTTGAGACATTTCAAAATAGAAAGTATAGATATTTATCTGGGACAGCGGAAGTAGTGTATTTTGGGCCAAAATATAATTATCATCTCCCAAAGTATCCACTCAATCTCAAAGTGCACCTCAACTAAGGTTTGTCCCAGAATGCCATCTGACGTTACCATTTGTTTCAGTTTACATCCTAGCGTGACAACCGTTAAAAAGATAACTAAAAGTTAAAGAAAAGATAACGAAAAATTACCTTTTAAATTTTATAATAGTAGAAATTATACGACAAAAAAAGTAGATAGCATAATTAACATAATTACTCAGTTTTAAATATTTTTCTTAATCTAACATAATTAACAAACATTAAAATTTCAAATTTATTAATAGCAAATATCACCAAATTATTTAAAAATAATGATTACAATATAAGGTTAAATTTTAAAAGTATAACTAACAATTTAATATCATTCCACAGTTCAAAAGAAATTATACGACAGAAAAAAAGCAGATAACATAATTATCATGTTTTGAATATTTTTCTTAATATAACATAATTAACAAGCATTAAAATTTCAAATGTATTAATAGAAAATATCACCGAATTATAGAAAATATCACTTAATTACCCTGTTTTGAATATTTTTCTAATATAACATAATTAACAAGCATTAAAATTTCAAACTTATTAATAGAAAATATCACCTAATTATTTGAAAATAATGATTATAATATAAGGTTAAATTTTAAAAGTAAAACCAAGAATTTAATATCATTCCATGGTTCAAAATAAATTATGCAACAAAAAAATAGTAGATATAATAATTAACATAATTACCATGTTTTGACTATTTTTCTTAATTTAACATAATTAGCAAGCATTAAAATTTCAAATTTATTAATAGAAAATATCACCAAACTATTTTAAAATAATGATTACAATATAAGGTTAAATTTTAAAATTAAAACTAACAATTTAATATCATTCCACGGTTCAAAAGACTACAAAAATAATTAATAGATGAATAGTACTTCATAGGTTCATTAACAAAGTACAAATTTACAATACATAATTCAATAATTCATAGGTCCATTAACAAATTAGAATATTGTTTATTATACATGCTAGCACAACCTTTTGATTAGATAAAATGTCAATTACCCAGTCATGTTTGACTTTTTTTTGCGCTTATTTTATTTTTGTTTTGGGGTTTCTTTTTATTTTTTTCAAATTTATTATTTGTATATATTAGTTCGATCTACTTTTAATTTCTGTCGTATAATTTCTACTATTATAAAGTTTAAAATGTAACTTTTCATTATATTTCTAACGGATGTCATGATTAGGTTGCAAACGGAGACAAATGGTAATGTCAGGTGACATTCTAGGATAAACTTTATGTTAAAATGCATTTTGTGATCGAGTGTATACTTTAAAGGTAATTATATTTTGGCCTTTATTTTGAGACGGATGTGGCAATAGATAACTTTGAGTTTCCCCAAAACTCAACCGTTATACGCACAGTTTGGGCTGTAAATCGGATTTAAAGAGTTGTGCCTAACTCCATGCAAGCTTGACCAAAATGAAATTGTATATGTTAAATCTAAACTACTTTTTACCTTCTTTTGGGGGTTAAACTTGGCCCTAAATCTATATAAATATACGAGGGAGAAATTCAAGCCGGTCCCTTTAAATAATTTATAAGGGTATATTCGGGTTAGTATTTTTTTTAAAGTTTATAATCGCTACAGTTCACCATGTTTTTTTAAAACCGGAAAAATATACTTTTGGGGGCAAAAAAAATGTGTTATTGAATCCAATTTTACATCGCGCTCCATCAAATTTTGTATCACGATGCATCAATTTAAATTATTGAATCCAATTTTACATCGCGATACATCAATGTTTGCACCGTGATGCATCAATTTTTGCACCACGATACATTATTTTTAATTATCTAATCCAATTTTGCATCGCGTGCACTAAATTTATGCGCCGCGATGTATTAATTTAAATTACCTAATTCAATTTATGTATCGTGGTACACCAAGTCAAGCACCCAATTGATGCATCGTGCTGCAGAATTAGGCCAAATTACTTTTTACCCCCCCCAAAGTATCCACCAAATCCCAGTTTACCACCTCAACTAAGGTTTGTCTCATTTTAGCATTCAAGGTTGCCATTTGTCCCATTTAACCCCCTCCCGTCAGTTGCCGTTAGAAACTCGGCGTTAAATCAAATGTGGTCTTCACGTGCGGGGTTCTTTTCATCTTTTAATAGAACTTTCTCTCTCTCTCTCACACTCCCTGTCCCTCAATGTCTCTTGCTCTCTCCTCTGGGCTCTGGACTTCGTACATTGTTCACGCAATTTTAGCAAACAGATCAGGCCGAGTTATGGAAGCGACGGCGCCAATCATCGCCGAAATGGAATGGCCAACGAATATACAGGATGAGATTCCAAGCTCCTCGAAAATGTCGATAACGTTGTGGGTGTAGCCTTCGAGCAAAGAGTAGCGCTCGAAATCGAAGTAGTCGGGATTGGTGGTTCCGACGCCGATGTTGTCGTACAGAACGACACGATACTCATCGACGAGGTGAGGCACGAGGTGCTTCCAGACTGATTGGTCGGTGCCGAAACCGTGGTAGAGGACGATGGTTTGGTCGCCGAGGGATTCTCACCCAACATCATCATCACCTAGTCGACTGTCCACTTTCCCCAATTTCTTCCTCTATGCTTTGGCGTCGTGCACGTAGGTGTGAGTGGGAGCATTGGATGACTTGTCAACTGAATCGTAGGCGAAGTCGAGGATGAGGTGAAGAGTGTGGAAGAGAGGGGAGTCGAGACCTGCTAGACGGATATCCATTCTTCTTCTATTTGAATTTGGGATCTAGGTTTCATAGAATACAATCAACTAAGGGAAACATCGATTTCATAGACTGCAAAATGGCGTCAACAGACCTAGAGATTTATGAGGGAGAGAAAGAAGCTTCGGGAGGGAGAGGGGAAAATTCTAGGGGTTTCCATTTCATTTGTTCTCCAAAAGCCGCGAACAGGGGACAATCGAATTTGGGAACTGGGTTTCAGAGAATACAATCGATCAAAGGAAACATCGATTTCACAGAACTGGGTTTGGGAATTGGTTTGGAGGGATCGCTATTTTGCAGAGGTGTTTGGAATTGGAAGGGAGAGAGGGGGAATGTGGTTCAGTAAGAGAGACAACATGGAAAAAGACAAAAATAACCCTACACATGAAGATCACGTGTGATTTAACGCCGAGTTTCTAACGGCAACTGACGGGAGGGGGTTAAATGGGACAAATGGTAACCTTGAATGCTAAAATGAGACAAACTTTAGTTGAGGTGGTAAACTGAGATTTGGTGGAAACTTTGGGGGGTAAAAAGTAATTTGGCCGCAAAATTATAATGAATCAAACGTTCATGTCCTTCGTCTTCTTTTTCCTCATCCCCTGCCTTCGTCCCTATTAAAAAATCATCCAACCCAGCCCAAGTTCATTCTAGTATCGTACTTAAGGAATCAGAAAAATCGTTTATCTTTCAACGACATTGCCCCCGAACCCCCACGAAGGGGTGTTGCCACATTTTTTTTTAATCAGAGCTGTGGAAGGAGCCGATCTGGGCATTATATGAACAATTTTTCGAATATGAACTTTAGCGATTGAAAAAAAAGTAGTGGGGCAATTAAATATTTTGGAAAAGGTACCAGCCAACAATTTATCCCAATTTCTAAGGTGGAACTGGGGCGGTCCCCTCTAGTGAATTTTTAATTACTAAACTCTTCCATATTTTTTTAACCGGTAAGTCACTTTTAGTGCAAAATGACAAGTACACTCTTCATAACCCAAGGTGAAACCTCTAGAAGCTGTAGTTGTTGACGTAAACGAAGAGACGATTCAGAATCCGTCTTCGAGTCTGTGTCTGATTTAGCTTTGGACTCCGGCACCGGTGACAATAATTGTTTGTCGTTCTTGTTGAGGAAGGTTTGCGAAAAGGACATTGCTGAGTATTTAGCACATAGAGCACAGAAAGTTGCCACAATTTTTTTTAATAAGAGCTGTGGAAGGAGCCGATCTGGGCATTATATGAACAATTTTTCGAAAATGAACTTTAGCGATTGAAAAAAAAGTTGTGGGGTAATTAAATATTTTGGAAAAGGTACCAGCCAACAATTTATCCCAATTTCTAAGGTGGAACCAGGGCGATCCCCTCTAGTGAATTTTTAATCACTAAACTCTTCCATATTTTTTTAACCGGTAAGTCACTTTTAGTGCAAAAGGACAAGTATACTCTTCATAACCCAAGGTGAAACCTCTAGAAGCTGTAGTTGTTGACGTAGACGAAGAGACGATTCAGAATCCGTCTCCGAGTCTGTGTCTGATTTAGCTTTGGACTCCAGCACCGGTGACAATAATTGTTTGTCGTTCTCGTTGAGGAAGGTTTGCGAAAAGGACATTGTTGAGTATTTAGCACATAGAGCACATAAAATTGGCTATGAAAATTGCTAATAAGCTGAAACAAAATATGAAGAATGACTCAGATCCCTTTGGTGATTCAAATATCAATTAAAATTTTGTGTGGAGGAAGAATATTAGGCGCGATGTCCTTCATGGGGTCCTACTTAACATGTTTTCAATGAAAGCTGAAAAGAAAAGGTAGAAAGAAAAAACGTCAAAGATTCAAATCTCAATTGACATCTTTTTCATGCTATGTGAATCGTGCATTGCAATGCATAAACTCGTGCATCACAATGCACAAAATTATTTGCGATGCATGGATTTGAATTGCGTTGCATGATTATATGCATCGCGATACATAACTTATGTATTGCGATGCATGATTAAAAAATGTGTAAATATAACAATGCATTGCGGTTTCAATTTGATGCATCACAATCCCAAATTTGTCCATCACAGCTTGGGGGGGGTTGGTTTAATTTAGATTTTATCCATAGATCTATTTAGTGCTCTCTCATCCATTTTGAATTCTCCATTTCTGAATTCATTAATTATTTCATTTTCATTTGTTTCTAAACATTCCTTTCTTTTCTTTGAAGCAAAACTTGCTTAAATTGGATCGTTGTTAAATTCTCTCTTCTCTGGTGGCGATCTGACCTTGGTTAGGAGCAAGTCCCTTTTCCAACGATTCCCCGAACCCCGTCTCCCCGGACGATGATGATTTATAGTCCTGACCTTGCTTATTCTTCACTATCTTTGGATGGACATATAACAAATACGAAAGAGTTGAAACAAAAGAGGTACTAAATATGTTGTAGATTTATAAAAATGGATCGGCCTACAATTTATCATAATTTTTAGGATGAAAAACGGGCTGGTTCCTTACCATGAATATTTAATCGCTAAAGGCCACATTTTTTATTTAATCGGTAAAAGCACTTTAGGTGCAAAATGACGAGCATACCCTTAATGAACAATTGAACACGTGCACTTTGGGAGCTTCAGTTCATGCCTCACGATGCATAAAATCGTGCATCAAGATGCACAAAATTAACGCGATTCATGATTTTGAAATACGATGCATGATTTTGATGCATGATTAAATGCATCATGAGTATAATTTGTGCATCGCGATACATGATTTCAAATTATATAACATAGCGATCAATCAAAATTCCAATAGAATGCATCACAATTTTAATTGGATGCATCACAAATTGAATAAGAACCTAATGTCCCTTCTGTCCTGTATTCAATCAACAACAAAACTTATAGTAATGGAATCAAATTTTGAACTTGGGAAATTGAATGTATAACAAAACAATTATAAAAATAAAAATAAAAAACTAATTTGAGAAATACAAAATGTATGGGCTTCAAGTTGGTATTAAAAGCTTCCTAAATAATGCATAACTTTGTTTCTTACTTCAATCTCAGAATCATCAATACATAAAATTGTGTTTGCTTGGCGAAACCAACAGCATCAAGGTTACAACTATATTGGAACATCCAAAATATTCTTAAAAACTAGTCAGTGTTATAATATGCTCAAATTGTTTAACATAACGATGCATCGCAACTCCAATTCGATGCATCACAATTTTTATTCGATGCATCACAATTAAAAAATGATGCATCGGGATTCTAAATCGATGCATCACGATTCAAGAAAGCGTCCAACAAACAAACAAGTTCCTACCAAGAAGAAATAGTTTGGTTCGGTTTGATTCGACTCGACGTGTCAAACCGTAAGCCGAACTGAACCACTCGATTTCTAAAAAACACAAACCAAACCAAACAATTGTAGCCACGAAACCGAACCAAACCGTGTGGTTCGACTCGGTTTAGTGGCTTGGCGGTTCGGATTGACACCCCTAATTTGAATAAAAAGGAATAGGAATTTCGGATCTTCTGTCCTTCCTTGTGAAACTGGTAAAAATGGTTCCTTATGAAACATTTCAACTCATCTTTCTCTCGTGTATCTCAAGTTTTTATGAAGGAGTCGAAGATTTTTTTTAATTAAAGATCTTGAGTTAGGGTTGACTTAGGACGAGTTTTATGCGAAGCAATTTTGAATTAAGGGCGAAAAGCAAGAAAACAAAATAAGCAAAGCTGACAAGGATCGAGGCTAAGAACTCGAGGAAGAGGGAGGAGAAGAAGAAGAAGAAATTGGGCATTATTGAAACAAATTTACGAAAATAACCTTATGCGGTTAAAATAAAGGAGAAATTGCGGGCCGGTCCACTTTTTGAAGTTTATAGGATGATAACCGAGCCGATCCACTATCATGATATTATAATCGGAAAAGTCTCAAATATTTGTTTTCAACCACTAAAGTACATTTTGGGGGGGGGGGAGAAATGACGAAGATACCCTTAATGAAGGAAAGACGTGCCCAAAAATCCACTGTCCCAATTTGGGCGTTGGTCAAAATTTTGGGGCGCCGTTCAAATTTTTAGGCATCGCTCAAAAGCCACTGTCCAAATTTGGGCGTCGCAATTAAAAAATCAAGTGTCACAATGCAAAAATTGGGCTTTGCGATTAAAAAATTGGGCATCGTAGTGTATTTGGGCTTCGAATGTAAAAAATCGCTGCCTAAATTTGGGCATCGCTGCACAAATGAAAACAGTGAGTCGGAACCAGTGCATTGGAATATGATTGATGGTGATGAGATTTGTAATACACTTTCTCTTTCGGATCAGTCACACTTTATCTTTCCTAAATACATTTTTTTTAGAGAAGCAGGGGCGGCACCCTGCGAGATTTATTAAAAAAAGAAGAGGAAACAAACTTGAGGGGGACAACCAACTTTGCTCTTATAAATGGGAGGACAAAGGAGCCTAACCTCGAAAAGGAAAACAACAAAGAACAAATAAACAAATTAGGAAATTCTAATTCTAGCAACACCACTAGCCTCAAGAGCCACATTGCCTTTGATGTGAGCAGGAAGGTCCAATGCAAAGAAGAAGACAAAATCAGATCCAAAGTCAAGCGCAAGATTAGCCAGACCATCAACAACAAAATTAGCCTCCCGAAAACAGTGACTGATCGAGAAGTTAGAGCTACACTGCATCTCATGGATAGCTCGAAAATAGAAAATAAGGTGCCACAGCGGGTGATGACCAAGGTTGAACCAGTTACAAATAACCTTTGAGTCTAACTCAATAATAGCATGCCGGTGATTGTTAGAATACATCCACTTAACCCCATGGTAAAGAGCACGAATTTCAGCTTCAACGCTAGACGAGATACCAAAGCCAACTGAAAAAGCATAGATCAAAGAGCCTTGAGCATTACGGATAATACCACATCCACTACTTGGACCCGGATTACCCCTACAAGCCCCATCAGTATTAAGTTTCAAGACCCCCTCAGCAGGATTAGCCCATTTAACAGCACTAACGGTAACTTTTTTCTTAATACCATAAGAAAGCATAAGGCTACCAGGGTTTTGGATGCATAAGTAGTTACCAGCAGACATAATGGAATAGAGATCATGCTCTACCTTGTGCTTGATGAAAGAAAAATTAAGGGAAGCACCTTCATGAATAGCAGAATTCCTGAATTTCCAAATATTCCATAAAATAAGGGAAGGGATGGATGCTATGAGAGATGGATTTAGAAGACAGCCAACCCGCCATACAACGCTGCTGAATGGAGTTCCCCGTAATAGGAAGAGCATGGGATAAATGGAACGCTTCCCAAACAGAAGAGGCAGCTTCACCTTGAAGAAATAAGTGCTGAAAAGTTTCAACACTAGGATGCTTGCAACAGGAGCATTTAGAACAATATGGAAGCCTTTCCTGCACAAAGCCTCATCAATAGCAATTTTGAATTGAAGTAGTTTCCAAACAAAAATGCCAATGTGGAAAGGGAGAAGCTTATGCTAAATGAAATTGGAAAAGAGGAGAAAAGGGCCCTTGTCAGAAATTAAATCCATAGCCGAAGCAAGGGTGAAGGAACCAGAAGAGGTACCAGTCCAGTAGGGTTTATCGGGAGAGTCATTTGGTTTGATAAGCTTAGTCTCAATGAGATGAATAGCAGCTTCTGGCAGCAAAGAACGGGCAGAAGGCAGTAAGATACCATCAGCATCGAAAAGATCCTTAACTTGGTTAATCGGATAGTTTTTAGGATGAATAAATACTTGGTTGTGGATCCAGGAATCCCACCATATAGAGCAATCACCTGTCCCAATAATCCAGAAAATGTGAGGGTCAGCTACAGATTTTATCTGCTGTAATCATCTCCAGATATGAGAGCCTTGCCGAGAGGATTGCGAAACATGAGAGTTCGAATAGTATCTAGCTTTGAGAAAGTATGTCCAGATGTTTGAGTGAGAATGGAAACGCCACCAAAGTTTGATGGAATAGGCCTTAACAAGATTGAAAACAAAAGGAATACCCACCTCGCCATAATCTTTAGGAAGCCGCATTTATTCCAGGAGACGCAGTGAGCTTTGTGTTTATCCTCATAGCAACCCCAAAAGAAATTGGATAGAAATCTCTCAAGGGACTTAATAACAACAACAGGAGGTTCAAGAGCAGCAAACAGATAAGCTGAAATGGAGTGAAAAACATATTTAATTAAGGTGACTTTACTAGCCCTTCCTAACCGAATCTGGATAGATTGTGGTCCTGATCTAAAAGGTTTCTGGCAGCCTATACATGCTGAGAAACTCCCCCAATATTGCTCTATTTGCCACCGTCAAGGTCACGGTTGTGACAGTTGCAAAAGCCATTTTAATCATTCTAATAACAAGGAACAATCAGGTAAGTCAGCTATGAATGAGCAAAATGGATCTATTAACCCCGCTTTAGTTTCTAAAAACCCATATGTTTGGAAAATTAAAGATCCCCAGCCGAGCCAGAATAAGGACCCTATTCCAGACCTTCCTGTGCCTGATTGTGGTACAGTTAATGAAATCCTAGTTGAGCCAAAGACTGGTGAAACCCAACCGGTTCCTATTGACCCTCCTAGTTCTTCTACTGCTTTCAATGAACCTATTACTGTCCCAACTCACCCTGTCATTGATGAGAATGTTGGTCAAAAGAATACGACTCAAATGGATCCCAATGTGAGGTCTGCTCCCTCTATGCCCTTAATAGATGAAAAGACTACTGTTGTTGCTGAGCAAGTTACTGTTGAACCTGTTACTGCCCCAAATCCTAGTGTTGTTGATATGCAAGCTACTGTTGTTAATGTTGATCATAATATCTCTAATTTCGTCCCCATCACAGTCCCGCCTGTTATGAATAATGATGATATATGCACTTCTAACTCTTTTGCTATTCTGGATGTTATTGAAGAAGAAGAGGAAACTGATCATAACCTGAACTTTGAGGCTCTCAACTTGGATCATTCTAATGTTCCACAGCCAGAAACACAAAAACTTCATAATACAGCTCGGATCACTCGATCAAAAGCCAAGAATAATGCCCCATCAAATTCTTTTTAATGGATGTCAAGGCCCTTTTTTGGAATGCCCGTGGAGTAGGTAATGACTCAACTATTGCTCGCATTAAACTCCTCTCTCGTCTTCATCAACTTGCCTTTATTGCTATTTTTGAACCTATGATTCCCCAAGATCGCATTCATTTAATTGCTCGTCAACTTAAGTTCCTGTATTGTTTCTCCAACTCTTCTAGCAGCATATGGTTTTTTGCTAAGTCTGCTTTTAAATGTTCTATTATTTATGACTCTATTCAGCATCTCATTCTTAATCTTCAACATTATTCCTGGGAATCTTCTGTTATTGTTTCTTGTGTTTATGCTAAATGTGACTCAAGTGACCGTCAAGCTCTTTGGACTGATCTGGTGGACATTAATAATCATCATTTGGGTTCTCCTTGGATTGTGGGAGGAGACTTCAATATCATTCTTGATCCTTCTGAGAAATCTGGTGGTTGGTCTTGGGATAGGCAAGGAGCCATGGACTTTCATGCTTGCAATGCTGCAGCAAGCTTAACTGATTTAGGCTTCTCCGGTCCTCTTTATACTTGGTGGAATAAGCAAGAAGGCAATTCCACTGTACATCAGCGAATTGACTGAATCCTTTGTAATTCTGAGTGGTTTCAAACCTTCTCTTCTTCTTCAGTTCAGCATCTCAATCGTACTTGTTCTGATCATAGTCCTCTCCTTCTCAGCATATCTAAATCTGCCATCCAAAGGCCTAGGGCCTTTAAATTCCTTAATGTCTGGACCAGCCATAACACTTTTTTGAATGTGGTTCGTGAAGCTTGGAGTATTCCTGTTCAAGGTCGGCCTATGACTTGATTTTCCCAGAAACTTCGGGCTACTAAGGCAGCTTTACGTAAGTGGAACAAAGAGGTGTTTGGAAACATATTTTCTATTGTTAAAGATGCTGAAGATAATGTTCTGGAACACGAATTGTTATTTGAACTTAATCATTCATATGAGAACCGCAGTAATCTCATGTGTGCTCAAGCTATTTTAAAACAGGCCCTTGTGCGGGAAGAGACTTATTGGCACCAAAAATCTCGCATCAAATGGTTTAAAGAGGGTGATGGCAACTCTAAAATCTTCCATGCCTCGGTTCATCATGATCAACGTCATCTGCATATTCACTCAATTCACAATTCTGAAGATGTTCTTCTTAATTCTGATGATGCTATTAGAAAAGAGGCTGAGGATTTCTTCCTCGCCCAACTCCAGACTGTCTCTCCCCCTATGCAATCTGACCTTTCTATGATCCCTCGATTAGTGACGGATGATTGGAACGAAGGATTAATTATTTCTCCTTCTCTGGAAGAAATTCTTTCTTCCATTTCATCTCTTAATGGTGATAGTGCAACCGGTCTTGACGGGTTTACGGGACATTTTTTCCTGACTTGCTGGGATATTATTAAGGATGATTTACTATCCGCCATTCTTGAATTTTTTGTCGGGTTCACTCTCCCTCGTTCTTGGACAAGTACTCTTCTGGCCATCATTCCAAAAGATTGAGCAGCCTCGATCATTCAAAGATTTCCGTCCTATCAGTCTATGCAATTTCTGCAACAAAGTCATATCCAAATTATTGGCAACTAGACTTGCAAAGATCCTTCCTTCCATCATTTCTCCAAATCAAAGCGCTTTTACGAAAGGGAGAATAATTCAAGATAATATTTTGCTTGCTCAAGAGTTGGTCACTTTTCTCGGAAAGAAAGTCTTGGGATCAAACATTATAATTAAACTTGATATGGCAAAGGCTTTTGACCGCATCTCTTGGGTTTTCCTGACTGAAGTTCTTCGTCGGTTTGGTTTTTCTGAGATCTTCATTGATCTTATTTGGCGGCTCATCTCTTGTAACTGGTTTTCTGTGCTTATCAATGGCGCTCCAGCTGGTTTCTTCCCTTCCTTTTGTGGTCTTCGCCAGGCAGACCCTCTTTCTCCTATGCTTTTTATTATATCTTCAGAGGCTCTCAGCAAAAGCCTAAATCATCTTCATGATCTGATGCCCAGTGTTCGGTTTTCCTCGATCTCTCAGTGGCTGCCCCATCATATCTCATCTTGCTTTTGCGGATGATGTTATTATATTTTGCAATGGTTCTAGACGATCTGTTCAACATCATTCAGCTCTTCTTAAGTCTTATGAATCGATCTCTGGCCAGCTTGTAAATGCCTCTAAGAGCTGTGTCTGTCTATGTTGCTCTTATTGTATCCACCTCGAGTGCAGCCTCTATTGTCCTAAATACACTCGCTATTCCTTTTTCCTTCTCATTTATTCTTATGATGCAAGCATTGAAGCCTACGAGGCAAACATCAAAACCTAGGACGCAAGTATTGAAGCCTACGAGGCAAATATCGGAGCCTACGACACAAGTATTGAAGCTTACGAGGCAAACATTAGAGCCTACGATGCAAGCATTAGGCGCAAGTATTTACAGAGTTATGGTAGATTTTCTTATGGGAGCTACAAGTTTACGCATCTGTGGTTCTCTATTTCCGTCTATGGGGTAGGTGCATTGAGTTTATTTTCTTTGTGGTTCTTTTGTTGTTTGCAAGTGACAGAGGCACTTCAATTTTTGTATGAGGTTGTTCCAAGGGATCCTGGAGAATGATCAAGTGAAGGAAAATTTATGTCGCTCTGGATTCCATTGCAATTGAAAATGTTTCTTTTTTGTTGAATTCGCGTCAACTCCGGTGATTGATATCAATGGATAAAAAAAAATAGCGCACGAGAGGGGTTATAATTTCCAAAAAAGGACCGGCCCGCAATTATTCCAAGTTTATAACCCCTCCAGTGCCATTTTTTTTTTCAACCGGAAAAAGTCACTTTTGAGGGCAAAATGACTACGATACCCTTAATGAACCGAAGGAGCGCTCGGATGTCACTTGCTCGGTGAACCAGAATTCATCAATTTTATTGTATTCAAGGTTTTAAAAATCGTTAGGCAGCCGCTAGGTAGTACACTAGCGCCTAGCGCCTAGGGGATTAGTCGGGGCGTAATCGGGGCCTAGAATTAATGCATAATTACCTTCTTTTTTTTTGATAATTTACATCAAAGATCAAACACATTGACTACAAATTTAAATTTTTATATGTTTGTCACTTTATCAAACACTTGTCTATATTTGTAAAATGAACAAAACTATACAAACCTACATTTAATCTCAATTCACAACAACCCCAAAGCAATAAACAATTCACAACAACCCCAAAGCAATAAACAGGTCAAGTTTACCCACGAACTAAAAACATATCCTCTCTAATCCCTTCTCATTCTAAATTACGAGTCTCGAGACAACCCCCTATCCTCTCTAATCCCTTCTCATTCTAAATTACGAGTCTCGAGACGGCGGGCCAGGCAACGCGCGCCGACTAAGAAAGTCGCGGCGGTAGAGAGGGGTGGGGAGTTTTAGAACACTGATTGTATTATTTTTGTACCGCAGTTCAATAGTTTAATTGTCTAGTCTAATTGCACCGTGATACATCAATGTTTGCAGTTTGCACCACGATTCATCAATTCTATTGCATTAAATTTTGCATCGCTATTCAATAGTATAATTGTCTAGTCTAATTACACCGCGATACATCAATTTTATTACATCAATTTTATTGCATTAATTTTTACACTGCGGTTCAATAGTTTAATTTCCTAGTCTAATTGCACCGCGATATATCAATTTTATTGCATTAATTTTTGCACCGCGGTTCGATATTTTAATTTTCTAGCCTAATTGCATCACGATTCATCTATTTTAGTGTATTAATTTTGCACCGCGGTTCAATAATTTAATTTTCTAGTGTCTAATTGCACCGTGATGACATTTTTTGAGGGGTTAGAAACTTTGAAAGAGACGGATGACGTTTTTGAAACAATATTTTGAAAAATGACATTTTACAGTTGAAATAAAAAGAAGGTATTTGAGAGGTTAGAAACTTTGAAAAATAGACCGTCCCAAAATTTCCCATTAAACAAACTCAGCCCAAATAATTTCAGTCCTCATACCCCTCCCCCCCCCCCTCCAAATTTGACCCATTTCATTGAGATAATAGTCGGTACATTGGTGAATTTTCAACCATTTTAGTCTACGATGATAATATTACACCGTAAAGTACATTTTTGATGCATCGTTTAATATCATACGATACGAATTGTCATCGCCATGCATCAATTTGAATTTTTGGAACTGCAATGCATGAACTTGGAATTTAGCGGTTCAATAATGTTATCGTAAACTAAAACAATTGAAAATCTATTTTAAAATCTACAAAAAAAAATAGAGGCCCAATTTTTCCCTATTTCATTAATTCAAAGCTTAAGATTACTCTCAACTTTTACGGTCTGAACAAGCAAGGTTTGAACTTCTTCGATCTTATTGACAGTACTACACAAATTGTCACCCTTATTAGCAATATACTTCCACAAACAAAAGGAAAACCCAATAATGAAGAAAAATAAGGTACACAGATAAAGCAAAAAATTCAATTAAAGTCATTTACCGAGATTGCAACGAAAACCAAAAAGGAGAGCAGAACCAGAACCAGAACCAAAACTGAGAGAGGAATCAAGAATTAAAAGCGAAACCCAAACTGAAATTTCTCAAAAATGCAACACAAACGATGAAGAGCAATACCCAGATCAACATTTGATTGTTGGAATTTGCATTTAATTTTTAGTCTTGGTTATGATTTTTCTCATTTTCTTTCATTACATAATGATTTTAGTTTTCATTTTGATTTCTATCATCTGGGAAAGAAAGAGGAATTGGACAAATAAAAAACAATTATTTTCTTCTTCTCTGTTTTCTACGACATTCAAAACAGTCGGTACATGGAGATGAATTTCTAATTGAACTGTTAGTGGCCTTAAGCTTGCTAGCCGGAATCTTCAGGTCTTCCACTAATATCTGGCGAAGTCTCTCGTTTTCTTCTCTCAGCTCCTCAATAACTACTTGGTGTTTTAGCACCTGCACAAACAATGCAAAGGCAACATCGGTGTCTGAATTCTGAAACCAAAATCATAGAGAGAGAGAGAGAGAGAGATTCCAATGTAACAATAGATGTTGTATGATAACAGTGTTGAATGTAAACTTTACCATATGAAGCATGTTATTCTCTGACTGCAACCCATCAGCCTATGAAAATGAACAAAAGGAATGAATACTTGATTTCACAGGACACATGAATACACCTACTAATAGCAAGCTTCATGATCTAGATAAGGTTTTTGTGGAACATAGATAATGCATAATATAACAGTAAAATCTTAAAAAATAATCCAAAATTTACACATAGAGACTAACAATCTAGCCATAAAATGCTGAGATTCTAGAAAAAGCATGAAAACACAAACAGCACTAAGTGCTATAATGATATGGCACTAAGATTTTTCACAAATTTGCAATAGCAGAAAATGTAATGGCAGGAACATGCACTAATTAAGATAGTCTAACATCTTCAAATGTAAAGATCATAAATGTGTCCAGAATCCAGAAAATTTTGAGGTTTTTAAGTCAAAACCGCTATAACACAAAAACTTTTCAAGATGATTCTTTATGATGATGTTTTAACAAAAAAAAGAAAAAAAAGAAAGAAAAAAGAATAAGACGCATGCAAATGAAATTCTCACATACCAGATCACTTGATTTGTGGTCTTCATCTTTCAGAAGTGGGCTTTGCAGAAAGCTGTTGAGAACCTTCTCCGTTCGACTTTCATGTGAGGTGATGGCTGGAGGATTTTTGGATGCAGAAGTTTCGACTTCTATTGCCAAGCCTGTGTTCAGATTTCCAACTTGTCCAGTGAGTCCTGTTGCTTTTGTAGCCAATTGCATGATATTCCCAATTGGATTTTGATTAGTGGGATTATCTACCATGGTCATCCCACTTTGTAATGATGCTGGAAGGAGGCCTTGAGCACTGGACAAATTGGGTGTTACTCCAAACCTCATCATCATCATTGTCACAGTTTGCTAGAAATATTGGAGATCTAATGTAAGATGCATACAAATAAATTAAGCAATGCAAACACAGGATATATGATACATACTACAGCAAAAGTTTGAATTTGATGCACCACCCCAGGCTTTATGGCAAGACCTGCCACATAGATATCATCATTGTTGCAGCTTTCTTAACAGAAATAACATAACAACTTGAGAAGCTCCACCCCAACTTCAATTGAAGGATGATGACTTAGATGAGTTTTCAACATAATTAAATTGAGCAAAGAAAAGGTAAAATGATTACTTCTCTACTATACAAAAATGATTAAAATAGAAGAGTTTCCAAGCTGCCCATATTCTCATAACCTTTATTTTTGTGCTTTGGAGGCCCAAAAACCACTTTGCAGCTCTAAATACAGTGGAGGAAATTCTTCAGCAGTCCAAGGTACTTGTGTTTGGGCCACCAAACCAGAGATTAGTGTTTGAGAATCTAATTGGTAATGCCAGGGGTAGGGAGGACCAAAACTAACATGGATTGAGATAATAAAAGATTTATTTGGCAGCCCAAGTAGTTAGCCAAGGATTTGCCGAGTTAAAATGACATTTTGAGATGTTTCACATAAAGAGTCCACTTACCAAAATTATGTCTACAATCTCTACAACATTTTAACTTTACCCAACACATTTGATATTAACATATTAATAATGCTTAAGCATTATTGTAATTACGAACAGCTCTAATGCTAGTTATATATCACTTAATTATTAAGACTTTTCAAACAATGACTTGTTGGGTGGAACGGAGGGAGTAGTAGTATAAGTTTGGCCACAAAGGCACATACATACCGACTCCAAAACCATGGCCAAAACCTACTCCACATCCAATGCCTGCTTCAATGTTCTTTGCTCCCAACTTCCTCAGCTGAAAGATCGAAAGAAATACAAATAGTAAAGGAATATTAGTAAATTTTGGAATATAAATATGTTGAACTGCTATATACACGGAAAGGGGAAGACATAAGATCATCATACAGAATGGTTAACATGTCTAGCCACACCAGATAAAGCATCCGATGCACCTCCAGTGGCAGCCATAACTTGGTTCAATGCTGGTATTGCTCCTGATGCACAAATTAAACCAACACTTTCTAATAAACTCCTTGAACTAGATAAAAATGACGAGATAAACTTCAATTATTACTGAATAAGATATCGGAATCCACCTGTTCCCAGTTGAAAACAAAGAAAAAGACAATCCGAAGTCAAGAGTTACCTATCTGGTCTTGCTACAATAATTCGCTAATTTGTGAATGTGGAATGAAACCCTTTACCAGGCTTCCACATCACCCAAGCCACGTCCAACAGCCTTAATGCCCCCACCCCTATCCGGAAAGGGGCATATACTCTTACGTAATTCAGACCTTGTAGCCGAGGGTCCCTTTTTAAGCTCTTTGTGTATATTGAGCTAGCCTTTGTTGTGTTGGGCATTGTAATTTTCCTTTTATTGCTATTGTAATCGTTGGCTTTACAGAATTGCAGGCTTTGGTTTGATTTGGCTTTCATTACATAATTGTTACATATTGGTGCTGCCTTAAGCCTCTGTTTACCTGGCTTCATTGGCGCGAATGTCAACTTAGCGGTGCACACGTCAAGCTTCGTGCCTATGAAAGTCCCAACTCGTGACATTTGGTATATTGTGGCCTCTCTTGGGGGGGGACACGCGTGGCTTTAGCTCTGGGTAGGGGAGAGAACTTAGAGAAAACTTTCGGAGACGCGTGTCACAAGCTAATTCATCTGCTAACCCATTGGCACCACGTGTTGACAACAACAGCTTCCACTATATTAAGTGGTGGATTCAAGTCACAATTCATCATAGGATTCTTTAATGCACATTCATCTATCATCATTTACTGAGGCTTAGCTGAAAAGCTTTATCTCACACCTTCCCTGAGGGTCACCTAACAGCTGACCTCTCTTCCCACTTAGCTTTGTCATGAGGTCTTCAACTCACCTCCATTCATCCATCCATCCATCAACTAATCGAGTATAACACCAGCCACTTGAACCATTCTTGGAGTATCCTCGGACACCTCCGATGTGGACCTCCAGGACCTCTCTAGGGCACCTACCTTCTACGGTATATAAACTGAAATAGGCAGAATTATTGACATTCACTTCAATAGCAAAAATTAAAAATTTAAGAACTGTCACATTGGCAACAACCACAAACAATGGTTCATTATAAGCTCCATCCTTTATTATTCTACCTTGTGTTCTCATTCAGCTGTCTCTACAATCTTATTACATTTATTTCATAAAAAATTCCTCCCTTGGCGACACATTTTGGATCATAATTGCTGTGGTATATACTGTGATACCTTTAGACCGATAGGAGTTCCTAGTACTCTGAGAAGCATATCCTTAAACTTTAGGTCCTAATTCAGAGCCTTATTTGCTTTGGCAACTTGGAACATTTTTTGTCAAAAGGGTCTATATTCATCACCAGTCTAGAAAATTTTTTCCAATAGAAGCTACAATTGTCTGACATTCGTTCCAGATCAGCAAGCTGCAATATTGTTCCTTACTAAGTAAAACACATTCATCTTGTCTTCAACTTAGATCCCAAGAGTCAAAACAGATAATCCCTAAGCAAATATCATCCCAGAGTCAATTGTGAGGAACAAAGCTGCATTCCTATTGCTCGGGACAAGGTAAAAATACTCTCTTGATAGAATTAAAAATTAAAAAAAAAAACCATAATTTTCCCTGGCTTTGCTTCAGATTGAGGGATACTCGCAACTCACTAGGTATTATCATAACTACCTCAAACAATCTCATTTTGATAATAAATGCTGTCCCAATTTCTAAACTTCTCAACATAATTTCATCAACGAATAAATAAATGAAATAGAATACCACTCGCATGATAACAACTCAAACAATATAAGCATTCATAATATAATCATCCAACGAAAATTAGAAAGGGGCATATAATGAATTGATAAGACAACATTAGGAATGAAATAATTTTTACATACTAAGATTCTGGGTGTGATTGTCTTTGGGCTTGAAGAAACTCCCAATGTTCATCTCGGTTATACACACTAAAACAAAATACAGAGAGAGAGAGAGAGAGAGAGAGAAGAGTACCAAAGTTTAAAGGGCGGCCAACGCCTATACCAAGACCGCAGCCGAAGCCAAAGCCAGTGAATACTTGACCCACTTTGAAAGAAAACGGATTCTCCATTCTCATTCCCTGTTTGTCTGCTACTATTACTACTCCTCTACTACTACCCTTATTGCTACAGCTACTGCTGCTGCTGCTCTCCATTTCAGAAATTACAAGACCCAATTCTCAAATTTCAGTCTTTACGAAACCCAATTCCTCCGAAATTTCAAACTCCGAAGTCCCAACGACCGCACTCCGCTCTGGGAGATGAATTTCTCACTCTCGTTCCCCCTAAATAGGTGAAGAAGTATATTTACAAAAGCTAACTTGTAATATTGTTTATTTACATGTTCACCAACATAATTTGAAAGTAACTGGGTTAACGGTAAATTGACCATTCTATTTTATTTTCCACAGATAATGCAGCATAATCGGGTTACACATGGCATGCACAACTTAATTTTGGTGGAAAATCGTTATCGAAGTGGGTATTAGCATAACATGTTCGCAGCTCCAAATCTCCATTAACCTTATTTAATGGACATCCATTTTTTTTTGAAAAATTGAAAGCGTGTTTGCTACCTTATCGGTTAAAAACTAAGTATATTTGTTACATGATGGTATGATGGTTGAGATTGATTCCGACCACAAGATTCAATGGTTAAGAGTAGGGGTGAGCAGCCCAGCCCATGAGCCCATACTGCCGTGCTGCGTGCGTGCCCATGGTGCATAGTCTTGGGCTTGAGATGTTAGATGCCCGCGGGCTCGGGCACACCCGGGCCTTCAAGTTCTAATGCCCATCTAAGCCCGGCCCGGCCCATCATCATATTATGTTTTAAAATTATAAATATATTATAATTAATTAATTATACCATGACAGTAATAAAAAAGAACCTTTGTTACTGTTACATGCTTACCTTCGTTAATTATATTATTATATAGTGACTAGTCAATTATAATATTATATTATTATATAGTGATTAAGTGATATACCAAATTACCAATACAAATAGCCAAAACTCAAATAAAAGGCAAAGTAAGACTTTGAAACCCTAAAACAGTAAAACCTAAAACAAATTGACTGCTACCTGCCTTCCTTCGTTCCTTCGATAGCTCTACCTGCCTACGTTCGTTCCTTCGGCTCTATTAGTCTATTATATAATTATATAATACATAATGTAATTTTTGTGTATAGTCACAGTTTGGATTTGGAGGAACTAGGTGAGTAGGTGCCATGGTTCAGGTTCAGCTGCTAAGACTTTTAAAATTATGTGTAATTTTAAAAACATGAAAATCAATCAGAGAGCCCATCTAAGCCCGTGCCCGCCCGTGCCAGTTCAATGCCCATTCAGTGCCCGTTCATTGATGCCCGTGGGCTTGTCTACGGTACTGGGCTTTTTAAAATGATGCCCGCTGCCATATGGGCCTATACTGGGCATTACCAATGCCCGCGGACTTAGGGCCCGTGCACACCCCTAGTTAAGAGTCAATTACAAATTACCCTCTCACAAATAATCCCCCTCAACTATGAGTTGAGTTTGAATTTCGCCCCTCTACTAGTATTTAAAGCAATGTACCCCCTCAACTATAATTTTATTTTTCTAAATCGTACATTATATTTAGGCACTATCGTTTCAATTAACGATATAAGATATGTTGACACCTAGTCATAGGCACATATAAGAAGATCTTGTTTCTATGAAAAAACCCAACATATTTCATATATAAAAACCATGTTTGTCGGATTGTTTTCCCTTAATGTGTTCATACATTTTTAAATGTTAATCAATAAAAGGTTTCTTGTATTGATCGGTTGGAAATTGGTTGCAAAAATCGACGACGACCAATTTTTGACTCTAGTTGGAATTAGAAACAAATTGCAAATTGTTAATCTTCAATTGGAATAGATATAATCAGTGTATTTATTTGTTCAAAATTAATTTTGGATGAATATAGATTAATGCACAAAGTGAGTAACTTGATATTATAATTGAGAGCAAAAGAGAATATGTAGAGCCATATCTCACTTTGAAAAAATTAAATGTGAAAGAGCACTTTATTAATATGTGCACTTTAGGTAGATACAATCACGTGTTCCAAGGTTCAACCTAGTATTGTCACATGTGTTACGAAGATCCGAACTCACACGTGCATGCATGCCATATTGGGAATAATCCACCATACTATTTTGAGATGTTTTATTCTAAGAATCCATTTTTCAAAAAAATATGTTTAGTATCTTCATAACATTTCAAGTTTACGCACCACATTTGATATTAACATATTAGTTATGGTTAAGCATTATTGTAATTATGATAACTTTAATGCTAGCTATATATCCCTTGATAATTAGACTTTTTAAACATGAACTCTTTCCGTGGAACATACGAAATATTAGGTACCTTGCATGTGCTCATTACTTTGAGAATGCTATCCATCCTGTTAAACACGACTGTACAGTGAGTTTATTTGGTTTTAATTAGGACTGGTAATTGGGTGGGTTGGATTGGAATGTGTAATTGGTTAAAACAGTCGAAACCCGTTAGAATTCAAATGTCAAACGGGTTGAAATGAGTTATGTTGTAACGGGTTGGGTTGAAACGGATAACATGTTAAAAGCGGGTCGACCCGTCTCAACCCAACTTTGCCCCCCTAAAAAACATAAATTCATAGTATAAAAAGTCACGAGGTGAAATGAGCAACAGATCCGACCAGTTTTAACCCGACCTGATCAAACTCGTTAATATTATTGGATCAAAACAGGTACTTGGTTCAATTCAAAAATATAAATGGATTAGGTTGGGTTTGGTGGATTAATGGATAATGAGTTATATTTGTTAGACCTAGTTTCAATTGTCAGCCCAAGATTACTCAATTTTCCTCAAATTTTGACTGGTGATTAATTGTCCTAATAAGAGCCCTCGATCCAACTTGAATTATTTGGAGTTAAGCTTATGACATTGCAAAGAGTCTGTATGTAGGGAGCTTGAAGGAGGTACTAGTGAGTAGTGACCTGGGCTGTTCCTCCTCACTCCTTTATGAAGTTGAACATCGTTGTGTGTGCTAAAGCCTCAAGGCAATCTGAGTCTGGCTGGAACTGGACTCATCGTAGGCCTTATTGGGGATGAATATGGAAAGGGTGACGTTATTTACACTTCAATTTTGCTCCATACACCCATTTTCTTTGATATAAATAATAACCTGTGTATATGAAGGGACCAACAAACTTTCAATATTTAAAATATGACCAACGTACTTATGATATGAGTATGATGTGGTCCATGCTATTGACTCGTTATTGATGGGACTTACGAAGGACCTTTATGGAGGGTATTTTTGTCTTTTTAGTAGCGGTCATGGCCGTAGAAAATTGGATACACTTCATTTTTGTAACTTTCTTAACAACTCTCATTAATGATTGCATATAAATGGACAAAAGTACCCCTCATAAAGTCTTTCCATTGGTTCACATCAATGGTGCCATTACAAATTTGGATGATGAGTTAATTGCATGGACCACATCACATTAAAATCATGAGTACGTTGGTCATATTTTGAATATTGAAAGTTTGTTGGTTAAATTAGTTACCCCAAATTTGTTCGGTGGTCAGAAAAGTAATTATCCTCTTTCTATAATAGTGTAGTTTTTGTGCCACTTGCGTAAAAAAAACTTTTTACACCGACATTGTATCAGATTTTTTTAAGTAGTAGAATATAACAACATGTACAACTGAGTGTTTCCTTTGTTTTGATCTTTTAAATTTGATGCTCAACACATTAAAAATGAATTAAAAAATTCATTTGATACTCACATGCTACCCAAATAGAAAACATTTACAATAGTATGACGCAAACTCCAATAACTCTACATAATGCACTATCTTTATCTTCAATAACTTGATATATCTCACTATCTTTGAAGAAAATTGATTTGATGTTCAAATGAGGCAAACCAAATCTATATTTATAAATAAAAATATGTATTTTTAAAAGTAAAAATAATAATTTTTTTTTTCGTGTAAAAAAGGACAAGAGCGAGAGAAAAATCAAACTTTGGAGAGAGAGACTTACGACTGGTTTGATTTGAGGGTGGTTGAGTATCAAATGTTAATACAACCACTTTTTTTATTTCCTTGATTGACCCTTTATACCCACGAGATCCTTTGTTAGTTCACAATAATCTCAAAAAATGTTCTTTCCATACTTCGTTGTCTTGGTCTAAGACCATTTCTAATAGTTTAAAGAAAAAATTGTATCAAATCTTTAAATTGGTACAATTTATACATCGAATTTCTTCCATCATCTTCAACAGTTATATTTCAAAGTTTACTTTAAAAGAATATTTCAAGTATATTCTTTATTATTTCATTATTTCATTTAATTTGTATTTCAAGTATATATTTTATTTCATTTGATTTGTATTAATGTATTTTAGCAAAACAAATGTATTATTTATTGAATTAATATTATTTTAAATTAAATATTATGCATTGAAAATAATAATTAAATGCAAGAATTTAATTGATACAAACATATTAAAATTAATAATTAAATGCAAGACATTAATAAAGAATAAAATACAAACATTAAAATATTGATCCGAATACATGAGCATATTTTCAAAGTGAAAGGACAATGATTCTGCAAAAAAGGGTTGAACAACAGCTTATGCAACCTAATCTAGATGCTTTTGGACATTATTTCCAAAATATTGGACTATCCGGAACTGATCTATCGGATTATTAGTAAAAATGGTAGTCATTGCATGATTTGTATTAGTATTAATATTATTACAATGTATGTTGTGTGAGTTTAATTTAATGTAATGTAATTTTCGTTTTTTATTAATGTGTAATAGTTATAAACATTATTATAAATAATTTTAATATTAAATATAACTAATAACTAACAATAAAAATAAAAATAAATGAATTAATTTTTTGTATTATTTAACCAAAACATCAAAGTATTATTTAAACTAAACAACCAAATTAACAATAATAATAAAAACATAAAATACAAAATAATTACTTAAACAAAACAAAATAGGAGAGATAAGATGAAGTTTTTGAACAGTGCAACGTTGGGTTTGAAGTCCGAGAGCCTCCACTTCAAAATAAAGCAATGAATGAAGTTGTTGGAGATCAAAATAGTCCTAAAATGCTTCAAACTAGTCTTTGTGTCTGTGCCTATGGCACGTCGCAAGTAGGGGAGGATGTCAGCAGTGGAGAAAAAAATTAAAACATTTATTTGTAATTTTATTTAAAAAAACAGATGTGGTATCTTGTTAAATTTTATTTATTTGTAATTTTTTTTAAGAAAACAGAGGCGATACCTTGTTAGATTTTGAGGAGGACAACTAGTTTTGCCCTTATATAATTAATAATCTTTCGTTAAAATATAAACTTTTTTTAATGTAATGTAATTTTCGTTTTTTATTAATGTGTAATAGTTATAAACATTATTATAAATAATTTTAATATTAAATATAACTAATAACTAACAATAAAAATAAAAATAAATGAATTAATTTTTTGTATTATTTAACCAAAACATCAAAGTATTATTTAAACTAAACAACCAAATTAACAATAATAATAAAAACATAAAATACAAAATAATTACTTAAACAAAACAAAATAGGAGAGATAAGATGAAGTTTTTGAACAGTGCAACGTTGGGTTTGAAGTCTGAGAGCCTCCACTTCAAAATAAAGCAATGAATGAAGTTGTTGGAGATCAAAATAGTCCTAAAATGCTTCAAACTAGTCTTTGTGTCTGTGCCTATGGCACGTCGCAAGTAGGGGAGGATGTCAGCAGTGGAGAAAAAAATTAAAACATTTATTTGTAATTTTATTTAAAAAAACAGATGTGGTATCTTGTTAAATTTTATTTATTTGTAATTTTTTTTAAGAAAACAGAGGCGATACCTTGTTAGATTTTGAGGAGGACAACTAGTTTTGCCCTTATATAATTAATAATCTTTCGTTAAAATATAAACTTTTTTTAACACGTACACCAAGGGTATTAATTTTTTTAACTTTTTTAAGCAGTAACTTTGTTTTATTTAATGAAAAGTGTATTTTATATTTTATACATATTATTAAGAACGTAAAAAATCGGAAGAATTCCAAATTAGTAATTATACATATTATTACTTATTCTTATTTTTAAAAAATAAAATAAAAACAATTTATCTTTTAGAGTGGTCTTAATAACATAAAAACAGTTTATCTTTTAGAGTGGTCTTAAAGGTTATACATATTCTTAGTTAAACCAAAAAATTTCCAAAAAAGATAATACTCATTTTAAAACCCAGACCACCTAAAGAAAAACTCAATAAATTGTGTTTTAGACATTTTTAAAAAATGGTTAAACAAAAAATCTGAAGAATGTTTTATATACTCAATTTAAATTATTATGATCACTTCTATTGATTTAAATTGACTATTTTTCAATTTAAAATTTTAGTATTTTTTCTTAACTTTGTAAATAATTATTTTTATTCTTAAATAATTATTCTTAAATAGGACAACAATGTCAGTTGGAATTATACCGATTCAAAGAGGGGAGGTGGAGAGAACATGTGAGAAGGGGTGTGTAGGGGTTGCTCAACCGCCGTTCAACCGCCCCTCGCACATGTGAAATCTAGACGAAATTGGGACCGTAGGATCTAGGTAAATAAATTGATCTCGACCCCTCATTAGCATTTATCAATTGCACATGTATAATCCAAGTTATATTGTAATATAGATTGAAGTTTTGAAGAGACCGTTGGAGTTGCTTTTAGAGTCCCTCTAAAATTTTGAGGTAGCACTTTCAATGGGATTAGACCATTCCGGACCAGATAACCAACCAAACATATGACAATCAAATCAATCACTAAGAATTGATCATTTGATAAAGTTGGTGATCTCATTTAAATGTGTTTGCTTGGCAGTAACATTACAACAACATAGAATTCATGACTGGGGACAGCAACATTACGCAACTTTATAAATGTGTAAATCAATCCAAGATTCAATAGTTTTGGAACGACTACAAATTTAACAAGTGTGTTTGAGGCCTATTCCTTTCATGAAGGCATATTTCATTGGCACTGAGATTACCTTTTAAATGTTTAGCCACTGTTTTTGCTTAGAAAAAACAATGGGAAAAAAAATCCAAATAACTATCGTACTATTTATAGGTAATCGATTTGATCAATCATATTAAAATATCTCAATTGTGATAAATATATTTAGTAATTGGATGCAATTTAGTATTTGTCGTTAACGTTTCATTCAATTTTATAACAAACCTGTTAATGTTGATTAACGGAGGGATTGTATGAATGGTATTTGTGTCTTTCAAGAAACCCAAAATGTGGAATTTAAGCAAAAATATTTGGGGAAGAAAAATGTGTAATTGAAAGACGAAAATAGCCTTCGTATAGTCCTTCCGTTAATTCACGTCAACATGTTGGTTAGAAAATTAGATGGGAACCTCATCCCACCTACTTACCAAGTACATTGATCAAATTTGAGATATTGTAATTTAGTTGGTCAAATTGGTTATCTACGAATAATACGACTGTTATTTGGATAATTTTCTCAAAAACAAAGTGGTCAGCGCATTACTGAAAATCATATAAATTCATAAAAACAAAGTCCTTAATTTCATACTCCCTCCGTTCCTAAATAATCGTCCTAGTTAATCCGGTGCACAGTTTAAGAAAAAACAATTGACTTGATTATTTATATTGGTTTAATGTGTAATTTCTTTTAAAGCTCATGTGTATGTGACACATAATTAAAGTTGGATGAAAAAGTAAAGGTAAAGTGGTAAAAGTGATGTTCTAAAAAGATAAGTTTCAAACTGAATAATTATTTTAGGATTGACGAAAAAAAGAATGGAAAACAATAATTTAGGGACGGAGGGAATACAACTTTTAAAACACAAATATCACCGACTATCGGTGGCAAAATGAGCGTTGGAAGTTAGAACAGGAAATTCTTAAAAGCCCTGCCAAGTGCCAAGTGCCAGCTGAGGTATGCATTCCTCGGGGTTACAAACCATTCTTGAAGCAAACGGATGACATAGACTTTTGCCCCAAAATAAAAATAAATGAATTAAATAAAACTTCTTAGATCATCTTCTGATCCTTGGGAATTGTGATAATAATTGTCGTTCCTGATATACCCTCATCAGGAGTTGAAATTACCATCACGAGACCTTCATTAGATATTGAATTAATCCAAAACGAGACACTAGCAGGCCTATTCCCCTCTTGAAGACTTAATTCTTCAGCCCCTAAATCATCCAAACTTGCACAGTTAAGTCCATTCACAAAGCTTGAAGGCTTTGTTGTAACAGCTTCTTTTCTTGAAAATGTTTCAACCTTAATTTCCGCAGAGGGTTCTTTGATGATAAAACAAGATCTTTTTGGCATTTTTCTCCCAAACTTTTGCTCCACCTCGTCAATGCAAATCGCTGCAAGTCCCCTCTTCGTTTCATAGTCGGGACTCAAATGTTCCGATGATGCAACATTGAAGATAGCAGTTTGGCCACTCTTTTTCCTAGGACTTGCACAATTTATGTTGAAAACAATTTCATCCGTTGTTCTCCGATGAAGGAGGTAAAATAGCGGTTTGTCGGGGATATCTGCTCTAGAGATCATACGGTTGTGAATGTCGAACCAACTCTTTAGGAAGCTTGTCATAGCCAAAGGGTCTGTAACTATAGTGCTGCAGCTCAATCCGATTGAGTATCCACCACACTCAAAGTTAGTAACCTGGAAGCCAAAAACAAAAAAACCGAATGGAAACTCGATCGATCACTAAAATGAAATTGCGTGAAGAACAGAAGTTCAAACTAAAATGTACAAGTAGTTGCAAGGGGAAACTGATATTAAACTTACCTGAACATAGCAAAGAGGATAGAACTGAGGATTTAGTTCATCAATATCCTCCCAGAAGACAAGCTGAGCTTCGGCTTCTTCCTTCTCCTTGATCCCAAGAAAGCTAGACAACTCGATTTTAATTTGTGCCTCCAATAATCTTACACCACAATCGTTCGACACAATCTCCATCCCCTCGCCACCATTCTCTACTCTTCTTAGCCTTCCACCAATCATTGGTTGCTCCAACAATGCTGTCCCTAGGGACTCCTTCATCCACCCGGCCACCAACCACCCGGAATCAGCCTCGGATGCCTTCTTATAGTACAGAACAATATGAAGCCGCCTCTGAAAAATCTCCGTACCATGAGATTCCACAACGGATACGAGGCGGGAATGACGCTCAGTCGGCTTTGTTGGCATCACAGTCTGCATGGATTTTATCTGTACTTTGGGGCTAAAAGTGGTGAGCTGATCACTAGCCATAGTAGTTGATCGATTGAAAGCAATATTTGGCTAACTCTACCGACAAAATGTTCTTGGCCTGGGGTTGGGAGATGCCTTCTTATAACAATTATGGGAACTGCAATAAGATTGTTGCGCTGATACACCTTAGTACTTTCTTCATTTGGTCATCCAAACAGATCTATATTCTATATTTCATAAAAAAAAAAAGTGCATTAATTATTCGTTTTACTAAATTAATCATTTCAAAAATAATGTTCACTTTATAATCTTTTGCTTTCGACCGGGACATTACTTTTAACGTTTTAACTTTGATTTGCATGTTATTTTAGAATAATGCTAGGGCCACTCAAAATGTGTACCAAAAAATGGACACTCAATCACTTGGTACATCCTAATTGGCTGTACATTTTGTGAGTCCTAACACTCTGACCAATCAGATTGACCCAACTCATTGAGTGTCCATTTCTTAGTACACATTTTGAGTGGCTTAAATATTACCTGTTATTTTAAGAGATAATCTCATTCCCAAATGTGTTATACGAAGTATGTATCGTCCAAAATAAGCAATAACCGTACATGTATAATACTCCCTCCGTCCCTAAATAATTGTCCTAGTTGACCCGACGCACAGTTTAAGAAAAAACAATTGACTTGATTATTTATATTGGTTTAATGTGTAGTTTCTTTTAATGTCCATGTGTATGTGGCTCATAATTAAAGTAGAGTGAAAAAGTAAAGGTAAAGTGATAACAGTAATGTTCTAAAATGGTAAATTTCAAAATAGATAATTATTTTGAAAGGGACGAAAAAAAAAAGAAGGACGATAATTTAGGGATGAGAGAGTAATGTTTTTTTGTTCTTCTCAATCCATACCTTCATTTTTTACGGCACTGGGGGAGTATATATTGTCGCACTCAATTTCTTTATAAAAAAAAAAAGCAAGTTGGTGGCCTTTATTTAGAGCTGACATAGTAGTTCAAAAGTGACAAATAAATTTCTAATTAAATCCTTACCAATAAAGATACGTAAGATGAAACTTCATTCTATTATAAAAAAATATCTATAAAATTATCTTACTAAGTTCTTGCCAAAAGTAATAGATCCGAATCAAATTGTGATACATGTTTATAATTTGTTCCAAAATATAATAAAAAGATAATTAAATTAAATAAAGCCAAAATAATTGATAAAAACTTAGTAAGACGATTATATAAATATATTTTGTAAGTTATGAATTAGTTCTAACAAAGATTTACTAAAAAACAATGAGGGGAAAGATAACATACAAAAATGATTCGACAAAATCTCTCCACCGTCCTAGAGAGACGTCATTTGTCTCCATTTTTATATTATCCACTCAAATAAGCTTTTTGAATATTGCTCTCTCGAACTCATGCAACCGAACACACCAATCACATTAATGGTCTTTTAGTAACATGTTAATAGGACCAGCCACTCCACTGCAAAATCCATGTGCTTATCATCCTTTATTAGCAGACCACAACTGTCTAACAAGGTCAAACCACGTTTTCTTCAATCTTCACCCACTCTACTTTAACTTTAGGGCAAATTGCACCATTTGTCCCTATACTTTGCGAAAGTCCACTGGAAGTCCTTGTACAATGCAAATGTACATTACAGACCAAAGTTTGTAGATTTTGTTTATCGGAAGTCCCGGACGCTAACTCTGTTAAGTGAGTTGCTGTCAATTGAGCATGTTCTCAAGCACGTGCACTAACTAGAGGACAAAATCGACAATTCCAACCTAGGCTGCTCCCATATTCCATTAGCGGGAAGCCTTCCCGCATCCTCCCAGCCCATATATAAACTAACTAGCTTCACCTCTCGTCCATTAAAGTAATTAACATATACATACCAACAAAGAAGAAAAATGGTGGATGTCTACTGTGCGTGTGGATCTAGGGTAACAATCAAAACTTCTTGGACTAATGCAAACCCAGGAAGACGATTCTTTGCTTGCTCACAAGAAGTAGGTTTTCTTTTCTTCTCTGTTTTCTTTGATTCTATGTTTTCTTTTATCTGTTTTTTTTTTAAATTTAGGTCAGAAAAAAAAGGTTATTTAATGATTAATTTAGATTATTATTCAACTTTTGTTGGGTATGTATCAGAGCAGTATTTCTTGTATGTTTTTGGTAAATGAAAAGCGTTTACAAAACACAAATTATCCTAGTTTTTTTTTTAAATTCAGTTTACATAATTATCCCTTCTTGTTTTTTCATTTATATTATTTTTTTGGTTGCAGAACAGGGGTTGTGGTTACGTTAGGTGGCTTGACCAACTTATATGTGTGAAAGATCAAAACAAATAATCCCTGATTTGCTTAGAAGGGTGCGGAATAACAAAGCAACTATTACAAGACAAAATCTGAAACAAATGTGGATATGGGTTGTGTTAATTTTCTCTTGGTTCATCATTGCAATCCTAATGATTAGTAGTGGTTAGGGATGACTTATGTTGTATGTAATTGGCAACAAAACAAGAGTGTTGTATTGTATTTTGAATGTAATCAAATTTTGGAATGACAATGGTATTAACTAGTGTCATCTGTTTTTCATCATGGTTTTGACTATTATGTAGAATGTTGTTTTCTTCTTCCATGTTCAATCACACTAGATACAATAATTGACAAAAAAAAAGTAGGTAATGAACACAAAGTTGCAATACAAATTGGTAATCAAAACAAATTGGTAATACAGGGCTGTTGTAATACCATATGATCTATTAGATACAAGAGAAAATTACACCGTTTTGAACACAAAGTCATATATCAGACACAAGGGCAAGAAATGCCATCTCATTTCCATTTTGAAGGGTTAACATTGTTTTCAATCACATGGTTTTACAAAAGATATATAATCGCATCGACTATGTGAACATTTCATATTAATTACAAAAGATATCAATCACATTTGTCTGAACAAGGATTGACTTAAAAGCCCCCAAATGCTACTAATCACATGTTTACTTTGTACCATTTTTCTGCCTTTGCCATTAAACTGTACCAAAATAACATTTGTACCAAATTTAGATTTTATGTCAACTATTTAGGCTTAAAAGCCCCCAAATATCTAATTTATGTTTGACCTCAAATGTCCAAATAGCTCCTTCCTGTCTTGCATTTGTTCTTCTTTCTTGGAGGCATGAGTTGTGATGCATTGAGTAGTTGTGCTTCTGGTTGCATGCTATCCAGCCTAACAATTTCAAATGTTCTGCTCCTGCCACTTCTCAAGCCAACTGTTCCGCCCTTGCCTCTTTGACTTGGAATAACCTAGGAAACAATTTCAAGCAATATACATTACAGTTTCAGCAAATACATGATATAAGTCAATAAAATGAAGTAGGATATAAGATACTTGTTCACTTACTTCTTCTTTATTTCCAGTTTCAGCAACTACATGAGTTGCACTGCCTTGACATAAAGCCACTGGTTCAGTTTCTCCTTGATATAACTTAAATATTAATGAGCCATGCAACCTTTAAGTTAAAACTCATTTGTTCAGTTTCTACTCGCTCTGAATTTCCTATCTTTCTTTTCTTGATTTGTTGCTTCTTGCAACCTTCAAAATGTTGGCCTTTGTAACTTCTCAATTTATGACCATAGTTTCCATTTGGATCTCTCCTTCTAACCTTCCTAGGCCTACCGGGTTGTGGATGACTCTTTCAGGCAACAATAGGGATATAATCTTGGTGTTGCCACATCTACCCCATTTATAAGATTAATGGTATATGAATACTTTTTTACCTGCATTTTCAAAGTATAATAATCATGAACTCATTCTTCGGGCACACCATTACCTCCATTTTGTCCATCCAAGTAAATATCAGACACAACATGTTTGCAAGAAATCCTTGTTAAGCCCTATTTTCCACAACTGCATGTCCTGCCAGTTTGTGAGACCATGCATTGTTCTCCCCCAAGGCCCTCTAACTTGGTACCAATCACCTCCATTCCATGTACTGATGTATGGTTTGGCCTATGGTTTGGTCTGATCCTTTGTCCTCTCAAACTCTTGTTATACCCTAATGCAAAGTGGACCACCTTGTTTTTTTATTGCAGCCCTGTTTTTTTCTGTATTCTCTTCATCAAAAAATTTCTAATTGTCACTAGCATGCTGATAATAGCCTTATTTCTAGCTGAAATTATAAAATCATTAAAAGATTCACAAAGATTGTTCATTGAAATATCACTCTTCACTGCAGTGGCAGTTGTCCAATAAGTCATACACCAATGACTGGGATCCTTACTAAAGGCCCACTGAAATGCCTTCTTATCTATTTGCTAAAAAAAATTTCTTAGCACTCTCAAAGTACCTCTGATTTGTGCATCTAGCAGTTCTGAATAAACACTGCTTTAGCTTATTTTTCCTATGTTCTTTCTTATAGTTACTAAATATGTGTTAAAGGCACTACCTATGCTCTACCCTAGGCAAGACCTCTTGGACAGCTGGAACTTACCTCGACATCAACAATGATCAATGTCATAGTATTTTCGATAAAAAGTAATGTGAAAATATACAAATGATTAAATTAGATTTATCTTTCAAAATTTTAGAGACTACTTTTGAAGGTTCATTATATATATATAGATATATATATATATATATATATATATATATATATATATATATATATATATATATATATATATATATATATAGATGTTATGAAATTGTAGACAAAGTTGGTCACTTTAATTAAGAGCCATAAAAATGTTTTGGCAAAATCATAGGTAAAACATTGTGGTGTATATATTTGTAAGACGGATCATCTTTACTCCATTTATCATGTTTTTGTGGGTTGAACTGTGAGAGAATGAGAATTCATCTTACGAATAAAAATTCGTAAAACCATCTTATAGGAGACTTACTCAAATGTTTTTCGCTTTTTACGTTTTCAGCAGGTTTTTACTTACATATACTACCTCCGTCTCAAAATAAGATATGATTTAGCAATTTGCACACGAATTAAGAAATATTATAAAAAGACTGATTTTTAAGATATATAATTTATTGTAGTTAAATTGCACTAGTATTTTTCTCTTTTCACTCAAAAACCTTTTTTTAACAACATTTAATTTAAATGTTGTAAATAGGTGTATTTTTTACAAAATATGGTTAAAAGTAACATATTTTATACTAAAAAGTAACACTATTAATACTAAAAAATGACTCTTCATTTATAAATGTGATAAAGTGGTGCTGTAATTTCCAAAAGTTAAAGGATTGTATTGATATTTCTGAATTTTGACTCATTTAACGTGGATAAATCTGTGACTCTTCATTTATAAATGTTAGACTATCTTATACAAGTTTTTGTAAATTAAGTAACCACATTATTTATAATGCAAATTATAATCATCACATTTATCTAAATTCTAATCAAACTCATAAATTAAGTAACTACCTTAGTTATAATTAATACAATAAATAGGTTAATTTTAAACCTTTTTTGAACAAAAAAAAAGGTTTTTGTAAACGGAGTAAAAAATAAATTGCAACAAACGAACGTCCAATCCATTGTAAGCTGTAGGAATATAATTTTTGCTTTATTTTCGTTTTCTATTTAATCCTAATTGAAAAGGAAACTTTATTCAAAATTAAAATAAAAGGGATTATAGATACGAAGAAAAAGCGGAGGTGGATAAGAAATTCATGTTACAGAGTACAGACACAACCAAGACTCAACCATTGTTGAAGCCTACTTCAGAGTTGCAACAATCAAATGGCATACCATTTTGAGTTGTCAATACATATCTGCATTTTTCCATCACAGTCTGAGTGTCTCAATGAAGGGCTTTGCTTCTCTAGACTTAAGATGATTAAGAAAGTCTTTGAAGCAACTTCCCTTGTATTTTCTTGGGTGTCTTTCATCCACCAACTCCTTAGCCGGCTCTACCACTTCATCCATACCTAAGCAAAGAAAACTGCTGATCGACAACCTCGTTTCATCCGAACATGGAATTGCACGGTGGGAGACACTTTTGAATGCACCATTGCTTAACACCTCCAAGTAATCTCCAACATGTACTACTAACGAATATTGTTCAATCATAGGCACTGTTTTCCAAGAACCCTCTACGCGGTCCATGATATGAAGTCCGGGTTTTTCCTGGACAAGTATGGTGATGAACCCATGGTCTGTATGTGGTAGAATACCCATCTTTACATTTGTTTGGGATGATGGTGGATAGCTATTTATCCACATTATGTGTACGCCTTGCTCCAGATCTTGTTTCATGTATGTTGAACACAAGCCAAGGCTCTCCATGATGCCTTCAAGTATTTCCATGCATAATTTTCTCACTTCTAGAGTGTACTTTCCCATCTTCTCCCTGACGATGTTTTGTCATTAAACAATGAGTAGGGCTCCTCTAACATTGTCTTATACATCCTAATCCATAAGACGGAACCTTACTATCTCACAACTCAACCCACTAATACGCGATGGATCAGCTCAAATGAATCGGTCTTACAGATAATACATGTAACACCATTTTTCCTATATTTTTGCCGTAAACAATTACACATGTTCTTCTTAAATCATTTAGTAACACTTTTCGCGGTCAAATATATAATGATTTAATTAAACTTCTCTCAGAAAATGATAAGTACAAATTATAGGTATTGGCTCGGTCCAAACCATAAGTATTGGATACATTTGTATTTTTGGACGTCTCAAAAATTTTACCGATTGAATGATAATGAGCGTTATTAACTAATATTGCCTCCATTCCGGACAAAGAGTCCTCGTTTGAAATCAAATTTTTTTTAAATGACACTTTTAGTAACTCATTAGTAATAAAATGATACTTTTATGTCTTAATTTTTTAAATGGATTCTTTAAATGCAACATCTCAAAATGAAATAGTGAACTATTTGCCCAAAATAAAGAGAGTATCACGTTATATATTTATATATATATATAGTACGTACTCCCTCCGTTTCATAATATAAGTCGTTTTAAGAGAGTTTTTTTTTATTCCAAAATAGATGTCTCTTTGCAATTTTTAATGAATTTTTTTCATTTTTTCCAATTATACCCATATTTATTGACTCCATAACTTATGATTGACTCTCTAGGTAAGAGTATCAAAAGACCCCTCATTAATATTTGAAACAAACTAAATAATGGATAGTTTAATCTTTATAATATATTTCCTTAGTCTGTGTGAAAAACTTCAAAACGACTTATATTTTGGAATGGAGAGAGCATTTACTATTACTAATACTCCATCTCTCGCAAACATTAGTATGCATTTACTTATAATGTTATAGTATATATATATATATAATCTAGGTAGTCTAAAAAATATAAGATTCCACCAAAATGCATTTGCTAAAAAAAGAAAGTCATCTTTGAGTATCATTATATACTCTAGCTAGCATGCATTGAGAACACAAATCTCATTAATTGATTACACAACTCTCAAGATTTATTGAAAATATGCAAATATGCGCATGTGGTAAAAAATACCGAGTTTTTATGTAGTAATATTTAATAGGAATAATCACATATTGAAAATCTGTAAATACAAATATCTTTTGATGCACAATTAATTTACTGATTAATTAAAATGAGCAAATAGCATTGAAATAAGAGCAAATGTGCTATAAAATCCATATTCATTGAATACATGTGATTACAAAATAAAAAATAACCACAATTAATTATAAAAAACCTGCTATGCATGAAAATCTTCATATATGAATTGTTTGTATTTGAAAGTTTTCTGTCTCTTTCATCGTATCCGAAATTATAATATCAAACAAAATTTATTTTTACAAATAACCACAGTTAATTATAACTTATTGATAAATCATATGAATATATATAATTAAATCATAGTAGTAGATACCAACCACAAATTATAAATATTTAATAAATCTATATGTTATGTAGAAAAAAATATACATCTGAATTACTATTTATACTACTTAATATCATAGATTTTAATAACAAAAAATATCAATTATTAAACTTCAGAAAATTATCAACGAGAAAATGACTTAAACAATTCATAAAATAATGAATTAAATTATATCAATTATACACTGACGATTGGGTGAATTGGGTCGAAACGGATCGTATCCCATTATAATCCAAAATTAAACGGGTCGACCCATTTTAACCCACATTTCCGTCAAGAAACCTACACTTTTATAGCAAAAATTAGGATAATGGGCCCAGCACGCTAATTTTTTTGGGTCAAAATGGGTAACCGTTTCGACCCAAAGAATTAACGGACCGGGTTGAGTCGGGTAATTTTGAAGCCGGGTGCCGGATTTGGTGGGTTAACGAGCTTTGGGTTGTAATTGTCAGACCTAATTATACCGATACAATTTGTTCCATTCATCGTGATTTTCCTTTATTTTTAAATTTTATTTATAACCTTTATTTTATTTGAGTATAATTTAATTAAAAGAGATATATGCACGTGTGTTTAGCGCACAGGTATAAAACTAGTTATTTCTAAAATATGAAACATTAATAATGCAATTAAAAGAAAGTATGAACATGACAGAATGTAAAGTTATAACATTAAAAAAATTAATTTGTTGAATGAGACTATTTTTGTTTGAGACGGATGTATCTACCTATTAAAACTAAGGGATAAGTGTACCATTAGTCCCTGAACTTTGGCCAAGCACATCATTAGTTCTCAAACTTTCAAAAGTTTCACCACTGACCTAAGTAGGCTTTTTTTGTTCATCAGAGGTCCCTAGCCCTAACGCCGTTTGTTTATTTTCGTTAAGTGAATATGTGTCACTCACATGCACAAAATAAGGGGGTTATGTCTAATATCATCAAAATAAGGGGGCAATGTAAAAATTTTAAATCCAAAAGAAAATTTTAAAAATAAAACCCAAATTCTATTACATAAACATGAGGTTCCAGATTCATTGTTGTTTCGTCCGTCCATGGCCACCCTCTCCGCCGAACCCCAACCCTAATTCCGACCTCCTCAACCACGATCCAGTTAATAACAATTCTCAATTTGCCAACGATTTCCCCTCCATGCTTCCCCCGATAAAAACGTGGCCTCCTGACCAAGCAATGGCCACGCCTAATTCCGCTGACGATGTCGCTGAACCTCTCGCAATCAGACCTCCTAATCGCCGCTTTTTCCATCGCTTCTTCCACATGTCGCTCAACCAGACCACTGCTTTTGCCACGAGATTGACCACGATTTTCGAATTTACAATTACGACCCTTCCGTGAGATTTTTCCGCCCGACTTCGAAAACGAGGCGAATTGGTGTTGTCGAGATGCCGTTTAGATGCAATATACTTGCTTTAGTTGGTGGTGGGCCCGACCCTCGCCTCCTCTTAATAAGGTCATGATTTAAGACGATCACCGAGCCTGCATCACATCTCTCGCAAAGGTCCGCGGTGTCCGGCTTCTGGAATTGATAGAATGTTGTTGTTTTGGAGCAGAAGATATTTGTTTGCAATTTTGCCGACTTGAAATTGTTACATCAAATTGAGACGATTTCGAATGTGAAAGGGCTTTGTGAGGTTTCACATATGTCTACACCGTACCCAGGCGATAACAGAATGTCGAAGCTGGAGCGAGCAGAAGGTCGCTAAGGGCTATGGTTTGGCTTGGTATGCTGCTGGGTTTGTAGATGGTGTTGGTGATTATGATGGGTGTGGATAGAGGGTAGGAAGGAGGCCGGCCTGACATGGTGCGTGATGGCGATGAAGATCTGGAACGAGCTTGTTTGGAGAAGGCGGAGCTTTACCGGCTCACAAGGGGGTTTGGCCGGAAAGGTGGCTATGGTGGCCATGGAAAGAGATGAGGAGGCGGGGTGTGGAGCCGAAGGAAGACGGAAGGCTGGGTTTTGGGTTTTATTTTTAAGAATTTCTTTTGGATTTAAAATTTTCACATTACCCTCTATTTTGATGATGTTACACATAACTCCCTTATTTTGTGCATGTGAGTGGCACATGTTCACTTAACAGAAATAAACAAACGGTGTTAGAGCTAAGGACCTCCGATGAGCAAAAAAGACCTACTTAGGTCAGTGGTGAAACTTTTGAAAGTTTGGGGACTAATGATGTGCTTGGCCAAAATTCAGAGACTAATGATACACTTATCCCTAAAACTAATTAAGTTACTTCCTCCGTTTGTCTCTCTTTCTTGTTTCTTCTTTGATATTTTACAAAGAAAATAGTCTTATTTCTTACAAGAGTAATAATTTTATTGCAATTTAAAGAAAGTACATTTATATTGGAAACTTAGATATAAAAGTATTAATCTTTGAGCAAAAGAGAAAAATTAAAATTACATAAATGTCTGGATTGAAAAGTGCAGTGAGATTAAAATTTCTATGAGGATGACTCATGTAAGATGATTTTACAGATAATAATTCGTAAGACGAATTCTCACTCTTTTTAAGGCTCAATCCATCATTCCACGGGTCAGGTAAGGTCCGTAAGGAATATCCATCTTATAAAAAAATATCTGTAAAACTGTTTTATCTGAATTTTTGGCTTCTCAAAAATATATTTATGAGCACTAAGTAGAAAAAATAAAATAAAAAAAGAGTTTGAAAGTCGAAATAGGAAGTGAATCAAAATAATACCTGAAATCTGGAGGATTTTGGGGCCACAAGTCAATAAAATCTTGAATAGGGTTAGCATAAAGCTTAAGGAAATTTCTGAGGAACTGAGCCTCACCCTCACCACCCTTCATTTCACCAGACCTAACTGTTTCAAATACATCAGCAGAAAGGGGCTGCTCTTTCCTCGTATCAAAGAAGCGTGAATTCACATCTAAGGCTTCTTTGATGACGGATCCAGATATGCCATGATTAATAATCTACATCAAAACCCAAACCAAGAAATTAGATATTAATGGTTAAGAATTAATTAAATTGAAAGGAAAAAAGTCAATAATTAAAGCTTTGAACAAGTGGGAGATGAAGATTTACATGAAAGAAGCCAAATTTTTCGCAAGCTTGATAGATTTGGTGGATGGAGTTGGTATGAGAATCATGGTGGCGTTGACGGAGGAGAGACAGGTCAATTATGGGAAATTGTGAAGGCTGCACCATATCCATGTGAAGACTGAAGAGTGAAGATCAGTAATAGTTTTGGTCCTTTTTAGTCATTTGAATATAGCTAGCTCCCCCAACCCCACGGTCCCACCCAAACGAAAGGTGGCAATTTTTTATTCAATCTACTAACCCATCCATTTTACCTTTAAAAAATATTAGTTGGTTAATCATTTTGCGAGAAATTGATTGGTCAGTATCTTTTCTCAAACATTTATTTGTTTATTTCTCTAAAAAAATTTAATTGCTAAAATTTATTTTTAAAATATTGTTCCTATAATATTTAAATTCAGATATCGCTGTAAATTTCTTCTTCTTATCCTTGTCATTGAATTCGTTTGTGTGAAGACGCAAAAAAAATATAAAGATGAAAGAGAGTTGGGTGTTGAAGAAGAACGGGTGGTTACTACATAATTGTGTCTTCATTACCCTAATTGCCCACTCTTTTTACTTATGCATCTCATGTTGTCGATGTTCTTATTCTTCTTCATTGTGTTTGTGTGTGATTTAAAATGTATTTATTTGTGTGTTTTGTGTTTCAATGCATGTAAACTGTTCGATGAAATATCTTAATATAATTTTTTTTCGTATTGGAGAATATTTTTGAATTTGGATACATATATTTTGAATTACAATGTCTTATTTATAAATCGTGATTCATTAATTTGAATTTGGGATACAGGAAAGATGCACTTAATTTTAAATCATTTGATTATGTACTTGAAAAATGGTACATTAAGATTTGATTTCATTATGATTTGCTAGTGTAATGTAATGTATCAATATTTGCAACGCGATGCATCAATTGTGGACTTAAATTGTTACATAGCGGTGCAAGAATTCAATTTGGTAGTTTAGTTTGATGTATCACGATGGATTAATTGGCTTGATCTAATACATCACTATAAAACCTCGATATTTTTTTTATTTTAAATTTTATAAATAAACATATTTGATATCACTTTTAACTTATTTAACTTAATAATGTTTTGTTAACTCACTTTTGTCGTATATATACACGTTCTTTAATCTTTATTAAATTAAAGTACAAGTATATGGGGGGTTTTGTGCGGTTAGATTTGGAAGTATTCCTTTGTAAGAATTAGGGGTGAGCAAATTCGTCCATCAGTCCATAAGGCCCGCACTGTCCACAATGCCTATGCCCGTAAAGTGTCCATCAGTTCTGGGCTTTAAAGTGAGGGATGTCCATGGGCTCGGGCAAGATTGGGCTCTTATTTTTTTTAATGTCCGTTGTGCCTGGCCCGGCCCATCTATTTACAATACTTATTTTTTAAATAATTATATATAATATATATATATAATACTACTACTTGTGTGTACTTTACTTAACTTAACTAAACTATTTACTTAAAGAAATAAAAAGTTAAAAACTTTAGTTCACTTCACAGTACTTCATTAGTTAAAAAGTTTAAAACCTTACTACTTTAATATAATATATATGTATATGTATATATAGTAGACAAAGTGGCACTAGCATTCACTAGTTCACTAATCACTTCGTCAGATCAGTACTTCGGTGTTCAATGTTACTGTTCATCAATTCTTTAGTTATTTCCTCTTCTCCAAACCTCCAAGGAAAGACGGCACAAGGTTTGATAGGTACAAAAATATCAAAACATATAATTCAATCCATAAGCCCATCAAAGCTCGTGCCCGTGTAATGCCCGTCAAAGCCCATGAAAGCCCATCAATTTTATGCCTGCATGAAGCCCACTATACTGGGCATTGAAAACTGAAGCCCATGGCTAGATGGACGCATACTGGGCCATGCCAAAACCCGTGTGTTTAGAGCTCATGCACACCCCTAGTAAGAATTGAAGTGGGACCCGCCATGTTATTTGACCAATTTGGAGCACGGCTAGATTGGTATAGAATTGATATTTGTCCTATCTTGGACACTTGGCCATCTTTTGGCACTTGAAATTTGACTCATCATATTCATAATTCAGTTTCTTAAGAGATAAACACCGAGTTAAAGTTGAAGTTTGTTCTTTTTGTTATTTTTTATTATGAATTGTCGTGGAGAGTAGGGGTAAGCAGCCCAGCTCATGAGCTTGTACAGCCCATTGTACACGTCTGTGGTCGGTGCAAAATGCTCGTGTCCATGAATTGATACATAGTGCTGGACTTTAGAAATGTTAGATGCCCGCGGGCTCAGGCACACCCGGGCCTTCAAGCTTTAATGCCCAACTAAGTCCGGCCCAGCCCAGCCCATCATCACATTAAGTTTTTAAATTTTAAATATATTATAATTATATCATTATTCTATTAGTGTCTCTTAGTATTAGTCTATTAGATATATCATATATAAAATTATATATAAACAAAATCACAAATTATATTATTATATAATACTATAATATATTATACACTAACAGAATCCACTATCCAGATTAGTCAATATAGTGAAATAAATTAGTGATATACTAATAGGTCTAATACAAAAGGTCAAAACTCAAAAAGGAATGTGAAAGTGTGAAACCATATATCAAATTGACTACTAGTCTGCTACCTTCAATTCTTAAGTACCTTGATGGAATCGTGACCCTTCGGCAGAATTGTGACTTCCCGTTCCAAGTTCCCACTTCATCGCTAGGCCCGCTACCCACTCGATATTTTTTTTTCTCTTTGCGAGACATTACAGATCTTGTTATCTGGTGTTCATGTAAGTTTATTCTGATTAATTTGGGTTTGTTTTTCTTGCTTCTTTATTGAAAATAGCATCTGAGTTTCAAATTTTAGGTGTTCATGATGTTTGATTAGGGGTTAATTGTCATCTGTGTGTTGAGTTTGCAAGTCAAATGAATGATTTCAAGGTTTTTGATCATATGTAGTTTTGTTTGGGAGCTAATGAAATAATGAAAATACTTTGTATTAGTTCTATTTTGGTTCTTCATAGTTATGTTACATTGTAGATAATCGAATGAACTAAATGAGGGAGCAATCAACGCCATCGCCATTCGTCGCTGCATCCCTTGCCGTCGGAGAGCCCATCTAAGCCTGTGCCCGTCCAATGCCCGTTCACTGATGCCCGTGGGCTTGTTTACGGTACTGGGCTTTTTAAAATGATGCCCGCTACCATATAGGCCTATACTGGGTATTACCAATGCCCGTGGTCTTAGGGCCCATGCACACCCCTAGTGGAGAGAGGTTGGGGTAGCGAAGAAGATGATAGGTTTTGGCAAGTGCCAAGTTCACAAATGGTCCCTTCACTCTTTTTACTCAAAATGACCATTTTAACCTTACATAAATGCACGACAGGCACATGTTGGTACTTAACGGAATTTTTTTGATGGATTTGGATGAGATTGGATAACTGTGTTTAACGTGCTCGGTATCTGGACTTATTTTTCGAAAAATATGTGTAGGGACCAACTATGTTGCACGGACACAGTAGGTTAGAGGCGAATTCTGAGTCGGACACGGTAGATTCAGCCTAAAATACGTTTTGGGGCCAAATTTGGATTTTCGGAAATTCTGAACATGGACACGTGTGCGAGGCTTAGAGAGTCGGGATACGTACCTGAAAGTCGGACACGGTTGGGGTATATTTGTTGACAACTAATTATGTAATCGTCATTCTCATTTCGTCCCTCAAATCCCCTATCAAAAAGAACCCTAGCCCCCTCAAATTCCCTCGTCGCCGACGCCGACCATCCACCAAACGACCTATGCCGCCGGTCGGGCCCCTTGCCCCTTCAAAGGCGACCTTCTCTTCCCTTTCCATGACATTCGACTGATCATATTCATTGATCTACTCTTCGTCTTCGTCACTCGTCAACTCGTCTTTTATGAATTAATTAATCAACTACAAACCAGGTATTCTTCATTTCTTTTCTCTTTTCTGAATCTCTCTCCAGTCTCCAGTCTCCTCTCTCTTCGATGTCATTTGTCAACTAAACACTGAATAGTGAACACTAAACAGAGTCGGTTTGGGTTTCTTAATTTATATTTTAATTTTTGTGATTCTGATTTTTAATTTTTATAAAATTTGTGTACTTTGTTATAAAATTGTATTATAAATTAAATGTTACTTGTTAATTGTTATAATAAATTTTTTATAAGCATGCAAATATTGTTTTTGAAGAGGCAGAAACTTAAGATATAGAAGAATAGAATTATGTAACTTATGTTTTGAACATTTATGTTATATTGCTACTTATATTTTGAATATTTGATGCTACTTATGTTGAATATTTGTGTTACTTATGTTTTGAGTACTTGTGCCACTTTGAATATTAACATTTAGGTATGTTAGAAGTATTTATTTTGTGGTTATAGTTTTTAATATTTATAATATGGTCTTTATATTTTGAATATTTACATTTTGGTCCTTATAGTTTGAATATTCATACTTTACCCCCCGGCACCTGTGTCCTATATTTTTTGAAAATCACGTATCCCCGTGTCCGTGCAACATAGGGGACCAATCGCAGGAACTAATTGAATACTTTTGCCTTCAAACAAAACATCAGGGTGTGAGCTCCTCTTTCATCACCAATGGTTGTTCAAAGAAATCTGAATTCACATCTAAAGCTCCTTGGATCACTAATTAAGAAATGCCATGATTGTTGTTCCTTCTGATTCAAAATAGGATCAAAATATTACATCTACCTCAAAATAAATGATTTTTTTTGTTGGGATGAAGGGAGTAATAAAAACTTACGTGAGCATTAATTGAACGTGATAATTGAATGAGGTAAAAGTATTCCACTATCTTTAAAGTGATTCACGTCACCCTAATCTGTACTCGCACTAATGGAATGTAAAATCTAATTAAATGAGAAGGAATGAGAATTCACGAAGGTAGAATAGTAGAATTAGAGAGAAAGTTGGAATCATTTTCATCATATTATATCATTTTATTATTCACCTAATGAGACTATTTATAGTAGTCATGTTAACCAAATACAACCATAAACTAATAAACTAAAGACGTGTGGAAGTGGGAAAAATGGAAAGTGGGGGAAATGGGGAGTGAAAATAACTGTATCATTCATCCCCCTTTATCATCCTTGTCCACAAGGATAAAGTCTGGAGTCGTCTTCGGGCATGGGGTCGTCAATGCTAAAAATAAAGAGAGTAGCGTCAACCATCTGAGTTGCATCGATGATCATGTTCTTGACATAATTAGTGTGTTCGGGGCAATCAAAGTGACCGTAGGGGTGGGTAGCAGTCTTGTACACGATAGTAGCGGTCTTAATGGTAATAGCTCGAGCCCATTCTTTAGGGGCATCGTCAATTTCATCAGATTTCTAGCCAACGTTGCTAGTGGTGGAGACCAAGGCCATGGTACTAAGGGTGGTATTGTCGAGGTCAATATGGATAATGATGGTAGTGAAGGTTTCCCCTTGGTAGAAGGGGTTGATATCGACTTGTGTGCGTGATGTTTGCGAGTATTGAGCAAGTGGGTTGATGTCGATGTTGCAGTTGGTGCGTATAGACTGGAATTTGGTGAGGATAGTTTGCATGGAGGCATGAACTTGATCAAAATTTGACTCGTGATGGGCTAAAGTTTCAAAAGATAGTTACGAAACTCTGCATTGAATTTTTTCTGTGGGTCCATTATTAATTGGAACCGACTCTGATACCAATGTTAAGAGAAGAATTTAGATGAGTGGGAATGAGAATTCACGAAAGTATAAGAGTAGAATTATAGAGAGAAGTTGGAGCCATTTTCATCACATGAATTATATCATTTTATTATTCACCTAATGAGACTATTTATTAGAGCAGTGACAACGATTGATCTAATCCAAATCTAAGGTGAATCTTGGCTTTTAATGGTGTTTAAAAAAAGCTAATTCAAATCTTATTTGATTTGGTTTAATTTGTATCAATTTATGATATAAATCAAAACCAAATCAAACCACACAGTGCGTCAAAAACTGTTGATGTTCAAGTTAAATCTCAAAGACAAAGAGGGAAGAAGAAGAAGGAAAGTAAACAAAGGCAAGAAGAAAGACAAAGGAAGTCAGTTATTAAAGCTTAAGGGTGTCGGGTGTAATTAGTTCATAGTTATCTCTGTCAGTTTCTGTTTAATGTATCTTTGTATTTCTCCAGGGGTAGCGTGTGTAATTTTAGGAAGCTGTTAGTTATAGCAGTTATATATATATAGGCTGCGATCTCTCTTGGTGAGATCTGAGAGAAATAAAATTTTGATAGATTAGAAGGGAGAATTAAGGGTTGTATAAGTGAGTCTTTCTCATTGATCAAGAATGATCAATGAATTGTAATCTGTCAAGAAGACATAAATTTTCAATAAGATCAAAATTATCATGGTATCAGAGCTTGTGATCAAGATCTCCTAACTCAGTTTGCAGAATTGAAGATCGAAAAAGGGGTAATTCTTCTGTGCTTTATTCCCTTCTAATTCTTCTTTTCTTCTTCTCCTTTTTCATTGTTATTCCATGTCAGACTCAACATCTGATAATCCTGCGATTGTTGAGAAGAAAGACAAATCATCAATCACCAACACCACTGTTGATGATTATGATTTGCCTGAATCATCTCTCCAACTTTCTTCTAGTCATCCTCTTTACCTTCATCCAAATGACCACCACGGAATGAATCTTGTTCTTGAACCTCTTTCGGATAACAATTACAATCAATGGAAAATCTCCATTTGCCTTTGCTTTATGCTTTGCAAGAACAAGCTTGGTATGATAAATGGTCTTAGCAAGAAACCTCTTCCTCCTTCTAAATATGAGAGTGCTTGGTCAAGATGCAATAGTATGGTTGTATCTTGGCTTCTCAGTCTGTTAATCTGAGATACGTCAAAGTATTGTCTACATTTCAAGCGCTTGTGAGATGCGGGATGATATATCTACAAGATTCTCACAAAGTGATGCCCCTAAAATCTTCCAAATTCAGAAAAACATTATGATGTGTACTCAAGGAAATCTTAGTATCAATGCTTATTTTACAAGATTCAGAAGCTTGTGGGATGAACTCACAAATCTTCACCAAATACCTAAGTGTTTGTGTAACTGTATCTGTGGTGCTAACACTGCCAAAGAAGAATATGATCAAGTTACAAAACTCACTGGTTTTCTTATGGGTCTAGCTGATGATTATTCTGATGTTAGAGGTCGATTCTTAGGATGCATCCTCTCCCATCTGTAACTAAAGGCTGTGTCCATGCTTGTTCAAGAAGAGGGCAAAGACAACACACCAACACCATCGATTTGATAATGTGTCTTACGCTCTAATGGGAAAGGTTAATAATAATTCAGAAACAAAGTTCAACAAAAGCAGATCTACAGGGTTATCAAACTTCTAACATCAAAGCTAAGAATTTTTGTGAGTACTGTCATGGAGAATCCCACAGTAAAGATAAGTGTTTCTTTATTCTTGGATATCCTGAGTGGCACCCTTTGTTTGGGACAAAGCCTGATCCCAACAAGATGCCAAGAGAACAAAGGAAAGGTCAAAAACTTCATGTTAACAACGGTTACGTCCAAGATCACTCCAAAAATTCGCAAAAAAGAAAAGGCTGATACAACTGATAGCAACAACAGCCACTTCACTCCTGGACAATTGCAGCAGTTAATGACTATCCTGAACAATGCCAAAAACATGACCACGCCCTTTGCCATTACGGATGTCCATGAAGAACACATCGGTATGAAAACTAACATTCTGAACTGTTTCTCTTGCTAATCTGAAGTCTTCTTGCCTTGATTGGATTATTGACACAGGAGCTAGTGATCATATCACCATCTCCTTTGATTCTTTGATTAATCCTGTTCCCATAAGCACCCTAATTCATCTTCCTAATGGCAAAGCTTCCTCATAACTCACAAAGGCTGTTATTTTATCGATGGTATTATGCTTAAAAATGTGTATTTTGCTCGACTTTCGGTTTAACCTTATATCGGGAAGCAAATTAATTACTGATACTGGTCTTAACCTAATCTTTACTGCCACTTCTTGCTTTATTCAGGACCAAGCTCAATTGAAAATCAAGAAGATTGGTAGTTACTCTGGTGGTCTTTACAAACTACTTCAATCTGAAGCTAATGAGTTCAAAGAAAACCTACTATACGTCATAATGCCTTCAAATCTAATACTTGTAAATCCAATAATTACTTTGCTATCAGAGTGCGTGAACAAATTGTATCTACGGCATACCGGACTTGGTCATGTTCCCACTTTACTCTATGAAACATATTAATTCTCTTGATTTGAAGTTCAACTCTATGTCTAATATTTCTTTGTGATGTGTGTCACTTAGCCGGACAAACTAGGCAATCTTTCCCTCTAAGTGACTCCCAATGCTTGACCTTTTTGGACTTATACCTTTGTGATGTTTGGGGACCTTCTGAAAAGCCGACATATGATGGTTGTTCTTCCTTTCTTACCATTGTTGATGATTGTTCTAGGGTTACTTGGACATTTCTTTTAAGAAACAAAACACAAGTTTGCCAAACCATGAAATATTTCTTTCAAATGGTAAGAAATCAATTTAAAACCGATTGTGAAGCATATAAGAAGTGATAATGGGGTGAATTTACGAACAATGGAGTTGACACTCTTCTCCTTTCTCAAGGCCTTCTCCACCGGTGTACTTGTGTTGATACCCTCGGCAAAATGGAAGAGGCGAGAGGAAACACGAGCATCTCTTGGAACTTGCGAGCCCTTAGGTTCCAAGTTGGTTTACCAAAGAAATTTTGGGGTGATTGTCTTTTAAGCGCTACTCATATTATAAATAGAGTTCCTAATTCGGTTTAAAGTTTAAAACCCCTTATGAAATTCTCTTTGGATCCTCTCCTAATTACAAACATCTTAGAACCTTAGAATTTTGTGCTATGTTTCCACCCTATCTCACAATAGAGACAAGTTTGCTCCTAGGTCTCAAAGATGTGTTTTCATTGGCTATCCTAGCAATAAGAAGGGTTATAAAGTGTACGACCTTGATTCTCATCGAGGTTACATGCAGTAGAGATGTCATATTCCATGAGTCTATATTCCCTTTTAAAACTCAATCACCCAATGCTATTCTTCCAAATAATACTAATAAATCACCAATTTTTGACACTTGGTCTTGAAGAAGACGGTGATGTAGTTACTCTAAATAAAGATGTAACTTCGACAACCTATTATAGATGAGACAAATAATGCTCACTGAAAATCCCATTGATGATCAAATCAATAATTCTCACCCTTCTCTTGGAACATCTTCCACCACTATTCCAAATTCCTCTGTTGAGTCCACTTTGCCATTCCCTCTAGACCTCAAAGACACAAGAACATTTCGGCCAAGTTTAAAAGACTACACGGGCTTACCTTCCACTTTTCTCGGCCTTCTATAAATTTCATCTCTCCCTATCCCATAGAAAAGTACTGTAATTACTCCAATTTATCTAATTCCTACAGAAACTTTTCCTGTAACATATCCTCTTCTCATGAACCAAAGAGTTATCAACAGGCTGTTCAAGATCCATTATGGTGTCAGGCTATGTCTGAAGAACTACAAGCCTTAGAAGTTAATGGTACATGGACACTTCAAACTCTTCCTCCTCACAAAAAAAGTGTGGGTTGTAAATGGATATTTAGGATCAAATATAATCCTGATGGTACCATAAACAAATACAAAGCTAGGCTTGTTGCTAAGGGCTTTACTCAAATTGAAGGAGATGATTACTTTGAAACATTCTCCCTGTTGCCAAAATGACTTGATAAGAATGTTTCTTGCTATAAGTCTTTGCCAGACAGTGGCCTATATCCCAAATGGATGTCTCTAATGCATTCTTGCATGGGGACTTACTTGAAAAGTTTACATGGACTTGCCTCCAGGCTACTGTCATAATATGTCCTCATCTTCATCTCCTATTGTTTGCAAACTTGCTAAATCTCTTTATGGCTTAAAACAAGCCCCCAGACAGTGGTTTGAAAAATTCTCCTCAACACTTTTGCAGTTTGGATTCAAACAGTCCCAGAATGACCACTCTTTATTCACATACACTGTTGAATCTAAATTTGCTGCTATCCTTGTGTATGTAGATGATTTGCTTATTACAGGAAATGACAAAGATCAGGTTGATCAAATCAAAGCTTTCTTAAAGACAAAATTTCCTGTTAAAGATCTTGGATCACTTAGATACTTTCTTGGATTAGAAGTTGCAAGAAACAAGTCAGGCATCTGTCTTCACCAAAGAAAATATGCTTTGGAGATTATTAAAGATGTGGGATTTTCAAATGCTAAGCTGCATTATTCCCATTGAAAAGAATCACGGTGGCATCCATCTCAAGCCACGATTTGGCCAATCCGCATCTTATAGAAGACTTGTTGGAAGGCTACTTTACCTGTCCATTACCAGGCCTGATATTGCATACAGTGTCCAAGTTCTCAGTCAATTTATGGCAAAACCTCTTGAACACCAATGGGAAGCTGCTTTGAAACTGGTCAAATATATAAAGGGAAGTCCTGGTCAAGGTATGTTCTTCTCCAGCTCCACTTCTCTGCATCTCACAGCCTATTGTGACTCAGACTGGGCTGCTTGTCCCATCACAAGAAGGTCCCTTACTGGTTATTGTATTTTTCTGGGGAATTCCTTGATATCCTGGAAATGCAAGAAGCAGTCCACTATTAGCAGATCATCTGCAGAAGCAGAATACAGAAGCATGGCAAATACATGTTGTGAAATCAAGTGGCTTGTATCCATGCAAAGGGATTTTCAAATCAATCCTACTCTGCCTGTTTCTCTTTATTGTGACAACAAATCTGCCCTTCATATAGCTGCAAATCCTGTGTTTCATGAGAGAACTAAGCACATTGATTTGGATTGTCATTTGGTAAGAGAAATGATTCAAAAAGGACTCATATGTACCAAATACACTCCCTCTTGTGAGCAGCCAGCTGATCTGTTTACCAAGGCTCTTCCTTCTCCTCAATTCTTCCATCTATTGACCAAGTTGCAAGTTCAAAACTTATTTTGCTCTTTCATCTTGAGGGGGGATGTTGATGTTCAAGTTAAATCTCAAAGACAAAGAGGGAAGAAGAAGAAGGAAAGTAAACAAAGGCAAGAAGAAAGACAAAGGAAGTCAGTTATTAAAGCTTAAGGGTGTCGGGTGTAATTAGTTCATAGTTATCTCTGTCAGTTTCTGTTTAGTGTATCTTTGTATTTCTCCAGGGGTAGCGTGTGTAATTTTAGGAAGGCTGTTAGTTATAGCGAGTTATATATATATATAGTCTCTCTCTCATGGTGAGATCTGAGAGAAATAAAATTTTGATAGATTAGAAGGGAGAATTAAGGGTTGTATAAGTGAGTCTTTCTCATTGATCAAGAATGATCAATGAATTGTAATCTGTCAAGAAGACATAAATTTTCAATAAGATCAAAATTATCAAAAACGATCGTGTTTCAGGTCTGTTTTGTTCAAAACGACATCGTTTTGATCCAAAAATTTCAAAAAAAAAAAGAATGATCTGCCGACAACTGTGACTGACTCCTCTGCCCCTTCCCTTTCCACATGGCAGCATTGTATAACTTTTCTGCCATCGTTTTTCTTGGTCAATTTTTGGCCAAAAAAATTATTTTTTTAATTTTTTCCTGAATTAAAGTACACATACATATAAATAGAGACTTGGTTTGTTTCATTTGGATATCAAAAAAAATTTATGATTTTTTAAGTTTTTAGCCATTTTCTAGAAGACAAAATATATATTAAAGTAATGAAAATAAATATGGTGGGATATATAAAAATATTGGATTCTATGGCACTGGTGGAAGGTTTTTTTTGTTTTGAATCAAATGAGTATCAAATAGATTATTTTATTAGTTTTTAATGAGTTATGTTTGATTTAGTATTTGATTTGGGTGTATTTGATTTGATTGTTGTTCTTGCTCTTATAGTCTTGTTAGCTAACTACACCCATAAACTATAAAACTAATAATAAACTAAAAGTCTAAAAGTGTGAGAAGGGGAAATAACCGTAACATATGGAACTCAATTGCGATATAAATAACCATTTAATGGTCATAAATCTCAAATAATTGATTACTTCTAAGAATGTTTAACCGACATTTTATTCTCAAATACTAATATGAAAACAAATATATAATCGAAGTCATATTTTTTAAAAAAATACTTATTTTATTAAAATATCCAACAATGTTTAATAACTACATCAACAATGCTTAAATAAAGTTTTAATTACTTATAGAAATTAATATACAGAATAAGAAGATTTAATATATAGATAAGAAGAAAAATTAAAGCAGAGATGGATCAGATATTCACCATGCATTACAGAGACAACCAAGATTCAACCGTAGTAGAAGCCTGGTTTTATTCTCCCCAAAAGCTATAAATAACTGTGGCATTTTTAGCTTAATTCTATCAATAAAGGGTTTTGCTTCTTTAGAAATAAGATGATTGAGAAGGTCTTTGAAGCAACTTCCCTCGTATTTTGTTGGGTGTTTTTCATCCACCAACTCCTTAGTCGGATCCTATGTTGCACGAATACGGATACACGGATACGGATTCGCAGATACGAGATACGGAGATACGAGATTTTTGAAAAATCCCGGATAATGATACATGGGGCTAAAGTGTAAATAATCAAACTATAAGGACTAAAGTGTAAATATTCAAACTATAAGGAACAAAATGTAAATATTCAACATAAGCACTAAAATATAAATTTTCAACATCCAAAATAGAAATATTGAACATCTAAAATAGAAATATTCAACACACAAAAACTATTCTTCGACGTTATCATCGACTTCTTCACAAATAAACGATTCTAACTCCGGTTCATCTAATGAGAGATTCGCCATCTCGAGGAATCCAACATCCTCCATGCTTCCGAACTCATCTCCACAAATATCTCACATCTTGGTCTTCTCACTTTGGTGTTCCGGATTGTTACGTGACAAAAGACGGAGATTGTTATGCACAAAGACCAAATGCTCGGCACGTTTTGGAGCTAACTTGTTCCTTCTAAGTGAGTGAATAAAAGAATATGTGCTCCAATTTCTTTCACAACAAGAGGAGGAGGATGGTTGTCCAAGCAATTTCATAGCCAATGTCTGAATAGGTGAACTCTGCACATAAGCTGCCCACCATAACCGTGGCTTCATATCATCCATCGCCTCGATGGCAACACTATTATTAAAAATATCTTCACTCATAGCAAACATAGCATAAGCACAAGTAGCAACTTTAAAATCTTCACTTCCAAACATCCTTTTAAAACACTTGATTCTTTCAGAGGAAACTTCTGAATCCTCATTAGGAGCAACTCTTCCTTCTCCTCCTTCAAGCCATTTCTTGCTATAGTACCTACATTAAACATGATTTTAATATCATATCCATAATGTATAAAGGCCGATAGATTCATTGACGAAAAATGAGTTAATAAGTGATAGTTACTTGGGATTTAATGAATGTGCTAGACAATGGAGTGGCGTATTATTTTTGGTCCATCTTGCCACAAGAATTCCATGGACCGCATCCCAAAATGCAGATTCCTCATTTGCCAACAACCTCTCATGCTCATAGATAACCTTCTTCACTTTCTCAATCATGGAATTCCACATCTTATAAACTAGATGGAGGTAAGACTTATCAGTATCACAAGCACGAAGCATGTCATAAATAGGGCCAACAAAATCAATAATGTAATATATCTTCTTCCACCATCCATCATTTAACACAAAGTCACGAATGGTTTTTGCGGCTCTTCTATCATCGTCTTTATAGTTTTTCCACTCATCACTAAGCACCATATTTTCGAAAGAACGTCTAATGAGTTTAAACCTTCTAAGCATCACAACAATAGAAGCAAACCGAGTATCTGCTACCGCAAGCAACTTCAGTGTGCTAAAACGATTAAAAATAGCCAATCGCATCTGATGGTTCATCACAAATTTTTTTTACAAACAATGCATCATCATGCACTGTAGTAATCCAACCACATTCAAGAAACACCTCTTGGTTGCTATCAACATTCTTCGCTGCACATATGTTTTTTTAATTCAAGATTAAGAGTATGCACAACACAAGGAGTCCAATAAATACCCGAAAACTTGCCTTCAATTATCTTTCCAGCTGCTTTGCAATTAGCAGCATTATCCGTGATTACTTGAACAACCTTACTATCTCCAACCTCATTAATCACCTATTCCAATTTTGCAGCTATAAAATGTTTATCTTTAACAAAACCTGAACAATCAACTGATTTGATAAATATAGGGCCACTTTCTGAGACAACCATGAAATTTATAATTGGCCTGCGTTGAGGATCACTTCAACCATCGGACACAATAGTCACCCCTTTTTTATCCCATTTACTTTTTATTGGCTCAAACAATCTCTCCACATGTGCTTTTTCTTGTAGCAAAAGTGTTGTCCTAAGTTTATTGTACCCAGGAGGAACATAACCACCCAGATTAGTATTAGCTGCAAATGAAAAAGCATGCACAAAATGTGGATTTCTAGCCAAGTTAAAAGGTAAACCCGAAGTATAGAATATCCTAGCAATTTCAGCGTCCAACTGGTTTCTGTTTTGCATGTCAAAAGTCATCTTAATAGCAGAGTCGCCTTTTTTTTATGTGAGCTGGGAAAACGAGAATCCTTGGGGTTGGGTAATTCCAGTAGGGGGTAAAGAACTAGTGCAACCAGGGAGTGGAATTGTCTTAAACTTTTGTAATTCTAATTTCTTTTCTGCTTCTTCATCAAGCTTCTTCATCTCTATCAAATGTTTTACGGTCACATTTCTACAAGCCCCAATTCCCTTTCCACTAATATTTAGGAGATGAGCTTTAACTCGGGTATAACTACCCGCAAAACTCTTATTACAATAATTACATACCCATTTCCTATTGGGTAATGCTAGGACCACTCTAATAGCACTCAATTTTGGGTACCAAATGATGTGGCATCCTATGTGTCATATTGTTAACATAACTTTTTAACTTATTGTGGAGCCCATAAAATGCCAAATAAGATGACACATTGGAAACCACATCATTTGGTGCACAAATTTGAGTGCTCATTGAGTGGCTCTAGCATTACTCTTTCCTATTACCACCAATGCTTGCATCTTTTTCTATACTTGATACATACTTCCATAAAGGGTTTTGTTCCTCATCAATTCCAATTTTTCGAACGGATGAAGAGGCAATGCTACCGGAACCAAAATTGGAAGATGTCATATTCAAAATAATCAAAACTGAAAAACAAATTAAAAATATTGTAAGTATTTCAAGCTTTCAATTGATAATTGATACAATTAGATACTAAATTTTACTAAAAACGCAAAACAACAAATTACATAGATATACTATAGATCATATAATATAATATATATAATTAATAATATGATATATTACATATTTACATAAGTGTACATTACACAACTACACATTACATATTACACAATATTGTCAAACAATTTGTACAAGTGAGTGGTGAGAGCCTGACAGGCTGTAAAGGACTAAAGGGGTGGCTGTATTATGTAGACAGTATACACTATAGTGGAATATATATATAAATATATATATATATATATATATATATATATATATATATATATATATATGATATTTGATTATTTGCTTTCTTTAAAGAATAAAGAGACTAAAGTAACCAGTAAGGCAACAATAAGCCAGTAACCACTAACCAACTATACTAAGTTACTAACCTTATTCTTTGTAAGAGTGTAAGACGTCGACAACACATTTGACTATTGACTCTGTAAGACGCCGTGAAGGCTGAAGGCGACAGTGAAGGGCGAAGTGGCGAACGTTGAAGTGAACTGAAGGCTCCGAACCACTGAAGCAGAGCGGTGGCGGTGCAGGACCTGCCGGTTGGCGGTTGCTTGCTAGGGCTACGCACGAAGGCTTCGGTTCGACGAGGTATGTTTTCTGTAATCTTTGCGACGCGTCTCTCTCTAGTCGGTCTAAATACCCGTTTTTTGGAAGACAAAGCGGCCATTGCGTATCCAGATTCGTGTACGTATCCGGATATACGGAACCCGTATCTGGGTACCCGTATCCGAACTTTGAAATTTTGTCAAAACGGACCTGTGCGTTCCGGCGCGTATTCGGCGTATCCTCGGCGTATCAGGTATCAGTGCGTGTTTGATCGCGAGGCATCTAGTGTATCCGTGCATCATAGGCCGGATTTAACACATGATCCATATTAGCTAAGCAAAGAAAACTGGCGATTGACAACCTCATCGTTTCATGGGAACATTGAACTGCACGATGTAAGACACTGTTGAATGCACCATTGCTTAACACCTCCAAGTGATGTCCCACAAACGCTATCAACGAATATTGTTCATCAATCATAGGCAATGCTTTCCAAGAACCATCGACACCATCCATGATATGAAGTCCTGGCGTTTTTCCACGGCAAGTATCGGTATGTGGTTTAAACCCCAACTTTACATTTGATTGATATGATGGTGGATAGCTATTTGTCACCATCATGTGTATGCCTTGCTCGATATCTTGTTTCATGTATGCGGAAGATAAGCCAAGGCTCTCCATGATGCATGCCTTCAAGTATTTCCATGCATATTTTTCTCACTTCTAGACTCTACTTCACCCATTTTCTCCCTATTCATGTATTATCATAGATTAAAGTTCAAATTACAAATTTCCCCCCAAAGTATACACCCAATACTAGATCACTACCCAACATAAGGTTTTTGTCAATTTAGTACCTGATGTTGTCATTTATACCAAATAACTACCTAGAGCTAACTTTTGTTAGTGAAAAAACGTTAAGTCAGACACATTTAAGTTAGACCATAGGTGTTATTTGGCACAAAAGACAAAATCAGGTATCAAATTGAGATAAAATTATGTTGGATAGTGATTTAGGATTTGATGTATACTTTGGGAGGACATTTGTAATTTGGCCTAAATTGAACAATTATGTGTATTAATTTTTTTCATTTAGCGATGAAAGCCAAGCAGTTTGGATCCAAGTATTAACACTTTTGGCTGCCAAAAATATACTCCCGCATTTTTACCCAAAAAATCTTTTTTTGAAAAGTCTAATAATTAAAAGATATATTAATGTCATTGAAATTGATCATAATTAATAAAATATTTAAGTAAAATCAATCTATAATATAATATAGTTCATAGTCGCACATGTGCAATTGACTAAAGCTATTTAGGGGCTGAGATTGATTCCTTTACTAAGATCCTACGGTCATTATCACTCCCTGAGTTCACAAGTATGAACGGCGGTTGAGCAACTACCCCCTCTCTCTCTCTCCAACTCCCCCCACTATTCACGGTTGGTGGCCGATAATCCTTCCTCCACCAAACCCACGTCTCTTTTCTTTTCGATATTTTAATTAATTAATCAATTTTATGCAAAAAAATTCGTAAGTTTTGTAATTTGAAATATTTGGAAGTCAAGGATAAAGATGAAGATGAAGGGTTATGAAAATTGCAAATATAACATTTGGAAGTTGACTATTTATAGGAAATATCTCAAAATAGTATAACCTAACATTACTGATTAAAGATAACCTGATGAGTATAACCTAAATATAAAACTAAAAATACTCATAAAACTTTATGTTGAATTTCTTATTTATTTGAGATTTTTTTTATAGCATATTAGATGTTTTTGAGAAGTTTGAAGTCATGTCTTGATATGCATGCTTACTAAGAGTTGTTTAATTCAAATACATGAAGATATTGCAATAAATTGTGAAATATTTTATTTTGATGTCATAATATATGGTATGAGTTAATATCACTTTTGGTACCCTAACATTACTTGCTTTTTTTTTTTGGTACCCTTTATATTGACTTAATCTCAAATTTTATCATAAACGTTTTTAATTATCATCAAATTACATATTCTTCGATCAAATTTCTGTAAAACAGCTGGAGGTAAATAATCGAACTATCAATCGTATGTATGTATTTGTTTTTTAACCTATAGAACCATCAATCTTATGTTGACTTGGAACCTTTCCCTAATACAACACCTACTAGGAAAATGATCATTATAGCAAAATTCTTTTTTTTTTCTTTTCAAATTCAAACCATCAACCATTTTATTTTATTTTTCTTATAAATTGTATCAAATGAAAAATAAATAAATATTGAAATACACTAGTATCACCCCTATGGTTTTTTTTTTTTTATATATAAGAAGTTTTATCATGTCCATTCTTCGTTCTGAGGTTTAAAGGATTTAGTTTTTGGTAGAGGTGAAAACGAGCAGAGCACTTGAATATCCAAACTTGTTTGATAAAATTAACGAACTTGGAATTGTTAGGAAAATGAGTTTCTCACGATGAAAAACACCTACTTGGCTATGTAAATCATGTGATATCTTGCTATTTCAGGTTCTTTTCGTGATTTATAATTCCGATGATGATGTGCCCGACCTAAAGCCGGTTACGAGCAAACACCACGTGTCAGTCACGAGTTTAATCAGTGTGGGACCTATCAGCCTAGTGGGCAGAGTTAACAGGGTATCCCAGTCGAGAACAAGAAAACTCCCATCCAAACTTGGTCGAGCATAAGCCTCGCCTGCTCGACCAAGGGCCATGCTCGGGACTCACACTTATCGTAATGAGACTTGCACCACATCGCCGGACAGAGCCATGCTCGCTCGGGCCAATATCGAGCAAGGGAATCTCAGAAACTTGCTCTCCAAGACAGGTCAAAGGTTTCCTTATCTTAGTAGAACATTTGTCTTATCTGTTCTGGCATTCTTATGGTCAATCTCCTATTATGCCTATAATTTAGGAGTTTCTCCCTAAATCTACTAGGTAACTATGGAAACTTAATCCTAGATGGTATGCATACTTTCTTGATCCCGGAACCTCTGTCAAATTGCTTTTTGACTTACACGATACTTACTCTCACGCCGGAATGGTTTCGCGAGGCCAAGCCGTGCACTCCCACTAAGTTGATTTCGTGTTTTCAGACAGATTTAAGGAAGCAGATCAAGCACAGATATCCTACTCATCGCCACTGACGGTCCAAACTAAATTTTTGCCACATCAATTTAATATATATATATATATATATAATTTGAAAAGCATTCAGTTTTACTCAAAAAAAAATCAAATACGTCAATAATTAAGGAACATAGTGAATAATAATGTATATGGTGAATAGTTCTAGTGGTCACTAAAATTTGTCCTAATTTGTAATTGGGTAACATTTTTTTCTTTTGCAATCACCTTCTTGTAAGTTGTAGCTAGAGTTTCACACAATTGAGAAATTGTGTTAAACGGTCTTTCAAACTAAATAACAGAACACGGTCATGTGATTGCACGTGGCATGCACAAGTTCACTTACCTAATTTTAACTTAGAGCATCATCATTGTTGAGTTTTTTTTTCTTCTTAGTGTTATTCTTAATTAAGAATAAGAACTCAACAATGGGAGACCAATTCTTAGAGCTTCCACCTACGAGAGATAAACCAAAAAATTCTTAGCTAAGAATAAACAAAAAGAATCTTCTTAGAGCATGTATGACCGGTTTTTTTGGGGGGAGGGGACAAATGAAATATTTTTTATTGGGATGTGTTAAATTATTTTTTTTGTGTAAGAATATTATACAATAAGAAGATATATTTTTAGGTGGATAAAAAAAGAAAAATGTGTAGGTGGTAGTAGGACCAACTAAGAAGATGAATAAGAATAAGTAACAATATTTGATGCTCTTAGATGATGATTGAGGGAAAGAAAATCAAATAGCGAATAGCAGAAAGATGCATACTGGCCTAAAAAAATACATTTAGACGATAAATTAACCCCTTCTATTTTAATTAGCCCTCCTATAGTTTAATTCAAAATGCACTAGTTTATATATATATATATATATATATATATATCACCCTATTCATATCTAAACACTAAATACACCCCCTCTATTTTTTATTTTACCTATCCTAAAAAAACACCCATTTTCCACTATCCGTAGCCAGTGAAAACAGGAAAGCCTAATCAGTAAAATGTGGTGTTCGGCCCTAGTTGATCGAACAGCCTAGTGTTGCTCAGCTTCCACAAACCGAACGCCCTGGTATTAATATAACTAGATTGTTCGTTTAGTGCTAGCCAAACAACATTAGGATATTCGGTTAGTGGAGAAAATGTCTTTTTAATCAATGACATTTTTGTAATAGAAAAGGGGGCGTACTTACGGGGAATGTGTTATTAATAGCACTGCTTGCTGATAATTGCTGAGACTAACCAATTATCGGTAAGTAATAATTAAACTATACACACACACACACACACACACATATATATATATATATATATGTGTGTGTGTGTATGTGTGTGTGCGTGTATAGTGGCAATTTGGTTCGGTTTGGTTATATTTGATTTAGCTCCAAAAACCACAAACTAACCTTATATATGTGTGTGTGTGTGTGCGCGCGTGTATAGTGGCAATTTGGTTCGGTTTGGTTATATTTGGTTTAGCTCCAAAAACCACACTAGTTACACTAGTTAGATTGAATTTCTCAACCATTCTAACTTGAAAACAAACCAAACTAGTTCATTCGATTTAATTCAGTTCGTTTGATTTGACGGTTAAGACTACCGACTAGACCCCTAAGATCTAGTATTAACATCACTAGATTGTTTATTCGGTGCTAGCCAAATAATATTAGGGTGTTCAGTTAGTGGGAAGAATGTGTCTTCTTAATCTATGATATTTTGTACTACATCTGTTCCTAAATTATCGTCATTCTTTCCTTTTTCGTCAATCTCAAAATAATTATCCATTTATCACTTTATCATTTTACCCTTACTTTTTCACCTTACTTTAATTATGAGCTACATACACATGGGCTTTAAAGAAAACTACACATTAAACCAATATTAATAATCCAGTCAAATAGGTTTTCTTAAACGGTGCGCCGGATCAACCAGGACAATAAATTAGGGACGGAGGGAGTAATAAAAAAGATGGTGTACTTATGGGGAATGTGTTGTTAATAGTGTTGCTCACAGATAAATTGCCAAGACTAATCAAACGGTAAGTATATATATATATATATATATATATATATATATATATATATATATATATATATATATATATAGTTGTTGAGGGCAAACACAAAGTTGAAAGCATGAAGAGGCCATCATCTAAAACGAAACTGGGCAATCATGTTCAGTTCTTTAGTGCTCTTCTTTTTTTTTCTTTGGATACATTTAAAAGAAACTTATTTGGTGCTTTTGTAAACGTGTATTTTTTTTTTTTTTTTTTGTGATTTTCTTACATATATAATTGATGTAAAAATATATTTCCAAGGAAAAAACAGAGATAGAAAGCGAGATTAATGAGAGAGCACGCGAAAAACAATTAAATCATCACAAAACGGGAACACAAATACAAGAGAAAAAGCCCTACTAGAATCCAACTTTCTACTACTACCGGTTTACCATTTGAACTCGTCATATTTCTAACATAAGATTGCCTTTCAAAAAAATGTATTTATTGTTTCACAAATTTTTTTCCTTCTTGTTTTTGACTCATTGATTTCACCATCTCTTCACCCTATCCCTCTCTCTCTCTCTCTCTCCCTCTCTCTAACATACACATTGTCCGGTTAATCGACTCATATCATTAACAATATCAATTTTAATCGAGACAAAGATTAAGAAATAATAACTGACTTTATTATAAATATTGATATGTTATATACTCTTTCCGTTCTGGATAAAGAGTCTCTGTTTAAAAGTCAATTTTTTTTAAAGAAAATGTCACTTTTAGTAGTTCATTAGTAATGAAATAACTTTTTTATGTCTTAATTTTTGAAAGTGAATTCTTTAAGTGAAACATTCAAAAATGGAATAGTAAACTCTTTACCCGAAATGAAAGGAGTATTTCTTTTTGAAACTTATGTGCAAGTGAGAACAATCATAAAAGTAGCGAAAAAAATTAAAGATAAAATTAACTTCCTAAAAAAGAAAAATTAGAAAGTATTAATTAGAACGAATAAATATATAACGAAAAAAGCAAGATGAACTACTCCATCCGTTTCTTAAATAATTGTCCTTCATTTTTTAAATCTCTATCCGTTCCAAGCAAATAGTTTACTATTTTATTTTTTAGAGTTTTACTTAAAAAATCTACTTTCAAAAATTAAAACATAAAAATATCATTTTATTACTAATAGACTACTAAAAATATCTTCTTTTTTTAAAAGTTTGATTTTTAGACAGGAACTCTTTGCCTTGAGCGGAAGGTGTAATTTTTATTCTTACCATTGATATCAAAATCTCAGAGCATCCACAATGATGGTTTTTGGATGGATTCTCAACCCCAAAAAAAAAAAAAAAAAGGTTCTCCACATTGTGGGAGTTCCCAAATGTGAGTTCTCCAATTTTGGTTCCCAAATTGATGAATTTAGATACCAGTTGTTTACTAAATGAGAGTCCTTCAAGCTCACTCCCAGATCACTTGCGTGAGAGCCATTACTCTATTTTGCTATACGCATACAAAACGCATGAAAAACCCTAAGATTCCCTCTCCCCGGCTGTCCCACCCCCTGACCACTTTGCAAACTCTCTCTTTCTCTCCCTTTTTTTTTTTTTTCCTTTTCTTTTATTTGGCTTTTGTTTTAATTAATAAAGGAAAAGCTTCTTCTTTTTTTCGTGGAAAATAGATTTACTTTTATTTTTTACCTTTTTCTGAAAAATGTTTTTTTTTAAAAAAATTCTGAATATTAAGTAGTTTATTTTTTTTAATTTGAATAAGTTTATTTTTTAAATTAAAATAAATTTAATTTTATGTTTTAATTTTGATAAAATTATTTTTTTTGAATTCTAATAATAGTAATGAAAATTATATGCAATATTTAACATACTAATTAAAAATATAATTAAATTATGTAATATATTAATTAAAACTATAAAAAAACTAATTTGTTTGAAATATATAATTATAAATAATTTATATTTTAAAAGTACAATGAGGTTCATCTTAAGAATCAAATTGAAGAACCAAACGTTATGGATGGTGATCTAATTCTTCAAAATCCTAGGTGACATTGTGGATAGACCGTGACCGTGAGTTCTCCCTATCGTGGATGCCCTCGTGACAATGTTATATTATGCTTCGGTTCTCATCAATAATTATCAACTTGGCCTCTTTAATGTATGTCCATTGTCCAGCAACTCTTCAAAGTCCTTCCCGGCTAAATTCTCTCAGTCCCAAATCAAGTCCCGCCTCTCGTTTCCAACGCCTTATCTTCTTTTTAAGTGATGTTTTATCATTTTACAGTATCAGAATACCCACCAAATACTCTCAATTATGGTGATTTCGTCACCTCTCCGATCCCTTCACTCTCCGCTTTTATCTACTCTCTCTTCGCAACAAACTTACCATTACTCAAATCAATTTCGAAACAGAACCCGAATCCGAAGCAAACCCATTAACCGCACAATCGTCAGTGCACAATCCCATGTGAGGAAGGAGGATGTAGTCATCGTCGGAGCTGGAATCGCCGGCCTTGCCACTGCTGTTTCCCTCCACAGGTTAACTGTTTTCATTCATTACTAACCCTTTAATTAGTTGGAATTATTTCTTGTATTTTAACCTCTTAAAGTCCCTTTTCATCGGGATTTTCAACAACTTTATTCAGACATACATTTTTTTAAAGATTTTCTTGATCGTGTGAAATGGAATGAAATATTAGAATTAATTAGATATGGCGTGCATTTTAAGGTCAATTTATTGTTCATTTAAGGTTGGGAGTACGGTCGGTAGTTCTTGAGCAGGCAGAGTCGCTTCGTACTGGAGGAACTTCGCTTACGCTTTTCAAGAATGGTTGGAGGGTATTGGATGCAATGGGTGTTGGCAATGAGCTCAGAACCCAATTTCTTGAAATTCAAGGGTATATTGTTTTCTTAAAATAGCAATTGCTTACTAATTGTAGTCATCATCGTAACATTTTTACATTATTAATGTTTATGTCTGCTCTCATTTGTTAATGTCGTTTGGAAATTCATGCATCATTAATTATTCAAACTGGAATCAACATTGTACTATGAAAACAATAACAACGAAAACACGTTATACTTAGCGATGATGCACGCATGTAGAAATCGTGTATAACTTTACATTTTCCTGTGTCTAACTCTAATAGCCCCGCTGTTGTGTTGTGTTTGGAGATTCCCATTGTTCAACATCATGTGTCACTATCTACATGTCATTAATAAGAGAATCTTACGGGTGGCAATTCGTGTTATCGTGTCGTGTTCGTGTCTCATTGTCGTGTTTTCATGTTATCTATCTTATTTTATCATAAATATAACAATAAATATTATTTTGAATATATTAACAATTTCGTGTCATGTCGTGTCGTGCTGGTTATCGTGTCATTTGTCTCTGTAGTCTGTAATCATGTTTTATAATCGTGTCGTGCTGATTCGCCACCCTAGTCTGTGCTACAAGTATGATTTCTCGTATGCTTCTTGAGGTTGCAATCTTGCACTTGTCGTTTGGCACGGGAAAATTCATCCCACCCCTCCCCCTTTTCTTTTTTGTGGTTCATCGAGTGTACCATAAACTTTCAATTTGGATACTTAGTCTTTTGGGGGTTTTGGGTTAGATTGCTATTTGACACAATTCTAATATCCATGAACTCCAAAACCAAGATTCACTTAAAATCTATCTGAACAACTCAAAGTTATCTCCAGAGAATTTTTGTTTTAACTTAAAAAAAGAGTACAGGGGTTTCAGGTTTCTTGTCTGAACGAGTTCATGAAATCAGCTGTACAGGATGGTGATAAAATCAGAAGATGGAAGGGAGCTACGCTCATTCAAGTTCAAAGATGAAGACGAAAGGTGGTAATTTTACTCAATATCACGTCGTTCCTGAGAAAGTAAGTTTTCACAAGAAGTGTTCTCTTTGTCCAGTCAAGAGGTCCGTGCTGTTGAGAGGAGGATCCTTTTGGAGACTCTTGCCAATCAGCTCCCACCAGATGCAATCTCGTTTTCCTCAAAGTTGGCAAATATTGATAGACGTGAAAAAGGAGAAACTTTGCTAGAACTTGTAAATGGCACTCAATTGTCTGCTAAGGTAGCTTGACTCATTTCCAACACCCCCCCCCAGGGGGAATTCCTTTTTGTACTAATTAATCAAAATACGTTCCTGAACTTTTGGGTCTGACCCTTGTGTCTTTTAAAATTTTCTCTTTTCTTCTTACTTCTTTCAACAGATAGTAATTGGATGTGATGGGATTCGTTCTCCAATAGCCAAATGGATGGGGTTTTCAGAACCCAAGTATGTAGGTCATTGTGCTTTCCGTGGGCTTGGAGAGTACCCTGAGGGACAACCATATGAAGCAAAGGTAAACTACATCTATGGAAGAGGAGTACGTGCCGGTTATGTTCCAGTTTCACCTACAAAAGTTTATTGGTTTGTCTGCTTTAACAGCTCTTCTCCAGGTATGACTATGGCCATGATGGAACATCACCCAAACATATTAAATTGGTCTAACAATGTGAGACATACTACTGCAGGTCGAAAGATCACTGATCCATCTGTATTGAAGAAGCAAACTGGAGAATTAGTCAAGAACTGGCCTTCGGAGCTACTAAACATAATAAATCTTACACCAGATGAGACACTAATTAGAACCCCACTTGTTGACAGATGGCTCTGGCCGGCCATAAGCCCTGCCGCTTCTTCTGACGGAGTTGTGCTGGTCGGTGATGCATGGCACCCGATGACTCCCAATCTCGGGCAAGGAGCTTGCTGTGCACTAGAGGATGCAGTTGTCTTAGCACGAAAGCTTGCACCAGCGATCAAGTCGGGACCCGCATCAGTTGAAGATGCGCTCAGATCATATCAAAATGAGAGATGGCCCCGCATCTTTCCGCTAACTATACGTGCAAACCTTGTGGGTACACTTCTGCAGTTGGATAATCCACTGGTGTGCTCTGTTAGGAACAACATTGTCATACCTAAGGTTGTCAGGCTTGGACCAATATTGGAGCATACCAACTTTGAGTGCGAGCCTTGCAGTGAGTCAAGGCTAAAACACATCAGTTTTTTACTCCGTTTACTATTTCTAAAGCATGTGGTTGTGTTAACTAAACTGTCTAGACAAAAGATGAATCGTAAATTGACAATACATTTTTAAGACACCATCTTTTGGTTCATGGCTTCAATCTAATACCGTTGTTATATAAATTCCTCACTATCAATTTTGATGAATGGGTGTTTTACTCCCTCCGTTCTGGGCAAGCAATTAATAGTGCTATTCCATTCGGGTTGGATGAGATAGGAGCATTGGAGTACATATCCACGTTAATCAATGAAAATTTTGTCAATTATGGAATTTCACTGCTTTTTTTTTTCGTATGTTTGTGTTTTTGTTTTTATTTACTCTGTGCATGTGTCTGTAATCCGCGAAACAAAGACTAGTCTTCTCATAATTGCCGAACTGCTGTGCCCCAAGTGGTTAAATCGTAGATCTTTGGAGAAGCTGAGGATCTTGGTGGAGTTTCTTCTTATTTTATCTTGTGAATAGTGTATTTTCTCTCGCATTTGGGTAGTGTGAAGGGCCTAGGGATTGAGTTTAAAAAAAATTAATTGCCAGGCTGCTAGTATAAATGTAGTCCACGTGTTTGTATGTGGTGGGGGAACCAAATTCAAATTAATTGATATTCCAACTTTATTGATACCAGTTATTTAGTCCGTGCTTGCACGGGTATAATGTGAATATATATATATATATATTTGTATAATAATAATATAACTTTTAGACATTATAATTAGATTGTTAATCTCTTCCATGTTTATAATTTTTTTTTCTATTGTTACTAATATTAAACGATTTTTTTACCTAAATACTTTTAAAATTGATATAAGTTTCTAGCTAACGTGAGATACATATTTTGTATTAATAATAATAATAATTTTTTTTGATCTAAAGACTTTTAAAATTAACATTTAACTTGATAATAATATTAGAAGTCATTTTGTTAAAAACTTTTAAAATCATAATTCATTTTTAAACAATGTGAAATACTTATTTTATATTTTTATTGGTAATGAAAGTTTAAGTCTTTTATCTAAAGACTTTAAAATCAACACCACATTTTAACCATGTGGTATACATATTTTCTATTAGTAATAATAGCAGATAAAAAAGACTTTTAACCAACATTCATTTCTAAACAATGTGGATACATATTTTCTATTGGTAATAACAAAATATATCTTTATCTAATGACTTTTATAACCAATACTCATTTATAAATAATGTGAGATACATTTCTTTGTAACCAATGTGAGATACTTCTTTTCTATTTCTATTGGTAATAAAAGTTTAAGACTTTTATCTAAATACTTTTAAAACAAACATCTTTTTCTAAACAAACATCTATTTCTAACCATGTGGTATACATCTTTTCTATTGGTAATAATAGTATTTTTAAAACCAACATTAATTTCTAACAAATGTAAGATGCATTCTTCTATAGTAATAATAATAGTCTTTTATATAAAAACTTTTGAAATCAACATCTTTTTCTAAACAATGTGAGATACATCTCTTCTATTGGTTATAACATAAAAATAATAATAGTAGTAGTATTCTAACAATGTGAGATACTTCTTTTCTATTTCTATTGGTAATAAAAGTTTAAAACTTTTATCTAAAGACTTTTAAAACAAACATCTTTTTCTAAACAAACATCTCTTTCTAATCATGTGGTATACATCTTTTCTATTGGTAATAATAGTATTTTTAAAACCAACATTAATTTCTAACAAATGTGAGATGCATTCTTCTATAGTAATAATAATAGTCTTTTATATAAAAACTTTTGAAATCAACATCTCTTTCTAAACAATGTGGGATACATCTCTTCTATTGGTTATAACATAAAAATAATAATACTAGTATTATTTTATCTTAAATAGTTTTGAAACCAACATCTCTTTGTAAACAATGTGTGATACATCTCTTGTATTGATAATAACATAAAAATTCGTTTATCTATAAATTTTATAACCAATATATGTTTCTAAATAATGTGGATCTCTTTGTAACCAATGCGATATACATTATCTAAAAACATTTTAAACCAATATCACTTTCCTAACTAATGTGAAATACATATTTTTTTCTATTGGTATTAAGTCTTTTATAAAAAGACTTTTAATACCTACAACACTCTCTAACCAATGTGTAATACATCTCATCATTTGGTAATAATAGTAGAAGTTTTTTATCTAAAAAAATCTAAAAACAACATCTCTTTCTATATAATGAGATATATATATTCTATTTTCTTCTCTTTTATTAATGATAAAAATAAAAGTCTTTTTATTTAAACACTTTTAAAATCAACATCACTTTTTAACCAATGTAAGATTTATCTCTTTTATTGGTAATAATAGTAATTTAAAACCAACATCAATTTATAACAAATGTGTGACATATATCTTCTATTGCTAATAATAGTAAGTCTTTTATATAATCTAAAATAATTAAAAATCAACATCATTTTTTAACCAATGTGAGATATACATCTTCTTCTATTGGTAATAATGGTAGAAGTATTTTATCAAAAAACTTTGAAAACCAACATCACTTTATAACAAATGTATGTTACATATTTTCAATTAGTAATTGATAATAGTATTTTTAATACAAACATCAATTTCTAACCAATGTGTGATACATCTCTTCTATTGGTAATAATAGTAAAATATTTTGTAATCATGTGAGATACATCTCTTGTAAAAGTGAAAATCTCTAGTATAAAGACTTTAAAATCTAACATTTTTTTTAAACAATGTGTTATACATCTCTTTTATTGGTAATAATATAAAATAATTTAAACTCAACATCATTTTCTGGCCAATGTGAGATATACATTTTCTATTGGTAATAATGGTAATGAGCACTTTGGTTGTGCCACCTCAACACCTTTGGATAAATCTTCATTCTAAAACATCCACGTGGAAACTTTAAAAACTTTTCGTTTTCTAGTGACTTTGAAAATCAACATCACTTTCCAACCAATGTATGATGCATTTCTTTTATTGGTACTTAATAATAGAATTTTTTAAACCAACATCAATTTCTAACCAATGTGGGATACATCTCTTCTTTGTTGACTTGAAGTGTCATAATGTGTTCTACTCGGTGAGAGCATCAAAATGATATATTTATTTGTTCGAGTTTTGGATAATAAGATATCAAGACTTAAAGTATAATACTTGTTAAAAAATTAGTGTTTTTAGTGAGAGAAATTGTGCAACTTGAGGCACAATTTCTTTACGTGTCATTTGTTTGTTGGTGAATAATTGTGCAAATGTGTTCTACTCGCATCAAAATGATATATTTATTTATCCAAATCGAGTTTTGGATGAATAAGATATCAAGAGTTAAGAGTATAATATTTATTAAAAAATTAATATTTTTAGTGAAAGAAATTGTGCAACTTGAGGCACAAATTTCTTTACGTGTCATTTGTTTGTTGACAAAAATAATTGTGCAAATTTGTTCTACTCGTCAAAAACATCGAAATGATATATCTATTTGTCCAAATCAAGTTTTGGATGAATAAGATATCAAAGCTTAAAGTATGATGTTAAAAGTGAGTCATTATAAGTAATATCTAACCTTGAAGAGTTTTATTCTCACATTGGTTAGAAGTAATGATAGTTGTAAAAGTTTTTAAATATAAGTCTTCTACTATTGACAATAGAAGAAGTTATATATACTAATACTAATACCCATTATCATATTGATTATTATTATGTATTATTATTAGCTAATGGCTAGAAAACCAAAAGTATATATATCTTATATTGCTAATAATAGTAAGTCTTTTATATAATTTAAAATAATTAAAAATCAATATCATTTTTTAACCAATATGAGATATACATCTTCTATTGGTAATAATTGTAGAAGTCTTTTATCAAAAAACTTTAAAAACCAACAACACTTTATAACAAATGTATGATACATCTTTTCAATTAGTAATTAATAATAGTATTTTTAATACATACATCAATTTATAACCAATGTTTAATTATAATACATCTCTTCTATTGGTAATAATAGTAGAATCTTTTGTAACCATGTGAGATATATCTCTTGTAAAAGTGAAAGTCTTTAGTTTAAAGACTTTAAAATCTAACATTTTCTTTTTAAACAATGTGTTATACATCTCTTTTATTGGTAATAATATAAAATAATTTAAACTCAACATCATTTTCTAGCCAATGTGAGATATACATCTTCTATTGGTAATCATGGTAAAAATATTTTATCATATATATATATATATATATATATATATATATATATATATATATATATATAAATTTGGTGAGGAGCACTATGGTTGTGTTATATCACTACCTTTGAATAAATCTTCATTCTAAAGTATCTATGTGAAAGCTTTAAAAACTTTTGTTTTTTAGTGACTTTGAAAATCAACATCACTTTCCAACCAATGTATGATGCATTTTTTCCATTGGTACTTAATAATAGAATTTTTAAAACCAACATCAATTTCTAACAAATGTAGGATACATCTCTTCTATTGTTGAAAAATTAGTGTTTTTAGTGAAAGAAATTGTGCAACTTGAGGCACGAATTTCTTTACGTGTCATTTGTTTGTTGACAAAGGTAATTGCGCAAATGCGTTCTACTCAGGGAGAACATCAAAATGATATATTTATTTGTCCAAATCGAGTTTTGGATGAATAAGATATCAAGAGTTAAAGTATAATACTTATTAAAAAATTAATATTTTTAGTGAAAGAAATTGTGCAACTTGAGGCACAAATTTCTTTACGTGTCATTTGTTTGTTGACAAAAGTAATTGTGCAAATGTGTTCTACTCGGAAAAAACATCGAAATGATATATTTATTTGTCCAAATCATGTTTTGGATGAATAAGATATCAAAGCTTAAAGTATGATGTTAAAAGTGAGTCATTAGAAGTAATATCTAACCTTGAAGAGTTTTATCCCACATTGGTTAGAAGTAATGTTAGTTGTAAAAGTTTTTAAATATAAGTTTTCTACTATTGACAATAGAAGAAGTTATATATACTAATACTAATACCCATTATCATATTGATTATTATTATGTATTATTATTAGCTAATGGCTAGAAAACCAAAAGTATATATATCTTCTATTGCTAATAATAGTAAGTCTTTTATATAATCTAAAATAATTAAAAATCAATATCATTTTTTAACCAATGTGAGATATACATCTTCTATCGGTAATAATTGTAGAAGTCTTTTATCAAAAAAAAAACTTTGAAAATCAACATCACTTTATAACAAATGTATGATACATCTTTTCAATTAGTAATTAAATAATAGTATTTTTAATACAGACATCAATTTCTAACCAATGTTTAATACATCTCTTCTATTAGTAATAATAGTTGAATATTTTGTACCTATGTGAGATATATATCTCTTGTAAAAGTGAAAGTCTTTAGTCTAAAGACTTTAAATCTAACATTTTTCTTTTTAAACAATGTGTTATACATATCTTTTATTGGTAATAATACAAAATAATTTAAACTCAACATCATTTTCTAGCCAATGTGAGATATACATCATCTATTGGTAATAATGGTAAAAATATTTTATCATATATATATATATATATATATATATATATAAAGTTGGTGAGGAGCACTATGGTTGTGCCACCTCACCACCTTTGAATAAATCTTCATTCTAAAGCATCCATGTGGAAGCTTTAAAAACTTTTGATTTTCTAGTGACTTTGAAAATCAACATCACTTTCCAACCAATGTATGATGCATTTTTTCTATTGGTACTTAATAATAGAATTTTTTTAAAACCAACATCAATTTCTAACCAATGTGGGATACATCTCTTCTATTGTTGAAAAATTACTATTAGTGTTTTTAGTGAAAGAAACTGTGCAACTTGAGGCACGAATTTCTTTATGTGTCATTTGTTTGTTGACGAAGGTAATTGCGCAAATGCGTTCTACTCGGTGAGATCATCAAAATGATATATTTATTTGTCCAAATCGAGTTTTGGATAATAAGATATCAAGACTTAAAGTATAATATTTGTTAAAAAAAATTAGTATTTTAGTGAGAGAAATTGTGTAACTTGAGGCACGAATTTCTTTATGCGTCATTTGTTTATTGGCGAAGGTAATTGCGCAAATGTGTTCTACTCGGTGAGAGCATCGAAATGATATATTTATTTGTCAAAATCGAGTTTTGGATGAATAAAATATCAAGAGTTAAAGTATAATACTTATTAAAAAATTAGTGTTTTAGTGAAAGAAATTGTGCAACTTGAGGCACAAATTTCTTTACGTGTCATTTGTTTGTTGACAAAAGTAATTGTGCAAATGTGTTCTACTCGGCAAGAACATCGAAATGATATATTTATTTGTCCAAATCAAGTTTTGGATGAATAAAATATCAAAGGTTAAAGTATGATGTTAAAAGTGAGTCATTAGAAGTAATATCTCACCTTGAATAGTTTTATCCCACATTGGTTAGAAGTAATGTTAGTTGTAAATTTTTTTAAATATAAGTCTTCTACTATTGACAATAGAAGAAGTTATATCTATTGTTATATATAGCTATATGATAATACCCCTTATCATATTGAATATTAATAGGTATTATTAATAGGTAATTGTTGGAAGATAAAAAGTCTTACATAGATGCCTAAGAATCAATATTTATCTAAAGTGGGTGAGTGGCACAAATTTATCTAAGTGGGTAAGGTGGCACAACCAGTGATGCCATTTAGTTCTTGACTTGCTAAAGTCACAAGTCGTAACTCGACGATAGTCGAAATGCGACGATTGAGTTTCTTCGGATTTTGAGCTTTAAATATATATATATATATATATATATATATATATATATATATATATATATATATATATATATATATATATATATATATATAGATATAGATTTCTCTGGTTGGCCAGTAGAACTTTCCTCCGTCAACATCGACGACCAGTACAGTCGCACTTTGATTTCTCCAATCACATGGGGTGGCGGCAAAATTTTCCCGTATTAATATTGCTTCCTCCACATTTTACAGCATCCCGGAATACCGACCACTGAAAGCACTCAATCATGGTCCGATCTCTTCTCCCCCTTACAAGATTTTCGCTGCAAACCCGTTTCGTACATCAATTTCGGAACACAAACCGAATCAGAAGCCAACCCATCAGTGCTCAAGCCGATGCTGTTAAGAAGGAAGACGTAGTCATTGTCGGAGCTGGAATTGCTGGCCTTGCCACTGCTCTTGCCCTCCACAAGTTAGTTTCATTCATTGCAAACTCTATTGGAGTACTTGATTTTACTTGACATACATGTAGTACTAGTAGTAGTATATAGCAATTTATAACTATAATCATTGTAGAATAAGTAAATTATATATATGCAACAAACAGATTATAGTTGGAAACAAATACGAAGGTGAGAGTTTGAAGGGTATGTCTCCTGTAAGACCGTCTTACGGATTTTAATTCGTTAGACGGAGCCACACTCTCTCACAGCTTAACCCCCACCAACACACGATGGTAAAGAAGATCCGCCTTATCCAAGTTTTTGCCGAGTTTTGAATTGGTCATTTACCATCTCTCCAGAAGTATACATTCTATCATCTAGCCTTACGATTATATAAGCAAATATGCAAATAAATTTCTGATTAAATATCATTCTTGAAAAAGTAGTTTAAGAGACTTCAGAAAGTCAATTATAGTATTTTTAGAGTAAGATGGGATGAATATCAGATGTTTTGTGTTAGTTCTAATTTATTTATGTGGATATATTTTTGATTAAGGTTGGGAGTAAGGTCGGTAGTGCTTGAGCAGGCAGAGTCACTTCGTACCGGAGGAACTTCATTAACACTTTCCAAGAACGGGTGGAGCGTGTTGGATACGATTGGCGTTGGCAATGAGCTCAGGAACCAATTTCTTGAAATTGAGGGGTACGTTAGTTTACGTGAATAGTTCTCGATCAATTTACAACTTGTACATAATTGATCTTTATGTTCTAATGAAGTTTGATCGAAAATCATTTGGTCATTGATGAAGCTGTATGATGGGTGAAAGCCTGATTAAAGCATGTTGATCTATTAGTTTTGGTTAATCATCATCTCCTTTTTATTGTGAAAATTGACATTTTATTACCTCCAATGATGTGGGATAAAAATGGGTGTTATAACCCATGGGTTTGTGCCTTCAATTTTTAATGATGAATTTTGAGGACATGGTGCAAAACCAGATAATATAATCATAAAGTTTTCCTGAGTGATCACCATTGAAGTCCTTTGTTTGTATAAAATTGGAGAAGTGAATCCTTATTACTTTGCATAAGGCACGTTTTAGACCCCCCAAGAACTCCAAAGTCCAAACCTGAGATGGGAACAACTGGTATTTATCTACAGATTTCTTTTATTGTGGTACAGGCTACTGATAAAATCAGAAGATGGTAGGGAGCTACGGCATATGAAGTTCAAAGATGAGGATATAAGGTAGTTTAACTTAACTAGTAGACCCTGTCTCTTTGTCATTGGTTAAGATTTAGTCATCCACGTAAGTATCTTTGTCCAGTCAAGAGATCCGTGCTGTTGAGAGGCGAATACTTTTGGAGACCCTTGCCCATCAGCTCCCGCCAGATGCAATCTCTTTTTCCTCAAAGTTGGCAAACATTGAAAGACGTGAAGGAGAAACTTTGCTACAACTTGTAAATGGCACTCAATTGTCTGCTAAGGTAGCTTACTACTGAAACTAAGTTCATTCTCAAAGTTTGGGTCTTTTAAACTTTTCTTTCTTCTTATTACTTAAAACAGGTCGTAATTGGATGTGATGGGGTTCATTCTCCAGTAGCCAAGTGGATGGGGTTTTCAGAACCCAAGTATGTCGGTCATTGTGCTTTTCGTGGGCTTGGATATTACCCTGAGGGACAACCATATGAACACAAGATTAACTACATCTATGGAAGAGGAATGCGAGCTGGTTATGTTCCTGTTTCACCTACAAAAGTTTATTGGTTTATCGTTATTAACAGCTCCTCTCCAGGTATAGTAATGGCCATGTTTGGCCTTAATGGGAATGAGTAGGGAAGACCAGACCTTATGCTTTGTGCCTTAGGTCCACTTCTTGGGGGTTCCTAATGGCCATGCTTGAACACGCTATCCAACAAAGAAAACTAGCATAATAGATTGGTCAAACAACCCTAAGGGGTGTCCCAATGCTAGATCCGAGATTTCATAAAAGCATGAGGTCTAATATTTGGTCCCTTCTCACGTCTCCTCAAGGCCAAATGAGAAACGGAAGGAAAAATTAATTGTACTATTGGTTCCTTTACTTTTAGCCTCATTTACGATTCGTTCCTGTATGAAAATTCAAGAAAAGTAACTCTTGCACAAAGCAAACCAAATTAGTCCTTCCGTCCAATTTCAGCCGTTAAGTACCCTCACGTGATTTGTTGCGGGGGGAAATATTTATTTCACAAATAACAGTATAGGGGCCAATTGTGAAATATATATACTAGCCGAGTAAACAAAACTTGCGTCGATTGGGAAAGGAGGAGCAATGATGGATTGGAATGATCTGGCAGGCATGAAAGCCATGACAATCCAGATATGGCAATCGATGGTGAAGGAACAAAGGGCTTTGAGGATGGTGGGGTTGAGGAGAAAGCACGTGGTTTTTGCTTCGTGGCGACAGAGGAGTTGCGGGGTGTTGTGCATGTGGCTTTGTAGACGATGGTGTTGAGGTCGGTGTTGATTTAATGTAGGAGGTGGTAGCTGTTTGGGGCAATTAGGTAAGGGAGTTTCTTGGATTCTTGATCGCTACTGCGTGAGCCATGATTGAAGAACTGGGAGTTTGGGGAACTTTGTGGTTTTTTGTATGGATTTGTAAAGTAGGGGATTCAAGGAAATCGATACTCTTGCACATGAGGGTATTTAACTGAAGGACCAGTTATGTTTTATTTGAGCAGTACATGAAAGTAAATTTTTCCAATTTTCTTACAGGGACAAATCTCAAATGAGGCTAAAAAGTACAGGACCAATTGTGTAGTTTCCCAGAAAGAAAAAAGAAAGATTTGGTGTAACAACTTGATATATTTTTCCTATGGCAGGTCCAAGGATCATTGATCCATCTGTGTTGAAGAAGCAAACTCGAGAATTAGTCAAGAGCTGGCCTTCGGAGCTACCAAACATAATTAACCTTACACCAGATGAGACAATAATTAGAACTCCCCTTGTTGACCGATTGCTGTGGCCGATCATAAGTCCTGCTGCTTCATCTGACGGAGTTGTGTTGGTTGGTGATGCATGGCACCCGATGACCCCCAATCTTGGGCAAGGAGCTTGTTGTGCCCTGGAAGATGCAGTTGTTTTAGCTAGAAAGCTCGCACCTGCAATCAAGCTGGGACCAACATCAGTGGAAGATGCGCTCAGATCATACCAAAAAGAGAGATGGTCCCGTATCTTTGGTTTAACTGCACGTGCACACTTGGTTGGTTCATTTCTGCAGTCTGAAAATTCACTGGTGTGCTCTGTTAGAAACAAAGTCGTCACACGGGCTAGACTCGGACGAATGTTTGAGCATGCCAACTATGATTCTGGGCCTCTGTCGTGAGACAAGGCTACTGAATAAGACTGAAACACGGAAACCCCTTTTTGATCTTCGTATGCCCCCTTCCTTTCTTTAAGTTCTGAACCGTTTGGCTATGTAAACTAAATTGTCTCACTGTTGTTGAAAGAGACATTCCTGTAATGCTAATAATACATGATGCCTAGTTTGATGCTCATAAGCATACAATGACTTGAGTTTTAATTGGTAATACTGTTCGACTTGAAACTTTTAGACGGCAAGCATTTCCAGTGATTGTACACACTCAATATGACGCCTTGCTTAAACTTGAGGGCTTTGGCTTGAACTATTTGGACTGTGAAAAGAACAAATATACTTCGTGATACAAGTTGCTCAAATCCAGCCATTCAAATCCAGGTATGCAACAACAATGTTTAGGACCTTGAACTGATAAAGTTTCCAGACGGCCAATCAGTCCGTTTAGGACCAACTGATTTTATCATTGTTTGTGAATCATGTTCAGCGAATTCCGTTGTTTCTGAGTCAAGCATGTTATTATCATTAGAGATCCCTCATCAGAGAGACCTTATGTATATTATAATAATCTTAGTAACTAATCATAGATGTGTGTGATCACCAGCTGCAATAAAATTCACCAATGGTATATTATAATAATCTAGAATACAAATTTACAGCAGAAGAAACACAAATCTTTTCCTGAAAAGCTAGCAGAAATTGCAAAAAGTTGAAATGTAAAAAGGCTATTGTACGTTCAAAAAAATTTGGGTATCAAACATCATGGCAAAGAGGAAAACTAGCCTGAATGACTGTAGTTATGAACTGTCCTATAGTCTTGCTTGATCCCCGTCTGCTGAATGATTTATCACATCTAAATCTTGTTCCAAATCAATGACAGTATGGGGAAGCAGTAGCTGTAAGATCTAAAAGACTAACTCATGATTCTCCTCCATTTCCTATCTTGTCATCCAAGAGAATAGTTCATCTTCATCCCAATTACAAATCTACATCAAGCGCTGAAAAAGCATATAGCATACAGAACTTCTGTAAGGAAGTAATACTTAACAAAACATGAGCATGTAATGGATTGTGTTCAAAATGTAATGTAACCAAAAATTGAGAGAAAATAGAAACCATATAGGTTCAGCTAACACTTGAGCAGTTAAAAGCAACTACAGAATCTTTTCAGGCTAGTCAAAACAAGTACACGGATAGAAGGTACCTCTCTTTCTCTACTCTAGGCAAGCAGATTTTAGCCAACTTGAAACAAAACAATTTATTTCTTATCTTAACAATATAAGACGAAAGGTAGGTATCAAATAGGAAAAAATTGCACTTCCCATTCATTTGTGATGGAAAAAAGTGAACAAGACACTAGGCTATTTTCCTCGCACATCATTACTCATTCGAGTAACAGAACCTTCCCTAAAGCTATTGATCAAAAATTCAAAATACACATAAACAAGCACGCACTCTTGTGAAGGAAACTCTGCACACAGGCTTGAAAATTAAATAGTTCAACACTAGACTAGTATCTAAATGTGCACAAAATAGTTAGTGTACATGTACTGACGTCCCAAACGACTTAAAGACAAGTTTCTCTTTCAATAATCTCACGAATCAAACAGCCCTTTCCACTAGGAAATACTTGCTCAAGACTAAAGTCCAAGTGTTGATACATTTCCACACAAAAGCATATACCACCACTTCATGAAAAGTTCAAAGATGTCTAATGGTACAAGTAAAACAATCATTTACTTCAGAAAGTACGTGTCTCTATGCCCATCCCAATTCTACAAAACATCAAAAGTTCATTCATTGTACCATAAGAATCTACTACTTAAGGTATGTAAATCTTCTTTAGCTAATCAATTGGAGGAACAGGCTATCCGAGGAAAAAATAACCATTCCAAACCCACAGGTGTCCCAATATATGTACCCCAGCTCTGACTCCCAACCAATGTGTACCGGTTACACTACCTTCCTCTCAAAGTTAAATGGTAAATGGTAAAAGTACGCATTTGAGAAACTCATCTTCTTCTGACAAGTCATAGTTGTTTGATTAAATTTGAACTAAAAGTGATACTTGTTTAGAGACAAAGTCCATTATAACATCAACATTCATCTAAGACAACCATTTTTTTCTTAATAACTTCATGGGGTGCAAAATCCTATATCTTGTATATATTTTCACAAGGAATGGGCGAAAGAATCTATATGATACAAACTACTTTAAGTTCCTTGAAAAGTGTTGCTACATTGTCACACTTAAGCATATACCAATTCATGAAAAGTTCAAAGATGTCTAATGTTTCAAGAAAAACAATCATTTACTTCAGAAAGTACGTGTCTCAATGCCCATCCCAATTCAACATCTTACAAAACATCAAAAGGTAATTCATTGTACCATAACAATATACTCTCTCTTTTTTGATAGGTAAGTATGACCCTTGCTACGGGGATTGGAACCAAGGACCTCAAGGTATGTAAATCTTCTTTAGCTAATCAATCGGAGGAACAAGCACTCTGAGGAAAAATGATCATTCTAAACTCACGGGTATCCCAAAATATGTACCCCAGCTCTGACGACCAACCAATCTGTGCCAGAAATTCCCCGTGTAAGGGCAAAATTTACACTATCTTCCTCTCAAAGTTAAATGTCAAATGGTAAAAGTACATATTTGAGAAACTTATCTTCTTCGGACAAATCTTAGCTAGATGATTAAATTTGAATTAGAAGTGATGTTCATTTAGAGACAAAGTAAATTACAACATCAACATTCATCTAAGACAACTATTTATTCCATAGTAACTTTTTGGGGAGTAAAATCCTATATATTGTTAATATTTTCACAAAGAAATGGGCCAAAGAATCTATAAATTACAAGACTATACTTTATAAAAATTACAAATTAGTAGCAACAACTTGCTAGTTTTTCAAATCCAAAGGGTGGGGCAATTTTGCCCCCTTACTAAGTTACTATAAATGAGGCTTCGCCATTTTCCATAAAAAGATGTGATTGATGATTCTGTTGAAGAGCCAAAAGACCTGGTACATTCACCAGGAATCACAAACTAGGGGTACATGTTTAGGAAACATACTTTATTCATCTCTTAACCAACCATAATAATGAACAATAACAAGTACTTCCTCCATCCAGAGATGGCTCCATGTTTCTTTTGTCGGGTCGCGTGACCCCACTCAATTAAACCAAAAAAAGCCTAAACGACATCATCGGGCAAAACTGATAAAATTAAGACAAAGCATGAAAAGTCTAACAAAATGTGGTCTAGACTATGGTTAGTCTAATCCGACATTCGTGTACACAAGTAAATTGACCCAAGATTTGCAACCTTGCGGGCGCGCGCAGAGAGAGGTGCTATGATATACAATCTTACTCCTTATTAGAAAGGAGATTGTATATATACTAGCCAAGGTTTTGTTAATTTTCCAACGTGGGACAAACACGAGTTTGCTTTTTTCTAACCAACTACACTTACTTTAAGCCATAATTTCCCGTTCATCCAAACACGAATTTGGACAAACAAGTAACAATTTTGATGTTCTCACGGAGTTGAACATAATTTCACTGTTAACTTTGTCATTAGACGAACGAGCCATTAAGAAACTCGTGCCAAAAGTAGCACAATTTCAATCACATTTATTACAACTTTTCAGCATAATTATGATTTATAAGCTTTAAATTGTAATAAAATATTGTTAAATTTGAGCCCCCACTAAAGAAATTTTCTAGATCCACGACTGCCTCCGTCCCTAAATGAATGCTAATTTTCAGGTTTGCACTGAAACTAAGAAAACAAGCACAAAATGGTCATGCTAATGACTGCCCTGAGCTAAGGGCACTCACTATAGCTTCAAAACACACCACACCGGCATTGCAAGATTTTTAGGGAGAATCCCAGCGCTAAATCTATCCAAATCTAGGCCCATAATAAGTTTCTTAAGGGCACTTGTTAGCATTTCCTTGTCAAAATTGATGAACCAATTTACATAAATAACCCTTTATTAATTACTTTTCCATGCATGTCGTTTGACTCGTTTCACATGAATAGTGGTGGCTATTTGAGTATAATGAAAGGAATAGAATAACGAGTACTCCCTTAGTCCCAAAATGAGTATCAATTTTTAGTTTTTCACTAAAATAGTTGTCTTTTGAGGTATTTTAGTAGCAAGTATACATGAATGCCCTTAGCGTTCACATATAACATAGCAAATCCACACTAGGACATGATAGGCACCCAAGGTGAAATTATTAAATTTATGCAAGCATGTTCAATCATTTTGGGACCCAAAATTTTAAAAAAATATACGCTCATTTTGGGACAGAAGAGGCTATGGTAACTGTTTCAGCATCTAATTGTCTCGCAGTTAAAACACCATCAAACCAAGATTTATTCATCTGAGACTTCTTTCTTTAACAACTATATAAATTCCCAATTAAACTGAAACAGAGTTTTCCGTTCATTAATCCAAAATACCAATAAACGATAACAAAGCAACTTTGCCCCGCAACCAATCTGTTAGACTGTTAATGTTCAAACCTCAACATCTAGAGGAGCTCATTGGCAAATCAATTACATTCTTGACACGTCAATTCGGAATCAAAGCATCCCACGAATCCAATCAAGCTATGTTTTCAACTACCGAAAAGGCGAAAATAAAGATAGATATACTGTGACAATTAAGGAATATCGATATTTGACACATAATTGAAATGATACTTGAATTCTTATAAGAAATATATATATATATATATATATATATATATATTGGACAAAATTATTTTACCTGGGCTTGAGAACAACCAGAGGATTACGGCACAGAATACAACGAGAAGCGGGATCAAATGGATGGCGGTTTCCGCAGATCTGAGACGATCAATTTCTTTCTTAGCAACGTATGATTGGGGATTGTAAGTCGGTAATTGCTCGATAGCGTCTTGAATTGGTTTAAAATTCTGCGATGACGATGAGGACAATGATGATGATGATGATGAAGATGAACGGGGGAGAAAGTCGTGTGAGACTCGAGTCGAGCTCGAAGAACGATTCATCTTCGAGCACGACGGCGGTCAGCGGGGAGAGACGGAGAAATTTGTATGTAGGTGCCAACACGAATTGACGAGTCAGTTTGTATGGGTAACAATTATCACTTTTTATTACTCGCTTTAGCCGAAAAAGAAGGAAGGAACAAACCCACAAACCCCCCCCCCCTCCCTTTTCTTTCCAAGTTGACCTCTTCGAAGTGTATTCCCAACCCAAATTTTATAAACTTAGAAACTATTTGTTGACCTCCACTTATTACACATTTTGCCCTTTTAATTTATTTTAACCACTTCTTACACAAACCTTCTCGCTAACCGATCATATCTACACTAACCCCCTTCTAAACCCCCACTCTCCTTGCACGCACTCAACCCAGAAAAAAACGACAAACCCAAAAAAAAAACATCAATAAAAGATTAAAAAAAACGACAAGAAGGATTGAAGATAAGAAAAGAAGAAGAGAAGAGAGACCTACTCATCCATCAACTCTATCTTCTTGTTGATTTAGCAAAAAATGGACAAAGGTGTGTATAATTTCTTTTGAATGTTTACTTGTATTTTATTACAATGTAAGTGTTTAGGATCGAGATATGTTTGTAGGATTACTTGTTTTGTTGATTGTGATTAGTTTTAGGCCAAAAAAAATAATTTTTGTATGATTTTTTGAAAAAAAATTGGGCCTGAATAATAGATTTAGGGCACAATGTTCGGACCTGATCTAATGAAATTTTCTTGGTTGTTCAAAGACCCCATACCGAAAAGCCAATATATTTTCGGCCTTGTCCAATCGAAATTCTAATATGTTGTCGGCCCTTCACAACTGAAAATTAAATATATTTTCGGCCTCTTACAACCGAAAATCCAAGATATTTTCGACCTCAAACAACGAAAAATATCTTGGTTGTTCTAATGTAGGCAATCGAAAAAATATATAACTTTCGGTTCTTGTTCGTCGAAAATATAATGTAATTTCGACAGGAGGGGGCCGAACAGTGCTGTTTTGACCTTTTTAAATTGCAAATGTCAATGACATATGATGGATGTCATGTCCTGTACAGGTAAGGAGAAGGTTTACAAGAAAAGACCTACTGCAGCGTTGAGGAAACCGAGGGCCGACGCAGAGGCGGAGGCACGAGCAAAGGCAGAGGCACGGGCAGAGGCTGAGGCACGAGAACAAGCAGAGGCCGAGGCACGGGTAGAGGCTGAGGCACAGGCACAGGTTGAGGTACAGGTAGACGACATGGTTGGTAATGATAATTATGAAGAGATGGAACCAATTATTTTTCCATGTCATGGTGATCCATTAGATGCAAGTGTTCTGCCTTTGTATCCGAAACACGTAGCTGCAAGGATATAGGAAGGGTGAGAGAAAATGTTGCTTAAGGTCAACAATCACAAGCAAAAGTTTTTAGATTGGAAAATAACAAAAAGCACAGTTGTTGAGTGGTTTTCAATTGATCACTAAATTCTACCGCAAGCGCACGGCTATTCGTGTAGTATTTAGGATGTCGATCACACAGGAACTTTGAATCAAGTACCGAAAAACTCACAATTAAAATTATCTAGACTAATTAATTTCAAGATTTCTATTGTGATGAGTAAATTAAATTAGCAAGACTAAATTAAAAATGCAAAATTAAATATTTGATTAAAAACAATAATTAAAAAGCTTTTAGGATTTCGGTTCACCACAATAATGGATTTATAAGCTCCATAACAATCTTTCCGTTCGCGGTGAATGTCAAATTTTGAAGACGAAATGCATAAAAATAGTTAATTGCATTCTTTTGAACTACTCTCAACCGTGCTTAGATTAATTCAAATCTGATGTCTCGCTCAATGAATTAAACTAAACACATTATGTCCTACAATTCACGGAAAATGACTTCCGGAAAACGTTTTCATCATTTTCCGGTGTTTGGTAACCTTAGGAAAATGTAGTCAACGTAAAAGCTTTTCCGAGTCAACAGAAAATGAAGCTTTCTTTTCTGAAAAATGACTTACGGATTTATTTTTCGTAAGTCATTTTCCGAATATTCGAGCAACCCTCCGCGCCCTTCCAAAAGTACACATATTTACATACACGCACAATATTTCACCCAACAAATAAATTGTTTAGAAATATAAATGGAGTTTGTGCACATTATTTATAAATTAAAATTTTAAGAAATATTCACTACGTTCTAAAATTAGTGTCTGCTATATTATATTATTATTTAAAGACGTCCCAAACATTATTTATTTTAATTTTTAAAGTAATTTTTCATATCAATTATTAATAAAAAATTATTTGTGAGCTTGAAAAAAGATGAAACTTATTGATTTGACACCATTAATGATAAATCGATGGTTATTAAAAGAAAATTATTTAAACTTCAACACTATTTTATATTCAATAAGTGTATTAATATTAGAATATACTCTTTGTATTTATTCGTATATTGTTTTCCGTAACATTTTCCGTGTATTTTCCAAACATCCGAAAATGTTTTCCGGCATATTTTCAAAAGATTTACCAAACACCTGAAAATGAAATCTTTTCATTTTCCAAAAATCATTTTCCGGAAATTAATTTTTGGATATCATTTTCCGTAAAACAAACGGAGCCTAAGGAGGGGAAGAATGAGGTATATATAGGAAAAACTAAGTCTTTCTTCTCTCATTGACTTACCAAGAGACAGCCAAAATAAATTGGAGTAAATAGGAGGTAAATGAGAAATAAATGAGAATAAAGGAGAAATAAATGAGAGATAAATGAAAGACTAAAAGCTTTCCATTCCCCTTTAGATGACATTTAGTCTAGATGCATAAAAAGGTTCAAACTGGAAAATGTTGGAAGTGACTCTTGAACTGCCCCGATTGAAGGTTGCGAAATATTTCGCACCTATAGTGCGATTGTTGCTGGAAATCTTTAATTAACACTTGATATCAGCTTTCTACCCATGAAAATAACACAGCCTGCCCATGAAAAATGTTGTAATTCAACTCATATTTTTGCATTTACTTCATCATTAAAGTTTGTCTTTAATTAACCAATAAAGCTTGACATTAATGCACAATATTGCAAAACTGTCCAATTAAGACAAAAAAAGTTAAGGGAGCCAAAACAATTAAATTAATAATGATAAATGCAATAATGACTAGGAAAATAAGCCCAAAGTATCCAAAAATATAGACAATATGCACATTTATCACTCCCCCAAACTTGAGCTTTGATCGTCCCGAGCAAAGGAATAAATTCAAATTAAGAATAATCTGGGGCAGAGAAAAATAGGAAGGCACTAACTTGAGAAAACAAGTGCACTACACCATGGAATTTAGCTCAAATCATCAACATTCTGGAAGACAGGGTCTTTAGATTCCCAAGCTAATAAAATCTCAAGTGTTCAATCTAGATCTCCAATCACTCACTCATTAGACACTCAATCAAGGAGAAGTCTGGGGCACAACTAGCTCGAATTATGGCACCACAGAAATGTTAAAATTGAAATTCTCTAATCAATGGGCACCCTCCATTCATACTATTTAATTTAATTGGCATGACATACGCAAAGCAAACAAAAAGATCATTAGGATTTTATCTTGGGCTTGTAACGTTAGGCAAAGGCGAGGGCTATAAATGAAGGAATGAATATACAAACCAAGAGAGCATAAAAGAATTATGTAAAATAATGCTCGCTCACCACATTATTCTTCTTTTTTTTTTTTCAAGACCACTCACCAATATCAACAACCCCCAAAATTGATTTCTTGAATAATTGGGTTGAAGAAATTACTCGCCATTAATTAACAATTAACCCCCTTATTTCCCTTTAGAGCACATGCAAACTTTATTTTCTTTTACCTTCGTTAGCGCCCCTTTTTCTTTCTTTCTTCTTTTCATTGCTTCATTTTTTCAAGTCATGCCAACTTCATCTCTCTTTTTTTTTCAATCATCCCACCAATCAACATATTTTTTCAATACCCCTTCCTTCATTTTCGCTCCCACCACAATAGCCAAAAATCTAACACACGAAAGCACTAACCCAACAAAAGCAAACAATATACACATGAATATTCATTTTAAGCTCTCTTGAAGGGTATGATAAAGTGTTTAAGCTAAATGGGTGAGTAAATGCGAGTAAATGAAACAAACGTCGAATGGGGGTCATTTGTGTGCATAGCACACACCATTCTTTACACAAGCTCAAGGGAGACGCTAGGAACAACATTTTTCAAAAAGGTTAGGCAAGAAAAAGCTCAAATTGTCCAAAATGGCATAAATCATATCTCATTACCACAATGCCCATGTCAAGCCTAAATTTAGCAAGAATTTCAAGGAAAGTCTCATGATATCAAAAATCCAACTAACGTATCCACAAGGTACACATAATTCTTTGCTAGCCTAGCACCAAGAACAAAATCATGAAATATGTTTGTAGCTCGCAAGCACTCCCTCACGTGTTTTCTCTCACCCTCATGTTTTAATCAAAGCATTCCCATGAAATAATTAGCAAGGGAATCATCATCAACCATCAACTAGCATGCAAATGAGTCCAAGATTACTCCACAAATGCAATGCACATGCATACTTTTGCAAATGCCAAACAAAAATAATTATCATCAAAGCTACGAGCTTGGGCATTTCAAAAGCATAAAATTTATTACCCTCAAATAAAAAACTCAAGATGAAATTACCATCTCCCCCAAACTTAAAGAATGCATTGTCCTCAATGGAATGAAGAAAACTAAATAATAAAAGGGAGAGTGGAACGAGCTCACCAAATCAAAGGGTGGGGGAAGGAGAAAGATGTGGGAGACTCCTGAAGAAAATCATACATGAGATTGGAGATTAGCTTCATCACCCTTGGGTCTTTTTAGTTCAAGAGGGTGCAAAGGATTTCGAACCCAGGGTGCGAAACACACTGCCCAACTTCCGCAGGTGCGAAAAATTTCGTACCTTCATGTATGCATCTTTTAAGCAAAATCTTTCTTCTCATTTACACAAATCCTACAAAATCAAAATAACAAAACAAAAGAAAAACTACGAACGCGATCAATGATTAGAAATAAAATAAAGCAAAGATGAAAATAAAAACAAATTAAAAGGAAAGCAAGGTAAAGGAACTTGGGTTACCTCCCAAGAAGCGCTTGTTTAAGGTCATTAGCTCGACCCGTTTTTATTTCAATCCGGAGGTCGCTCTGAGTAAGAAAAGGTATTTGTGGTACCCTTCTTGTTTTCATCTTCATGAATTTGTGTCTTTGACCTCCATCTATTTACTTCAACAACCTTAGCCGCTTCCTACCCATTGTGAACATCTTCCCCACGAAACTTCTTTCGAAAAGCTCGCTTATCTTACAACCTCTTGTTGGAACCCTTATAAATTCATGTAGTAAAAAGAATGGGCTTGAGCTCTACTCGCGGAGTTTGCTCTTCCTTGGAAATTTGAGTTGTAGGCATATGATCAACCTTCCCAATTTCTAATTTCTAAATAAGAGGGTTAAAGTTTGACTCTAACAAGTGTGCAAATGCAACAATATCATCTGAATTCTCATTGCACTTAGGCTCATCTTTTACCCAAAAAACTATCTATTGGATCATTGAAGAAATGATGTTCGTGTTCCTTACTCATTGCTCGTTCCACCAAATAAATCCTGCTGCAATAATTCTCAACAGAAAAACATTTAGCAGCATTTGACAATTCAAATTCAACCTTTTCTTTTCCAATATTCAAGGAGAGATTTCCACTTTTCACATCAATCACCGCTCCCGCGGTGACTAGGAAAGGTCTAACGATAATTATTGGAATATGAGAATCCTCATCCATCTCAAAAACAAAGAAGTCAACCGGTATGAAAAACTTACCCACTTTAATTGGAACATCTTCCAATATACCTACTGGAAATTTGATGGAACGATCCGCCAATTGCAATGAAGTCTTAGTGGGCCTCAATTCACCAAAATCAATTTTCTTGAAGACAAACAATGGCATCAAACTCACACTTGCACCAAGATCACACAAAGCACGACTGATATTAAGACTTCCAATGACACAAGGAAATATAAAACTACCGAGGTCCTTAAGTTTAGGAGGTAATTTATTTTGAATGATAGCAATACACTCCTCGGTTAAAGCCACAGTTTCATAATCTTCCAATTTCCTTTTGTTAGACAAACTATCTTTCAAAAAATTTGCATAAGAAGGCATTTGTGAAAGTGCATCGGTGAACGGAACATTAATGTAAAGCTTCTTCAAAACTTCCAAAAATTTCCCAAATTGTTTATCAAGCTTAGCCTTAGCCAATCTTTGTGCAAATGGTATAAGCTGCTTATAAGGAGGTGGGGGAACATATTCGGGTTCTTGTTCAACTTCTTTTCCTTTTTCTTGTGAAACTTCAATCATTGGTTCATTGTCATCACTTTTCTCAACCTCACCATTTTTACTCTCATCATTCCCAACCTTAAGGTCCTCAAGTTGTTTCCCACTCCTTAAAGTCATGGCCTTACAATGCTCCCAAGGATTTGGTTCAGGCTTACTCGGAAACATTCCAGGCATTGTCAAGGTCGAAGAAGTTTGTTGTGCAATTTGGGTCTTTAACATCTTATTGTGTATAGCCAAAGTGTCTACTTTAGATGTTAAATTCTTAATTGCATCATTGACCACTTCCTTTCTAGATGTCAAATTCTTAATTGCATCATTGACCACTTCATTTTGCTTCTATTGGGTGACCACAAAATTTTCTAACAAGCTTTCAAGATTGGACTTTTAAGGGGGTGGATTGAAAAGTCTAGGTTGAAAACCGGAGGGTTGGTTGAAATTAGCTTGAGGTGCTTGGTTGGAATTGTTCATGTATGAAAAATTTGGGTGATTCCTCCAACCTGGGTTGTAAGTGTTTGAAAAAGGGTCATTTTGGGGTCTTTGATTGAAATTATTCAAAGCATTGACTTGTTCTTGAGACCCAAATTGGGGAAATGATTTTCCTACTTGACAATCAGCCAACTGACCCAAAACACCACAAATTTCACATGGGAAACCATTGTTACTCACGACTGCACTCACATTCAATTTATCAATTTTTGAACTTAAAGAATCAAATTTAGCAGTTAACAAATCAAGAGCATCAACCTCATACTTACCTGGAACTCTTCTTGATTGGTTGGAGCCTCTTTCTGTTGTCCATTGAGAGTGATTGTTAGCCATGACTTCAATCAACTTGTATGCATCATCGACATTCTTATTCATGAGAGCTCCACCCGCAACGACATCAATGTAAATTCTCTCATTATAAGTAAGTCCATTGTAGAATGTATGGACTATGAGCCACTTCTCCAATCCATGGTGGGGACACAGCCTAAGAATCTTTCTGAACCTTTCCCATGCCTTGTACATTGATTCACTCGGCTTTTGTGAGAAACTTGTAATTTGATTTCTCATCATTGCGGACTTGATTGGAGGAAAGTATTGCGCCAAGAATGCTTGCGAGAGTTGATTCCATGTGGTTATGGAACCAACGGGCAATGAATGTAGCCAAGCCCTCGCTTTGTCTCTCAAAGAAAATGGGAACAACCGTAGTCTTATGGCGTCATTGGACGCTCCGTTGATCTTCAAAGTGTCACAATATTCAAGAAAGATCTTCAAATGCAAATTTGGATCCTTGGTGGGCGATCCTCCAAATTGGGTTTGTTGTACCATGGAGATCAATGAAGGCTTCAACTCGAAGTTGTTGGCCTCAACATTAGGCCTTGTGACTCCCGGTAACAACCCTTGAGCATTGGATGCCACAAAGTCTCTTAGTGTCCTAGTATCTTCCTCGGCTGCCATCTCAGGTTCAAATAACTTCAAACCAGATTGTGCTTCCTTTTGAAAAAGTCTTCTTCTCCTATGAAAAGTTCTTTCGATTTCTGGATCTGCCTCAAGCAAAATATCAACAATACGAGTTTTTCGCATACGAGAATTAAGCAACTAGTAAAGCCAACAAGTGAACAAAAATAAAATGTGTCTAGTCTAATCAAATTGTAAATTGGCTCGATATTGATTATCGAAGTCCCCGGCAACGGCGCCAAAAACTTGTTGAGTGATTTTCAATTGATCACTAAATTCTACCGCAAGCGCACGGCTATTCGTGTAGTATTTAGGATGTCGATCCCACAGGGACTTTGAATCAAATACCGAAGAGCTCACAATTAAAATTATCTAGACTAATTGATTTCAAGATTTCTGTTGTGATGAGTAAATTAAATTAGCAAGACTAAATTAAAAATGCAAAATTAAATTTTTGATTAAAAACAATAATTAAAAAGCTTCTAGGATTTCAGTTCACCACAATAATGGATTTATAAGCTCCGTAACAATCTTTCCGTTCGCAATAAATGTCAAATTTTGAAGGTGAATTGCATAAAAACAGTTAATTGCATTCTTTTGAACTACTCTCAACCGTGCCTAGATTAATTCAAATCCAATGTCTCGCTCAATGAATTAAACTAAACCCATTATGTCCTACAATTCTATAAGCCTCTAAAAATTTAATCAACTGTCGTTCTCATAAATTTCTAGTTCGATTTTAGAGTTCCGTTACCTACGCTTCATCTTTCAGTCCTTCACTTTAGTAACTAAGATTATTGCAAAAACGTAATAATTTCACCTTTCGGTCCCTCGCTACTACAATTTTATGCAATTATTAACAAAACTAAAATTGAATCAAAACGGGTGACATTCCAATAAACAGAAAGATAAAAACTTTATTTATAAATCCATTACGGGCTACACCTAATCCTAGAATTAGAAAACTACTCACACATAATTAAAGTAACTAGAATAAACATGTTAGGAATAATCATGGAAATAAAAATAAAAGTAAAGAGAAGGAGAGAAGAAGAACTTGTAATAACAAAATACTTCCAAATGAATTCACAAACTAGAGTTTTCAAACAAAACTATTTTAAAATGTTTATCTAACTATTTGAGAGGAGAATATGGAAGTAAAATTCTATATATCTAAGGAGTGGAAGAAGGAGGTATATATAGGAAAAACTAAGCATTTCTTCTCCCCTTGACTTACCAAGAGACAACCAAAATAAATTGGAGTAAATAGAAGGTAAATGAGATATAAATGAGAATAAATGAGAAATAAAGGAGAGATAAATAAGAGACTAAAAGCTCTCCATTCCCCCTTTAGATGGCATTTAGTCTAGATGCATAAAAAGGTTCAAACTGAAAAATGTTGGAAGTGACTCTTGAGCTGCCCCGATTGAAGGTTGCGAAATATTTCGCACCTATGGTGCGATTGTTGCTGGAAATCTTTAATTAACACTTGATATCAGCTTTCCACCCATGAAAATAACACAACCTGCCCACGAAAAATGCTGGAATTCAACTACTCTTTTTTCCTTTATTTCATCATTAAAGTTTGTCTTTAATTAACCAATAAAGCTTGACTTTAATGCACAATATTGCAAAACTGCCCAATTAAGATAAATAAAGGTAAGGGAGCCAAAACAATTAAATTAGCAATAATAAATGCAATATTGACTAAGAAAATAAGCCAAAAGTATCCAAAAATATAGACTATATGCACATTTATCAACAGTCTCTCAACAATGGGAAGACTTATGGACATTCACCAAACTCTCACTGTTAAAGAAAGTATCATATCCCAATAGTAATAAAGTGTTGATCAATGCTTTTGTAGAGCGGTGGCACCCAGAGACGAATACCTTCCACATGCCCTTTGGTGAGATGACGATAATTCTTGATGATGTCTTTTGCTGTACTAGTCTTCTTATCGACGGGATATCAGTCTTTTTGGAAGGTCCCTCGGCGACTATGACATTTGAATCTATCGGTCATGAGCTTGCTACATATCGTGGAGTGTCTCTTGATAACGCATTGGAGGCAATGGATGGTGCTAGGGGGGTTTGTTAAGTTAGAGTGACTACGACAGCGATTTGCGATGGATGGGGCGTCTGAGGATCCGGAAAGGATTGCCTGCTGTATTCGGGCTTATTTGTTGTACACGTTGGGTTGTACAGTTTTTGCAGATAAGAGCGGAACTCGGGTTAGCACGACTTATTTGAGATTCCTGGCTGATTTGGATGGCATACATGCATACTCATGGGGATCAGTAGCCCTAGCCTTTCTATATAAACATCTAGGGAGTGCTTCACAGGTCAAGACGAACCAAATGTACGTTATTAGAGGTAATTTCGTGTACATATCTTGAATATATATTTTTATATAAATAGTTAAATTGTAATAAAATGTGTGTATTTTGTTCAATACAGACGTGGATATATGAACGATTCCCGATGTGTAGCCCTCCTCCTAACGTGCATTATTACGCAGACAAACCACTTACAAGGAGGTGGGAGCACACAACTGGTTCGAGAGTGCCCATGGACCAATTACAAAGGATGCGGGAACAACTTGATGCCCTTCGAGCAGATGATGTGAGTTTTTAATGTGTATCTAAATATTTTGTATGTATGGTCTCCAGCATGATTTAGTCGTTGAGGTTGTTATTGTTGTGTTTTTTACAGCACGCAAGTTGTGTTTTTACTTATTGTGTTTTATTCCATTTTGTAGGTTATTTGAGTGTCGTATACACAGCAGGTGTGAGAACATTTCTCGTTTCACCGGATATCCTTATATCAAGGATGCATAGGGTCGGTTGATCATGTCGATCCATACCACCCTGATCGCGTCCTTCGACAGTTTGGATATGTTCAGACCATTCTGGGAAAGGTTATTACACCTGATATAAGGAAGAGAGGTTTGGTTGCAAATAAGAAAATTTTGGTCACTATGTTACGATACTTCGCCGCTTGGAAGAGACAAGTCTTAACTACCGAAGAACTTGGGACACAATGCAAGAGACCATGGGATTGTGCTCCTGACTATATGGAGTGGTACAATCGCATATCTCATCCGATTGTTTGTAACCCCACTCATCATATGATTGCGCCAGATGCAGGTTTACCAGATCCATGAAGTATGGTATCATTAGCACGCGGGTTGTTGTAACCGATGGCGGTGCAGTATTTATCGGGAGACCGAGATATGTTGTATGATGAGTCGGGTTTAGCGATCCAAGGTGTATAAGTAGCACTGGGAGGTCAACAACAGGAAAGACAATCTACAAGTTTCCCAGTATCGAAAGAACCATCTAGTCGTCGTCGTAGGAGAAACACTTGAACATTTTAGATTTGAATGTGTAATTGACATTTGTTGGACAAGTTTAATGAGTAACTTAAGGTTCTATTTAGATTATAATGTGTACTTGAATTTGTTGGGCAAGTTTGAATTTGTTAGATTTATGTTCATGACAAAAATAACCATAAACAAAAATAGTATCATAATTACAACCATTAGTCTCAGTACTGCGACCAACACAACTGTATCCTATACTATTCGAATACAATTCAAGTCGAGTGCGAAACAAATCTTTCCACTTTGATGCAGATTGGTGGTGACACGAATCCCAATGTATAGACACCGGTAGTAATAGGTAACCCTCGTGCAATAAAACCTGCAAGGATATAATGTAGAATATATATCAACAAACACTTAAGATGATAGAATTGTAAAAAGATTTGCAATGGGGGTTTAGTCACTTGTTGTTGCAGCGAGCAACTATCTTCTATCGACTCGACATACTCAAACCTACTCGGATCACGTTTCGTTGGTTTGTCATGTTTAGCCTTTTTTGTCTTTGACCGACCACGAATAACCTGCAAAACCTATGGCTCAACCAGTGATGTAGTTGATGGCTTGACAAACTCTCTGGCTCTCTTCAACAGTGCCAACCTATCTGAGTCAGTTGAGGTATTGTTGTATATCGAATGAATTTCTTCAAACAAATCTTTTCATGCATTATCCGCTTCAACCTGAATCTCATTACATTCGCCCTTAACCAGTAACATATCCAACTTTCTCCAAAAACCGTCAACTTGATCCAGGGCATTTGGTTTGCCCAATTTGATAATCTCAACAATCTCATGCACACAAGGCAAACCACAAGTCTTTCTTGGTACACAACCACACAACAACGAGTCTACAATAGTATCTTTGCTAACCACAGACTCTACTTCATAAATCTTATTCATCGCCTATATGGATACCATGCCTCGCAGCTCCAAGTATATAACTGATTTGAATTTGTGCATGACAACGTTTCTGCTCTTCTCAAATGAATGCTTGATTGCGTTGCGAGAAGTCTCAATGAGAGTGTGGATTTGTCGCGAACAAGTCTCAAACTTACCTTGGCTCGATCCAAGTTGTCTTTTCAATCTTGCATACCGACTCTCCGCCCTAAAAGTATATACAATCATAACCAAGCAATTTGAAATACGTATGTAGCAAAAAAAAAACAATTAATACCTTCTTGTTGTGGTATTGTCATAATGCATGACATTATTTGTCTAACATGACAAAAATCTTTCTTTGTAGGGCTCAATCCATTGCTCCAAGACATATTTGATGACACTTGGAAATTCTTTGAAATCACACTCGAGTCTTTCCAGATATTCATTATACTCCTTAGTATTAGAGATCACCAACAAATTCCAAAACATAATAAACAAATCTCACTTTTTCTTTGTCGTTAAGTTTTTCCTACAATTTGCCAAAATGTTCTTACCGATGTGCCATCGACGAAGGAAATTTCTCAAGCTAGGAAATGTTCTCTCAATTGCATTCATTAAAGCAATTTCTCTGTCAGTAACGATCACATTAGGCATGCACCATTGCTCCATCAATGATTTCAAACATGTGCACGCCCACATATAGATGCTTGTTTTCTCATTCTCTAAATAAGCAGCTGTAATTAAAAATGTCATATTTGTAGACGTCACACCAACAATCTCCAACAAAGTTAGCTTGTACCTATTTGTCTTGTACGTGCAATCCATTAATATGACTTTCAAAAAGGCACGCAATAAATCAACACCACATATTCCTCCTCAACCCTTGATAATCGAACGACATAAGAATGACCTTCGGCATACGGTCCAAGTTGATGATTGTGGACACCACACTTCACAACCAATGACCATTCTCCAACCGATACTTCTCTACCCCTCAAACTAAATGGACAACCAAGCTTCTTAGATCCGGTTTCTTTCCTATCTTTTGGTTTTGTTACAACATCATATTTCTTTCTGATTGTATCGTCAACATTTGCTTGTGATGATGTCTGTTGTTTCTTGCGTCCAATGTATTGCCCAACACGTTCACAAGTCAATAATACCCTAGGTTTTTTCTTACTTGCACCATTATCTGACCTCCTAACTATTATGACCATGTCATGCTCATTCCCCCTAGCACGCACCCAATCAATTAACATTTGGCGAAAAGAAAACACTTCATCGGTCACAAACACATGTGTGCAATCCTCCTCCGCCACAAACGGAACTATTTGATTATGTTCAACAATCTCATCATTGTGAATATGATATATCTCATTATCGACTGGACTAACAACACTAGGATTTGAAGACAACGTGTTTGAATCTTATTAACAAAAACAATAACACGTAAAAAAACAAAAATATCCAGACAAAAATTTGAAGTGTTCGGACTTGGGTAGAAAATCATCTCTTTGTTCCTCCCTCCTATCGAAAATAAGAATTCTTTTTTTGTCTGTCGACCAATCGAAAAAATTCCTATTTTCGGTGGCGGAGAAGAACAGAGATTATTTTCGGTCCCCTCTAAATTCACTTCAAAAAATTTAGCTACCAGTGCCGAACAATTCACGATTTCGAGAAATTTGTAATCGGCAGGGGGCAATGACTTGAAGGTGAGCGACCACAATGGCTCGCCCCCCAAAGTGCCTTTTGGTCCCCAGGCTAGAGAAAAACACAGGGCTTGGGCAAGGCATGCAAGCCCGACTAAGAAAGCACCGGTGCCCAAAGTCGTCGTCCCTCCCGCGCAAAGGGTGGTACGGCGAGACCACAAGTGATTGTTGAGGATACCACCGGGCAACCAGTGCCAACATCTCTGTGGTGCCTCCCGCCAAAAAGATGCCAAGGGGAAAGGGAAAAGAAAGAAGAGCCTTTCCCTCCTCCTCCTCGCTCGGGAGGTTCGTCGCCATCGGAGTGAGTCAGGACCGACCCCCGCTCTCGCCTCGCTCCACTCGGTAGGACTAGCCCATCTGTCAGACTCCCGCTCGAGCTTGGGCCGGCGACACGGAAGTGTGCGGTGAGTTCAAGATACCTCACTACCCGGTGCTTTGCCCCCGGCGCCGTGAAAGAAATTTCTACAGCGATGCCCCATTATTGGGAGGCATCGACCTTTATGCATACATGGAAGTCCCAGGCCACGGTAGGAAAGGTATAATCGAGAGGGCGCTACATGATGATCTTGCAGGGATAGAGAGCACGGCCGGCCACGTCCCCCTAGTTGGGAACGCGTGGGACTATGCTTGAGCGAGGTAAGGCTTTTGAATTGGTTTTGTCCCTTCCTTTGCTTGTCTTATGCGTCGATTATCTTTCCTTTGTCAGCAGACGCTCAAACCTTTATTTGACGAGTTGGAGGTCCAAACCGCTGCGGCTTTGAAGAAGAAGGAAGCTGAATCAGCTGATGGCCTTAATCGAAGTTGGTCGCCCGAGCGGTGACTCCATTATCTGGCTGCGAAAGAAAGACTTAGGCTCGGCCAGTGAAAAAGAATCGCCGACTCGAAAAAGCTCAAACCGATCTCGGCCGCTGCAGCGGCAAAGGGACCGCTGCAAGTAGAGAGAGAGACGCTACCAAGATGCAAGCCGCCAAAGATGGGAGGCATGTGGAGGATCCGCCTAAAGATTGAAGGACGCCGAGCAAGCCGCCGCTGGAAGACTATAAGAAATCCATAGCCTTCGAGGATGACTTTAAGTTGACCGCTGACGAGGTCGCAGCGATGCTATAGTGCCCTATTTTGCACATGGCGCCAATCATGTCCTAGGCAGCTGGCCGGTCGTGGGGTAATCGACATGAAGACCATGGCCGAGTGGGCCGCTTCCGACGCCTACTCCGAGGAGGCCCGCCAGCTTCCACCATTTCGTCCCCTATACTCGACGATTTAGCCGGAATTCGGGCGAAGGTCGACCAAGAAATCCGGCCGCCAACCTGGGATCCACCAACTCCCTACGAGAATGTGTGCTCTCTAATCGATGCCTTGGAGGGCAGAAAGCCGCACTGTTGATAGCAGGAGGAGGCCCGTAGGCCGAGCAAGAAGCCGCCTCGAAAGGCCCCTCGAATTTTCAATATACCGATCAATATCTAAGCCAAAGACAAGGTCTTCTCCCCCGAAAGCAGATGCCTCCACCTCCTCTAGAGCGTATTCCTCCACCTCCTCCGCAGCCAGCGCTTGACCAACTTTTAGATTAGGTTTGTTTTGCTTGGCCTCGCCAAGATTTTTGGTTTCTCGCTTTGTAACTTCTAATCTGACCGTAATAGAATTCTCTATTTATTTGACGTATATCTCTTGCATTTGCTTTCGATTCGCTTGTTTGTTTGCTCGATAATCGCTTTCGCCAGATCTTTTCCTCGCCATTCGTTAATACAAGTCTTTGGTGCTCCACAGGAAAATATATCGAGCAAAAATTCATGAATAAATTTAACCAAGGATGACTTATTAAAATAATAAGGCGTAAGCATTCTATTATTTAGATTGAGATGTTACTAGAATTGTTTACAGGAAATGCTTAGATCGACCAAGGCTTATAGTAAGTGCGCTTCGGAGGGCGCCAAGCGGGCCGAGCCCAACTTTCAATTGGACCAACAAGCCAGGGCAAGGCGCTTTGCTCGATGTGGGTAGTCGAGGCGATTCTTTGGTATATCTTCGAGTTGTTAAGATGTCACGGTTGCGGTGTTGCTCTCGGTCCTTTGTAGAATCAGAGGTAGTTAATCGCTATCTTGTAAGAATGGACTCTGGGCAGAGGTGAGCATCTAGTATGTGAGCAGGACACGCCCGCCTCCCACGAGGGATGAGTTCGCGGATACTAGGAATTTTATAATTTTTGGCCAGGGCGTGGCCTCGTGCGCTCCGGGCGGGCAGAATCTGGGAATCGAACATATATAAATAATTGCGGGGATAACAGTTCGCGATAACTTTGAAAATTTTGAGCGGTGAATATGACAACAACACGCCTTTTTGTGACAATTGATCGATGACCACCAGCAGGGGCTGAGTCTTGCCCTTTTGTTTCCTCGACCTGGGGATAATACTTTTTGAGGTGATCTGCGTACCAGGATACTTCG
>CM028378.1:105035385-105071105 GCA_013146195.2 Codonopsis lanceolata | reverse complement strand
TCACGGCATGATGGCCGAGCAAGGGCCGTCTGCAAGTAGAGAGGCAGCCTGTGAAGATCTGGCGGAAGTCAAGATGGGAGGAGGCATGTGGAGGATCTGGCTCCAAGATTGAAGGGCCAGAGCAGGCTGGCGTGGAAGACTATAAAAAATCCATAGCCTTGAGGATGACTTTAAGTTGGCCGCTTTTGAGCGAGGCGTGGCGATGCTATAGTGCCTATTTGCACATGGCGTCAATCATGTCCTCGGCGGCTCAGTCGTGGGGTATCGACATGAAGACCATGGTGAGTGGGCGTTTCGGCGTCTCTACTCAGGAGGCGCCCGGTTCCACCATTTGGTCCCTATCTCGACGGCAGTGGAATCTTTGGCGAAGGTCGACCAAGAAAATGGCCGCCAACAGCAGGATCCACCAACTCCCGTGAGAATGTGTGCTCTCTAATCGATGCCTTGGAGGCGAAACCGCCGGTTGATAGCGAGAGGAGGAGGCCAGAAGGTAGCGAAAGCTGCGAAAGGCCACAATTTTCAATATGCCGATCAATATCGGGCTTGACACAAGGTCTTCCTCCCCAGAGCGAGATGCCTCCACCTCTCAGAAGCGATTCCTCCACCTCCTCCTTTGAACAACTTTGACTTAGGATTTTTACGGCTGCTTGGCGTATTTTTAGTTTCCTTTTTGTAACTCTGATTTGGCTGCAATCGACTAATATATTTATTTGAATATCTTCATTTTTTGTGACATATCTCTTGCATTTGCTTTCGATTGATTGTTTGTTTGCTCGATAACTTTTTCTTACTTGCTCGTATCTTTTTTGTCATTCGTTAATACAAGTCTTTGGTGCTCCCAGAGAAAATATATCGAGCAAAAATTCATGAATAAATTTAACCAAGGATGACTTATTAAAATAATAAGGCCAAAGCACATTCTAATTATTTAGATTGAGATGTTACCGAATAGTTTTGAGGCGAGAAATGCTTGATCGACCAAGGCTTATAGTAAGTGTGCTTCGAGGAAAGGCGCCAAGCGGGCAAGGCCCAACTTTCAATTGGCAACCAATAGCAGAGGCAAGGCCTTTGCTCGATGTGGGTAGTCGAGGCGATTCTTGGTATATCTTCACAGTGTTAAGATATACGGTTAACGGTGTTGCTCGATCACTATAGGAATCAGGAGTAGTTAATCGCTACCTTGTAGGAATGGACTCTGTGGCTTGAGGCGAGCATCCTAGTATGTGAGCCGGGCATGGCCGCGCCTCCCAGAGAGGATGAGTTCCGGATACTAGGGATTTTATAATTTTTGGCCAGGGCGTGGCCTCGTGCGCTCATTCGGCGGCGAGAATCTAGTCAAACATATATAAATAATTGCGAGAATAACGGTTCAGCGATAACTTTGAAAATTTTGAGCGGTGAATATGACAACAACTTGCCTTTTATTGATAATTGATCGATGACCCTCAGCGGGGCGAGGTCTTGCCCTTTTGTTTCCTCGACCTAGGGATAATACTTTTTGAGGTGATCTGCGTGCCAAGGATACTTGGTCTTTTCATACAGATGCAGGTGTGTATGTGCCCTCCACTTATTATTCGGTAACTTCGGAAGGACCTCCCAATTAGGAGGCGACTTCCCCGCTGCCCAGATGGCCAGGTTACTTCAATTTTTACGAGCACTAGATCCCCAGAGAGAAGGCTGCGCCTCGAACTCTTTTATCATGGTGAGCTTTTGCCCTCGTTTGTAGTTGACCATTACAGTCGTGCATCCGGCCTCCTTTCTTCCAGCGAGGTCTAAGTCTATGGCAGGGCAAGGCGATTATTACGCTTTCATTTGTAATGTCTGAGACCGGTAACTTGGCAAAGCCATTTCCACAGGGATCATAGCCTCGACCCGTAGGTAAGTGCGAGCGGAGTTTCCCGGTTGGTCCCGAGCAGTTGTTCTAACCGCCCAGAGCCGGTTGTAATTCTTACGCCCTTTCTGCTCGCCCTTCTAAATTCCGCTTAGAGCGTGCGAGAACTTGTTTGTTTGCGGCTTACGCTTGCGTTGCCTTGAGGGTAAGCAACGGACGATTGCATGCTTCACGCCCGGGCGAGCACATTCGCGTGAACTTGTCAGAAGCGAGTCCCATGGTCGGATATGATTGCTCGAGGAGGCAGAATACGCACCATACAGTGGTATACAAACTTGATGATATTCGCCTCAGAAATTTTGGCGAGGGCTTTGCCTCAATCCACTTCGTGAAGTAATCTATGGTGACTTCTGGCGTATTTGTATTTGTATTGTGCCGGCGAGAATGGGCGTCGGATCGATTCCCAGCATGTCGAAGGGCCGGCGCGGCGGCGGGGTTTGCATAGTGGATGGAAGCCTTGGTATGTCGCGTATCTCGGCATTTGTCACATTCGCGAGCATACTTTTCGCGTCCTTTCGAAGGGTAATCGGTAGTATCACGCTCGCGAGGACCACTTTCTGCTAGAGCTCTTGTGCCGGGTGGCCGCCCATTCCCCCTCCATGTACCTCATATAAAACACCCTCGGTTAGCTGCGGGGAGTGCCTTGCGAAGCATAGGTCGACCCTAGATCGCTTGTATAAGATTCCCCGACTAGAAGTGCAGAGCGAGCTTGGCCGGTTGTTGTGGCCTTAACTTTGTCTGCGGCGAGGAATTCCACCTTTCGATGTAATCCTTATAATCATCAATCCAACTTCTGGCTGCTGGCTCGATGTCCATAATTACAGGTCTATCGATGGCGGGAGTTTCCATATGCTCGATCATTACGGAGGGATTTAGCACAGCAAGATTGTCCTCAGCGATCTTGGATAAGTAGTCTGCTCGCATGTTGTTTGCTCGGTCAATCCTGATCATTTCCCGAAACTTGAAATTTTTCAAGATTTCCTTGACCGGCTTCGCGATGCTTAACGGGGTAGGGTGGTGCACCATGTATTCCCCACGGACTTGGTTCCGACTAGCTGTGAATCAGTACTGTTGTGGCGACTTCTACGCCCCATATGCATTGCGAGCTCGAGCCTGCGATCATTGCTTCATACTCGGCCACGTTGTTGGATGCGAGGAAATTTGAGCAGGAGAGCTAACTTCGAATGCGTGATTTCATCGGGAGCTACGAGAAGGATGCCGGCTCGGCTCCCAGACTTTGCTCATTGCCAATCCACGTAAAGATCCCAACGGTAGGTGGTGGTTGTGGCAATTGCTTTTGCTCGGGCTCTGCTTTGTTTGATCTCGGGCTCCTCGTTGGGTGAAGCTTGTTTCAACCAAGTCGGCCAATGCTTGCGCTTTGATTGCTCGCTTTGGGCAAGTAGTCTATGTGGAACTTCGGTGAGCTCGATCGACCCGGTTGAGCAATGCACGATGTATCGAGGTTTGTGCGGGGACTTTGCGTAGTGGTGCATCGTGTATACTATGATTATGTGTGCGAGAAAAATAAGCCCTTAATTTTCGAGGCGGCTATGACAAGAGAGTAGGCTAATTTTTCAACATTAAAATAACGACCCTCAGCAGGGGTGAGGGCCTTAGATACATAGTACACGGGTTTTTGTATATCTAACTCCTCCCAACTAAAAGCGCCACGGCTTTGGTCAGGTAGGCTGCTAGATCTCACAAATAAAGGCTCACAGGCATAGAGGCTGAGGAGGTGGTTTGCCAAGATATTCCAGTGCTCGAGGGCCTTGGCACGATCCATTCCACTCAAATCCCTTGTTGCAGCAAGAAAGAAAGGGAGGCACTTTTCGGTGGCCAGAAATGAGCGTCTAAGGCAATGATTACGCCGTTTAGCTTGGATGTGCTTGATGCGGTAGAGGCATTCCATGTTGAGCGGGGCTTGAATCTTCTCGGGTTGGCTTCTATGCTTGCGTATTGTTGACCATGAATCGAAACTTCCCGCTCGGACCAGCGCATTTACTCGGGTTCGACTTCATGTTGTTCTTCTTGAGGTTGGCAAATGTCTCGGCCAAGTCAAGAGTGTGGTCGCGGCCCTTGGTTTTGATGACCATGTCATCTATGTAAGCCTCCATATTTACGCCTGTTTGAGAGCCGAACACCTTATTGACCATCTTATTTGCGGTAAGTGGCTCTGCATTTTTGAGCCGAAGGGCATCATTTTAACAATAATAGAGGCCGCTTTGCTCGGAAGAATGTCATTCGCTTTATCTGCTCGTTCATTTTGACTGGTGGTATCTGATGCAGCGTCCGAGGCGAGCATCTCGAACCCGGCTATAGAATCGACAAGCATATCGATGCAGGCGGTGGATAACGATCTTTCGAGCGAGCTTTGTTTAAAATTTGGTGAAGTCGCGCACATTCGCCATTTATCATCATTGCCTTTTTACCATCACCACATTTGCTAGCCGGTCAGATCTTGAATCTCCTCAATGATATGCGCCTTGAGAGTTTCTCGACCTACTGCTTTGATCGCCTCATTCTTCTCGGTATTGTCTTGGCATTGGGCGGGCGGAAGGTAGAATCGACATTGAGGTCGTGGCGGGCAATGCTCTTAATGCCCTCATGTCTTCAGCGTCCACGCGAACACATCTAGGTTTCTTCGGCTCAATCAATCTTGCAGAGCCGGGAGGCGTGGCCTTCCCGATTTTAATTTTTTGCTCGGGGTATGTTGGATTGATGATGACCTCTTCCGGCTCGCCCTCGGTTGAATATCGGGCTCGTCCGGACTTGCGAGTGTCGACTCAATATCTGTGATTTAGGGCGCTTCTCGCTGCGTCTAGAAGGGCACAGGGGCCGGAGCTTGTTCGGGGGTCTCTCTTGGAACTTGCTCGGGAGGCTCTATATCCATGGGCTCGGCCCCTTCATGCATGGTCTCCCGAGAGCTCAATGTTATTGATAAGTGATCTTTGGGGTAGGCTCGGCGGAGATCACTGCGACCCGATCGGGAAGGTCCTGTCGGCTTAGGGACTACTGATGATCGGGGAATGTCCAATCGGTTGTTTTTCTTGAGCTTCCGGACATACTCCCACATTGCTCGGGGTTTCTTTGTTGAGGATCCCCACTCCATTTTACGTATAGAACTTGGCTTTACGGTGGGGAATGGAGGTGACCATACGGAATTTTGCCATTGGGAGCACCCAAATGCGGTTGTATGCTGATTTTAGGTCGATCACTAAGAATGTGACCATCTCAATCCGGGTTTGGGCCCCATCACCCATGAACACCTCTAGCTCGATCGTGCCTTGGCGCCCTTTGGTGGTTGGTGAATCCTTCCAGGCTTTCCCAAATAAGGCTTGAGCATGGTGTGGAAACTCCAACCCCTTGAAGCGAGAATAGTACATGATGTCCCTCGCGCTCCCGTATCCAAAACTCGTGAACACTTGTTGCGAGGCAGAAATGACCGAGGCTGCTCGGGCCTTGATGACGCTAATGAGTGCTTCGCTAACTCGCGAGAAAAACATATGCTCTCCCCTCCCCGCTCGTAGGGGCGTTGACCGCCTAGACAAGGAATAAATATGTTTCCCGATTTGTGTGTTGGACGGGAGTTCCTCTGAATCATGTTTATTACCCCCCGAATCGAGGGCACGGCCACCTCTTCCTCTTGGGGGTCTTCCTTGATCATTGTTGGCATTGTTTCCTCGCCTGGTCTTTTTGAAGCGGTCTAACTTGCCGCATTGATCAATTTTGGATCTCCTCTTCAACACTTTACACTTCTCGGTGGTGTGGCCCGTGCTTGTGGTGGTATTCCGTATTTTGTGTTGTCGAGTGTAATCGAGCTCGGGATCAAGAGGATAGGGGATAGGCGAGCATCGCCCACAGTGCGTGATCTCTTCCGCGTAGCGTTCTTAACGCGTGATTCTCCGAATTGCCTTTGCGGGAGTGGATGATTTCCTCCTGTCCTTGCTCGGCGGCGGTGGCCTGGGGCTCTTGGTCACCGAGGCCGAGCCGCCATGAGCCTTGTCTTTGTTTTTGGCTTTGTCGCCTTGCGCCTTGGTCGAGCAAAAGAGATGAGAGTTAGCCAGCAATTACGCCTTGAAGCCCGGGTTCATTGCAAGCATAGTCTTGATGGCCTGCCCTCATGTTGTTGAGATAGCAAAATGTGATCTCGGGTCAGCTGGTCGCGGTCACTGCTCGAGCATCTCCTCGAACCTTTTCGTAATCGGTGTAGGACTCGTTATCTCCTGCTTGATCTTGGCAAGGTTGAAGCGATTCTTTGGTGTTGGGCTGCATTGCGAATTCCTCCAAAACTTCTCTCGAGCACCGCCCGGCTCCCAATGGTCCCAGGAACTACGCCCAACCAGGCTTGCGCTTTCACTGGAGGGCTCCCTCGAATGCCGCATTTTCGGGGCCTCATTATCTGTGACCATCGAATTTGTGCTTGAGCGATCGGAGCCAATCGCTTGCCGCGTCTTCCCAAAGTATTTGTCGAGCGTGGGAAGATAACCCGGTGGCGCATTCTCAATCTGCAGGTGGAAGGGAAGCGCCTCGCGGCGTTGTGGCAAGCCAGGGCTTGGCCACGGCTAGGCTTGCCATTTGTTTTGCCATGTCTCTTTTCATGGCCTCCATCTTTCGGACGCCGTTTTTCCACGTCTTACTCGGCCTTGAAGAGTGGGCGGGGTCAGAGGTATCGCCACGTACATGCGGGCAGGTGGGCGCGCAGGAGGACCCAACCTCCTGGGTAATGCGGGCTTTGTACTTTGGCCACTGCGCTTCAGCTTCTACGCATTCCCGGCCTCTACGGCGGCCATGATTCTCCTCTCGGGCATAGTGCTCATGGTGATGGTGGCGCCGGTGGGAATGATGTTGGCGGCTGTATCTGCTCTCAGCCTGGTCATCGGCATGCTTTGTCGCCTCCACTCGCCATGGTATGTGAGCGATTGAGGCATGCGTCTGCTCGGCAACCGCTGGGGAGGCGAGGCCATCTCCAGCAGTCTTGGGATTACTCAGCAGAGCATTGCCATATCTCGCCGTGCGGGCATGGCCCAAGGCAAGCGATTCTGGTTGGCGCAGCCATACATTTTACTATAATACTACTGCTGAACTGCGGAAGCGGCGGCTTGTTGATCGAGGGTTATGTCCGGCCGATTCATGTGACTACCAGGTTTCTTGGGCGATTAAGCCGCATCACGAAATCTTGAGAACGAGCATCCCGTCTCTCATTAATAACCAGCCTGGCATCACGTTGGCTTGCCCGGCCTGGCGGCATGTTGGGAGATTTGCCCTCCACGAATGGCACTTCATTGCCTTGAGCCGCCCTGCGCAGCCACCTTTTGGTTCTGGTTTGCATCGGCGGCTGGGGGAGGGTTGTTTCGGCTTGGTGGTGCCGGCTGTTGATTGCTTGCGGTGGCATGGTGTTTGCTACCCTTTCCAGCCATTGCAATAGAAGAATAGTGAAAGATTTTACCGGAAAAATGTAGAGGGAAGTGATGAAACTTCGTTTCCCGGCAATGGAACCAAACTGATGTGGCAAAATGCATTGGGCCGTCCTTGAAATGGGTTGGATATACGGGCTTGTGAGCGTCTTCCCCGAGCTGTTAAGATCACAAGAACACACGAGTTGAAGTGCTGAGGCAAGGCCTCGCGAAACCCTCCTCCGGCGTGAGAGTAAGTATCGAGTGATTGTCAAGAAGCAAATTGACAGAATAACGAGGCTCAAGAAAGTGTGTCTACCTTGTTGATGATTATGGAGAGGTATTTATAAGCCCTCAAGGTGATTGAATCTGTCTAGGATTCAGTTTCCATAACTGCCGAGATAATCAAGGAGGAAATCCCTTGATTCTAGGCGAAACAGGCGGTTGACCGCGTTGACATAGGAGTTGATAAGGCAAGTGTTCTGCCTAAACAGGGAAACCTTTGACTTGCCTTAGGAAGCAAGCTGTCAGCGTCCCCGGCTTGGTGTGTGCTCGAGCGAGCAAGGCTCTGCCCGATTATTCTGTTTGTATTGATCTCCGAACTTGTCAGTCTGAGGATCGGCCCTTGGCGAGGTGCCCGTGAAATAAGTGTGATTCCTTTGCTAAGCATGCATGAGTCCCGATCATGATCCACAGTCGGACGAAGACCCTTGCCCGCCTGTTTGAGTGAGGGTTATGTTGCTCGGTGCTGTCTCATCTTGCTCGGCCGGGCGTGGGCCCCAGAGATATTATGTCCGTGACCAGCACGCGATGCTAATTCGTGCCTAGCTCGTGACCCGGTTTGGGCCGGGTGTATCAGTATAAAAATTAGGGCAAACCACAAAATTGGTTCCTGTACTTTTGGATTTTTTTGGCAATTTGTCCCTACACCTCGCAAATGGTCCCTGAACCAAAAACTTTTATATCGTTGGTTATTTTTTTCAACTTTTGGTTGTTACGTACAATCACGTGTCACGTGCGTGTATTTGTTGATGGGCAAAATAGACAATTAACCTTGCAAAAGTACATGAACCAAATGTAAAATATATATAGAAACAATTAATGCTCCTAATACCCATACTCACATAGTCGGTGAAACTAAAAGTTTGTCTGAAAAAGACATTGAAGCGAAAACTGGTTAGGGTTTGCTTAGGAATTGGTTTGACTCCACTAAACTCCTGCAAATAACGTGGATTCAAAGAAAAAGAGGAGAATTGTAGGATGTTAATGATATTTACAGTAAGTATTCCTCTATTATTTTTTTAATCATAACTTAATTATTCTATTATTTGCAATGTTGTAGTGGGTTTTTAGCTTCTTTTGTGTTGTAGGTTAGGGTAGGGTCTAGGGAAAATGCATTGTTCATAGACACGTGATGTTGTTTGTTTGTATCTCTCTCTGTAAAGTTTTATATGGTTTCAAAAATGTCACTTTTTTGTAAAGTGTTTGTCTGTTGCTTTGACTCTTGTATCACATTGCTCTATTTTACTGATTTTTGTATTATTATTTGCACTGTAAATTGATGTTGTTGGTTATCAGTTTGAAGCCCTTTTATATATACCTTTTATATATACTCAATTAAAAATTCTCACTCTACATTATTGAGTATAAAATTAAGAAAGGACATGTGGTCCCCTTGTGTTTGCATTTATATCTTATCTAGGTTGTGTTGTTGCATTTACCACAGATCATGACTCAAATTGGTTCATCATTAAGTTATTCCATGGTAGAGAGTTTGACTACATTCCTCAAAGAGTTTATAGTGAGGGCTTTATTGATTATTTTGACTTTTGTCATCCTATTGAAATATCATTTCAAGAGATAAACCAGATTATTAAGGGCCTTGGTATGGTGGGATTATGTTTTACCATTATAAGGTTCCAACATTGGACCTTGAATATGAGTTAAAAGCTTTAGGGACAGATGATGACATGATGGTTGTTGTCGAGATAGGAAAGAAACATAAATTAATTGAGGTATATTTGGAACATGGTACCACTTCTTGTGATGACTTCTTTATGGAACCAACACTCAAAAGCTTTGTAGTTATTGAAGAGTTGAATGTGTTTGGGGACTTGAATGTGTTGGATGAAAATAGAGCAACACTTAATCAATTATTACTAACTTATAATGTGGATGATCTTGTTGATGTTGTGGCTCCTTTTGAATATGACTATCAAACTTAAATGAGAGAAAATGAACAAAACCAAAATGGTACAGAGTTGCATGATAATACAGAGTTAGAACATCAGGTTGAGGTTGAACCAACACATGAGGTTGAGGTTGAACCAACCCACGAGGTTGAGGTAGAGCATGATGATAATCAAGACTTTGAATTTGAACATGAACATTCTGAGGTTGAGGTTGAACATGATCATGAACATTCTGAGTCTGATGAAGATTATAATCAAATTAGTGATCCTGAGTACAACTGGGCTGGTAATGATACTGATGATGCAGACTTGAACAAAATATTGATACAAAATATTGATAGGTCAGTTGAATGGGCAGGTGTGAAAAGTAAGAAGTGTGAAATGGGCAAGGAGAAGTCAAATGTTAATTGAAATGTTGAAGAAATAGATGTGGAGTCTGATTATGCATCATCTGATGACTTATGGAATATTGGAATCTCTGATGATGAAGAGAACATGTAAGGGAAAAGAGGATTAAATTTTCATCCTGAAAAAGAAATGAGAAATCCAGTGTACAAGTTGTCAATGAAGTTTTCAAGTGCAAAGGAGGTGAAACAAGCATTTAAAAAAATACTCAATAAAGAATAGTAGAGATATCCATTTAGTGAAAAATGACACAAAAAGGATTAGGGCCAGGTGTAGGGGTACCAAGTCATGTCTTTCGGTTATACTTATTTCCCTTAGGCAGCTTGAGAGTACTTGGGAAGTGAAGACATTTGTAAATGTGCATACATGTCTCCCCACCTATATAAATAGGAATCTGACATTTGCGTGGATTACAAGGAGATTTTTTGAGAGATTTAGGTCTACTCCTAACTGGAGCTTGGAGGGTATAATGGTAATAGTTAGGGAAGAAACACACCTAGAAATTTTCATAAGTCAAGCATACATAGCAAAAATGATAGTAGATGAGTTAAACCATGGAAACCATTCAGAGCAGTATGGTGTCACACCCCGGAGATCATGATTACACGTCTCACGAGAGGTGAAGAACAAAACTGAACACAAATCTAAAACAAAAATCAAATCCAGGAAAGTGTTCCTGTCAAAATAGATTGAAATACCATATATATACCACTGTATACGAGTACATCATAGCAACTATCCTCTGAATACAAAGCAAACCCAAAGAGTCCGTTGATAACCCGAATAATCATAATCTTCCAAAAACTTTACGCTATAAACTACACAAATAGACAAAAATATAATGTCCAAAGGTAAGATGACTCATGCATCAATATACAACGTCTAACTGCAAAACCTGAATCAGACACCAAGCTTCCCTCTAACTATCACCTGGAAAGAAGAAAACGGAAAGGGTGTGCACAAATTGCCCAGTAAGGAACCTGTTGTGAAGTCTAAATAACTATTCTAAAGGTAAAGTTCTATACGCAGTTGTCATGCAAACTGGTACGCAACTCATTTAGCCATTAAGTATAGAACCTAATGTAATGTATGAGCAAATGCAAATCTAAAGTATAATGAGAAACAACACATCCGCTACTAACAAGCGGACCTTTTCAATTACATCCGCTTTTTAAAAACGAAATTAGACCAATACATCCGCTACATGGTTGCGGTACTTTTATGAAAAGACCACTAGTAAATGGCGGTACTTTGGCTAAACATCCGTTGTGCCCTAGCGGATGTTTAGCCCAGTTACGATTTTTTTAAAAAAAAATATGTGAATACATTCAAAATTAAAATTATATTACCTGAAAATAATCATCCTTGTTAGTATTTTCATCTTCATTGGGATTACAATCATAATCCATTCGAGTGCTTTGACGATTTTTTTTTTTAGAGAGAAAGATGATGATGATGAAATTGGATGAGTTAGAATTGTTTTGGTGTGTTAGCGAAAATGGTGGGTGGAAGTAATTGGAGGGGGTGGTTGGTTGGGGAAGTAAATAAAGGGTTAAATGTGTAGAGGGGTAAATGGATAATTATACTAATTAAATTGTGTTACGTTTAAGGAAAATAGTGTTACGTTTAGAGTCCCTCTTTTTTTAACATTGCTCGACTATCTCTCTCTCTCCTTCTCGAAGATACACCGAAGGAAATAAAATGAGTTAAAAGAGACTTTCTCAAGTCCAACCTCGGCAAGACGATCCGAATTGGCTGAGTCATTAATCAAGTTGAGGTGGCAAGAAAACATAATGAATTGGAATTGCTGTTAACTTATTAGAGTAGAAATTTTAAGATGGGAACCACTCAAATGGTGAAATTGGATCAAAACCTTACTAGTACATAACTTCCAAAATAGATGTAATATTTTAATATACAAACCCATATATACATATATAATATATCTAACAAAAAATTATATTTAAAGTAAAGTCAAACCAAATTTTTGATCAAATATATTTATTACTTATCAGCCCAATGACAAAATTATCAAAATTATATTTTCATAATAAAATCAATAACACAATATAAAATAACCACTAATTAATTACTCAATCACAATAACAACTCGTATATAATACAAGCTACAATATGATTATTAATTGGATTCAAAATTATATACAATTAATGTAAGATAAACGGACAACAGACAACCTTGTATAACTTATTAATAATCTAGCGGGATACTATACTAATATAAGCAACCCAAAAATCATATTTAAACATAGTGTTTAAAATTTAATACACATCTAATACAATAAAATAATGCATATAGAGGTAAACAAATAATTGGGGTGTTACATATGGTTTGCTATGGGATTAATGTGCTGGATTAAGAGAATAAATCTAAATTCAACCATGAAAATTGAGTTGAGATTTGAGGAGTGTGTGAATGCAGATGAAATAAGATTTAAAAGGATTTACTGTTGTTTGGGGCCTATTATCACAATGCTTGAGATGATAAGGAATTGTTTGATGACTAGAATTAGAAAAAAGAAAGAAGAGCTGAAGAAATGTGATACTTATTTGCTGCCAAGGATACAAAAAATATCAACCCGACAAAGGAGGAAGTAATAGATTTTTTCTGTGTTTGGAATCAAGGAACTTAGTACCAAGTTAGAGGACCATGGGGTGAACAATGTATAGTTAATTTGAGTTATAGAACTTGCACTTGTAAGAAATGGCAATTGGGAGGGGTTCCAATTAGGGGTGGCAATTTGAGGCACGACACGATTGGCCGACACGAACACGACACGAAATTATAGGGTTTGGGCTTGGGCTTATCGGGTTTGGGCCGTTATAGGGCCAGCACGATAAGGCACGATAAAAAATTGGTTGTTATCGGGCTGGCTTGATAAGCACGGTAAGGCACGATAAGACATGGTAACTAAAATATATATGTTTTAAAAATATATTTTTAAAAAATTTACTAGGGGTTATTCGCTTCTTTCGAACTATTTTCATGATTATTTCATAGTTTTATCATTCGAAAATTTATGACTTTTAAACTACTTGACTATTTATTGGGCTTAACGAGCTTAACGGGTCTGACTAAATAAATCATGTTTTTTTTACTTATCGTGCCTATCGTGCTGTGTTGTGCTTTTCGTGTTTTTATCGTGTCGTGTTCGGGTTTTAATATTAGGCACGATAAGCTTATTGTGACGTATTCGTGTTCGTGCTTATCGTGTCGTGCTGTTATCGTGCCGGCCCGATAACAACCCATCACAACCGATTTACCACCCCTAGGTTCCATGTAAGCGTAGTGTTTTTGCCATATGCTATGATGGTTAGAATGAAGGAAATGGGGTCCATGAATTGTGGGTTGATGATTGCTACAAGATAAAATGTCAAAGAAGGATATATGAGCATACAATCAAACCTATAAATGGACCTGCTATGTGGCCTCATGTAGAAATTTGTTCAAAATAGTTGTTCCTCTATGTCAGACTCAACCTGGAAGGCCCAAGAAGACAAGAAAGAAGGCTACATATGAACAAAAGAAAACTGGAGCTCGTAAGGTGATCCCCACAAAGGTAGGGAGACATGGAAAAGTAATGACTTGCAGGATGTGGTGGCATTGGTCATAACTCAAAGATTTGTAAGGGTCATGGCTATGAAGCAATACAGAGAAGGAAGAAAAACAAAGACCAAGCTATGAGCTATTCTTACAACTTCTATTTATTATAAATTTTATTCAGTTCATTTTTGTTTCTTTTGTAGGGACCAAGAGTAGTCAATGTTGAAGAGGTAAATGTGCAGCAACATCATAGAAACTTCAAGGGACTCTTAGCAATTCTATCCTTACTGTGAGCAATTCTTGCCTATTTTGTTTCTTACAATTTCAAATTTTGTTCTAGTCCAATTAGTTTCTAATTCTTTTTTTTGTTGTTGTTGTAGGGATCAAGAAAAGTTAATGCTTCTAAAGGCAAGAGTGTAACAACATCAAACAAGCCATTAAGTGCTTCCCAACCAACTTCAAACATGCCTCCATTAAGTTCTTCCCAACAACATTCAAAACCACATTCCCAACCTCATTCAAGCAAATTCTCACCTCTAAGATTTACTGTGAAGGGAGAGAATTACATAACCAGACAAGACTTGGATTCTCATGTTGGTGCAAAGAAGAGGAAGCTGCCTACTAACTGAAGTAACAATGTTGAAGGAATTGTTCTACTTGTTTTTGGGCCTAAACTGTGAAGTCCTACTTTTGTAATAGCTTAAAAGTGAATATGCATGTCCTATTTTTGTCAACTCATTAGGAAGTAACATTGAAGTAAGATGTGAAGTTCTATTTTAGTGAATGTCAAGAGGATGTGATTCTCCTTTATTTTGTTTACATATTAATTGGGCCTTGTTTGGGACACAATGACTGTGTAGAATACAATGTTTTGTTTTGAATACAATGACTGTGATTCTCCTCTAATTTGCCTTGTTTTGAATACAATGACTGTGTATAATACATCAATTTTCATGATTCTCCTCTATTTTGCCTTTTGTTTTGAACACAATGTTTGTTTCAAGACATATTTTTCTTCATAATTAAGCATGGCATGTTTTTGACATTTAGAGTAGTTACAACATCTATTTGACAGCCTATTTCCCAACTGGAAATTGGAAATTGATAAGGTTTCAAAGTAGTTGAAAATTGATAAGGTTTCAAAGTAGTACAAACTAGGATTAAACTTACAGGAAATTAAGCTTACAAACTAGGATTAAGGTTTCAAACTAGTACGTACAACATCACTCTGATTTTAGTGAATGTCAAGGTACAACCCTATTGGCCACTAATGGTTGGTAATTTGCTTGAGTCATCACTGCTACTTCCTTCATCCAGAACCATTATCCAAGCAAGAATCACCCAAACTAAGAGAAGGCAAACCCATAAATATTTCCAAGTTCTCCCCTGCCTTCTTTCATTGCCTTCATTTAAAGCTTCATTCTCCCTAATCCTTTGCAGCAGCCCTGGTATAATTTCCACAGCCCTGGTATAATTTCCACAGCCCTATTGCACATTGGTGGATTGAACCAAAGGAAAAACACACATGGATGTTGGTGGTTGAAAACGAATATAAAAAAATTCAATTGAATTGAAAAAATAAGGAAAAACTTACCACACGATTACCACAAGTCTAAAACCTTCTGCCTGGGTTGAAATCAGTCCAAGAAGTTAACAATTGTGCCTTCATTGCACAGGGACAATAAACCTCCAGTTTGATTTTTTCAAATTTCAGCTTTTTGGTCAACAATGTCGAACATGGCTTTTTATTTAGTGCACAGTGTGGTTTGACGGACTCCTAAATAATTGGCGCCAGTTTTTCCTGCCTTTCACATTTGGTCCCTGAAGGCCTAAACTATTAAATGAGAAATGACTATTTTACCCTTTCCAAATTGCACGTGAGACCCACATGTATTGACTTAACGGTTCCAAAATAACGGAACTTGACGGAATGATCAACTTCGTTGCAATTGGTCGGTACAAGGACCAATGGTAAACAAATTTTTGTATAGGGATGAAACGTAAAAAAATCAAAAGTACATGGACCAATTGTGTAGTTTTCCCTAAAAATTAAGTAGTCAAGCTTCATTACAACACCCTAAATATTACAAAACTGATTTTTGAAAACCCTAGAAGTTTTTTTATATGGAAGGTTAAGTATAAATAATATTACTCCCTCCGTCCCTAAATTATCGTCCTTCTTTCATTTTTCGTCCGTCCCAAAATAATTGTCCAATTTGAAACTTATCTTTTTAGAATATCACTTTTACCACTTTACCCTTATTTTTTGACTCTACTTTAATTATGGGCCACATACACTTGGGCTTTAAAGGAAACTACACATTAAACTAATATAAATAATCAAGTCAATTGTTTTTTTTAAACTGTGCGTCGGGTCAACTAGGACGATTATTTAGGGACGGAGGGAGTACTAAAAAGGGTAACTCAAACATGCTCCAAAACCTTTTGGGTTTTCGAATTTGCTTACCATCGAAGCACAACGGGTCGGATTGGTTCAGATAAGTTGTCATTCCTAGGGATATGTATATTCTATCTGTTTCTAAATGAGTGTCTATTAATAAAAGTGTCTTTAAATGAGTATCTTATTTAGTTATTTTGTGTAACTTTACTCATTTCATATTTGAATATTTGATACATATTATTTTCTAGTTTGTACTTCTAATATTATATGAAAATATTAAAAACATTAATATATTGTATACATATTCTATTAAAATCATTCCTCTATTCTACCCAAAGAGTGTATGTTTGAAAAGTCTAATTATCAAGAAATATCACCGGAGTTGGTTATAATTGCAATAATGCTTAAGCATAATTCATATTTTAATATCAAATGTGAAAGATAATATAGAAATGTTAGGGAGTTTGTAAACATGAATTTTGAAAGTGAAACATTCCAAAGCAATACTTCATTTGTTCCTAATTGTCCTTTTTTACTCGATACACTGTTTCAGAAAAAAAAATTGTTGTATTATAAATATTGGTGTAATATGTTTTTTTATTTAATGTCTTTGTGCATATGGCATAATTAAAGTATGTAACAAAAAGTAAGGGTAACCTAATAAAATTACTTTTCTAAAATAAGTGTTTAGAAAACGAACAATTATTTAGGAATTGAGGTACTAATATAATTGATTTATTGTCGGGGAATTGAGGGAGTTATTTAAAAATCAAGTTGCTTAATTTTCTTCAAAAGTCAAAAATGAAAATATGAATTATGGCCTTCCCGAGAGCTTAACGCCTCTACCCACTAATAAATCATATTCTCTTCGTCTCGGATAAATATTTTTAGTGGTTATAGCATAAAGATTAAGAAATGTATTAAATGACGAGTTGTAAAATGTGTTTTTGACAATAATACTCGTTATATTTTCTTTCTCTCTCTCTCATTAATTATGTTCCAATTACATCCGAAAAATGTTTTCCTCATTTTATGATGTTTGGTAACCTTATGAAAATGTAGTCAATGTAAAAGTTTTTCCGAGTCAACGGAAAATTAAGTCTTCTTTTCTGGAAAATGACTTACAGATTCATTTTGTCGTAAGTCATTTTCCAAATGTTCGAGAACCCCTCTGCCCCCTTCCACAATTACACATATTTACATACACGCACATTATTTCACTAAACAAATAAATTATTTAGAAATATAAATGGAGTTTGTGCACACTATTTATAAATTATAATTTTAATAAATACCCACTACGTCCTAAAATTAGTGTCAACTATATTCTTTAGGAAAGTCCCAGATATTGTCTATTTTCTTTTTTTATATCAATTATAAAAAAAATATTTGTGAGGTTAAAAAAAGATGAACGTTATTGATTTGACACCACTAATAATAAATTGAGTGTTACTAAAAGGAAATTACTTAAAATTCAACACTATCTTATATTCCCTCTGTTTTTTAAATAATCATCATTTTTGACCTGACACACCATTTTTAAAAAGTAATTAATTGTATTACAAATATTGATGTAATGCGTGATTTTCTTTAATGTCTTTGAGCATGTAGCCATAATTAAAGTGGTAGAAAAAGTAAGGATAAAGTGGTATAAATGTTTTACTAAAAAAAAAGTTTTGAAAGAAAACAATTATTTTAGAACGGACAAAAAAGAAAAGAAGGACAATTATTTAGAAACGGGGAGAGTATTCAATATGGGCATTAATATTATAATATATTTTTTGTATTTATTAATATATTGTTTTCTGAACATTTTCTGTGTGTTGCCAAACACCCGAAAATATTTTCCGTCATATTTTCAAAAAGATTACCAAACACCTGAAAATATATTTTTTTTCATTTTTAAAAATCATTTTTTTGAAATTATTTTATAGAATCATTTTTCTTGAAACAAACGGAACCTAATTATTTGACTTTTCTAAGATGTTTAATGTTGAGTATTAAATGAATGGGTATATTGATAAAAATAATAATCTATTCGTTTTGAAATTATCGTTTTCTTTAATTCGACACACTGTTTTAAAAAAAGTAATTGATTGTATTATAAATATTGGTAAAATGTATGATTTACTTTAATGCCTTTGAGCATGTGGTCATAATTAAAATATGTAGGAAAAATAAGGATAAAGTTACAAAAGTGATTTTTTTTAGGAAATTTTTTAAAAGAAGATAATTATTTTAGAACGGACGAAAAAAAATATAATAATTTAAAAACGATGGGAGTATAAATTTTGTACACCAAAAGTCTTTACAATATTAATCAGGACATCTAAAAATAAAAATCGGGACCAATGGAGTTTTCAATTTCTCATGTATAATCCAAATGGAACAAATCAATGGTGTTGGCGCCAAATCGCCAATCCTGAATCCAGATAAAGAGGAGGAACCAAGGCTCCTTTGGTGGATTACCTCTTCAGTACTATAGAATTTGTCTATCCACTTTGCGCTTTCCAATGCGTGGAACTTGGAATAATAATTTTTATTATTTTATTTAAAATATATGTTTTATTTCATTTAATTTGAAGCAATATATTTTAGTAAAACAAATATATTATTTATTGAATTAATACTATATTAAATTAAATACTTATGCTTCAATATTTATAAATAATTTTAATATTAGTATAACTTATAACTAAAATATAAATAATATTTTATGTACTATTTAATTTAATACAAAACACAAAACATAAACTAGTATTTAAACAAAAACACAAAATCATTATTTAAACAAAAACACAAAACTAACAATATAAATTAAAACTAAAACATTTAGAAGTGGCTAGTGGGGATCTTCATTTTGAAGCTTTGTTTGAAGTCTTCCTTGGAGGGAGGGGAGGAAATGAATAGTGGATTTTCCTCCAAGTTGAAGGGACAAAGACCTCTTTGGACATGCTCGTAGGAGTCTTATTTGACTTTATGATTTAGAAAATATATATTTTTTTAATTTTTCTTGGATTTAATTTTTTTCCATCTTGAACGTACCATATTTTTTTGTTATATTATGAAGAAATGTCATGATATATTAAAAAAAATCCCATGCTAAACGTTTGTGGTATTTTGGGGCATATTTTGGGTCCAAAGTCACCCAAATCCATTCCAACCCAACCCCAAACCCTCCCCATTTGAGACCATGAAACCCCAAATTTGGGGCAACACTATTCATCTAACACCAAATTGGGGTTGATGGGACAATTTTTAATACAAAAAATAATTTTAAATACAACAAATTGATTTTTAAATACAAAAATTATTCATAATTTATATTATGAATTTAAAATATTTTAATTGATTAATAACTAATAATAACTATGTAATAAATATTAATAATGTAATTTTTAAAAAAATGACATACAATTTGAAAATAAAAAATGACATACAACTTAAAAATAAAAAAAATGACATACAACTTGAAAATAAAAAATGACATACAACTTAAAAAATTGAGTGTTGTTGTTGAATTTTTTTTTGTTGATAGTTTTTAACATTTAAATAGATGTATTGCTTGCTTTATCATAATGTATGTGTTTGTATTTATCAAATGGTTTGTAATTTAAAATATATTAAATTACTAATTTTAATATATAATTAATTATATAAATAATATTATAAAAATAAACTTATTAAATATAATAATTATTAATTGTATAATCTTAATAATTACAATTTTAAATATTATAGTAGAAAATCAAAATATAATACACTAAGGAATATTCTTTTTGGTGTAAGATTTGCAGGTAAGTTTGGACCCAAATTGGGGTTTTTGGGTTGGAGATGGTCTAAGTAAAAGCAATCAGCAAAATATTATCTTAGAAAATTATCTATATTATAAAAAAGATTAGGGGCTAATTGGCGGTCCAGATCGAATTGTGTCAAACACAACTGGCGGTCCAGATTGATTAGTAATTATGTGAGTTACATATAAACCCCTCAGTTATGAGTTATGTTTGAATTACCCCTTTTACAACCAATAAATATATAATTACCCCTTAGTTATATTTTTTATTGAATTATTCTCTTTACAACCAATTACAGTTATATGAATGCTTTCCTTTAAGACATTTTTTTTAACCACATACTTTCGTTTGAGTTGACAAGGTGATTATCTATAATTTATCTCGAGCATCTATTGAGTTCTTTTAATGAGATATTTGTTTGTAACTTTTGTAATTAATTTTTGCAATTTTAAATATTTGTATGTTAATTTTATTATTAATATTTAGTTTGTACTTTCTTAATTAATTGTTATCGTAATCAACTGAATCTCAATTTAATTTTTGTCCGACCTAAATTTATTTTTTTAAAAAACATTTGTTCGTAAGTTTTGTAATTTTAAATATTTGTATTTTATCGTAATCAACTGAATCTCAATTTAACTTTTGTCCGACCTAGATTTATTTTAAAAAAACATTTGTTCGTAAGTTTTGTAATTTTAAATATTTGTATTTTAATTTTTTTTCTTTTTAAAAAATGCGTGCTAAGTTTTTCTTAATAGTTTGAAATATTTGTAATTTCAAAATAGTCTTTTGTTAGTTCACTCTGTCTCATTTAATTTATTTTATATTTTTTGTTTACCGCAATTTTTATTTTTAAGTTTATTTCAATTAACAAGTGTTGTATTGGTGTGTGTAAGAGATAATTTTTTTGAATACTTAATTATACTCTTTTTGGATGAGTTACAAAACTTTAAAACGAATAAAATGTTTTATTTCTTTAATTTATGGGAAGTCGTCTTTTTTATTTCTTTAATTTTTGAGAAGTTGTTTTTTTTTTGTAGTGTACATTGATCTGACCTCTACAAAATCTCAAGCATATACTAATTTATTCGTATCATGCTCGCTTCAGACATTGATCACGTCTATACTGATATCATGTCATAGGCACAAACACGAAATCTAGCAACAATAGATGTAGAAAGTCTTTTAAGTCAATTTTCTATTTTATCCTTCTTAATCAGTAAAATCTATTATACAATACAGCTCAGTCTCATAAAGAACGGTTGAGATTGATTATTTTACTTTATATCAAACGGCTGAGATTGATTATTTTACTTTATATCAAACGGCTGAGATTGCATATTTATACTTATATCAAACGGCTGTAATTTATTCTGTTTGGCACATGTATCCCCCTGAATCAGGACTGTCAAGAAGATTCCTAATCTAATCTAAACTGTTTTTATCTCATATATAAATCTCATCTAAACTGTTTTTAATATTTTACGTTTTTATAGTTCTACAGTTTTATGATTGCAAAAGTTTATATTTGTATTTTTTTCTTTTTAATTGTTCTCGTAATATACTTAATCAATTAAATTTTTTTCCGACCCGTAATTTCATATACAAATTAAAAAAATTAAAAAAACGTAAGTTTTGTAATTTGAATTTTTATAACTGTTATCGTAATTAACTTAAGCAATTTAATTTTTGTACGACCCATTTTGTCCGGCCGCAATTTCGTATACAAACTTTTAATTAATCCCTCTATTCCGGAAAAAAATGACCCGTTTGAAAGTCATTTTTTTAAGAAAATAATATTTTTAGTAGTTCATTTCTACAGTATATTTTTGTCGGCCCATTTTGTCCGGCCGCAATTTCGTATACAGATTTTTAATTAATCCCTCTGTTCCAGGCAAAGAGGCCCCGTTTGAAAGTCAATTTTTTTTAAGAAAATAATATTTTTAGTAGTTCATTTCCACAGTATCTACTTCATTTATTGATAAATTTTCAAATTTGTGCCGTGATATCGGCACGGGTAAGAGTACTAGTAAATAAGTAAATGGACTCTATTGAGTTGACCCAACTAGTAATAACTAATATATTAAGGAACACTTTATACGTTTTACAAAATCGTCTTATTTGATATGACACACAAATTAAGAAAATTAATATTTCCTTTGTCCTAAAATTATTGTCATATTTGATTCGACTCACGGATTAGGAAAAAATAATTAACTTGATTATTAATATTTAAATAGTGTGTAGTTTCTTTTAAAACCCATGAATATGTGACCCAAAATAAAAATGAGAAGAAAAAATAAGAGAAAATTGATAAAAGTGATATCCTAAAAAAGAAACTTTTAAACAAAACAATTATTTTGGGACTGACGAAAAAGGAAAGCAAGACAATAAATTTGGGACGGAGGGAGTATATTTTATTTTAAATATTGATGTAATCTATTATTTTATTTAAAAAATCTTGTGTAGGTGATCATAATTAAAATAAGAAGAAAAATAAAATGTGTATTTCTTAAAAATAATTTTTTTAATTGTAAAAAGGGCAAAAACCAAAGAAAAAGAAAAAAAATTAATGAGTCTCACTCTTATTTGAGGAGAGCCAGAGCCGGCTGGGGAAGGGCCAAACAATTTCTTCCCCTTTTGGCGGTCTATTCCCAAGTTACCATTCCCAAAATATCTAAAATAGATTTATTTAAGATTTGGGGAGATTCTTTGTTATTTCTCTAGATACACATTTGAACAATTCTAGATATTTCGTTAGATCTAATTAGATCCATATATCTTATTCAACTCATTAAAAATAAATATAAAAATCTATATGATACTTATAAGCTACCCAAACAAACAAATTCATATAATAGCTTAGTACAAATCTCAATAATCTTTCATACCTTATCATCTTTATCTCCAATAAATTTAAAATTGAAAAAAAATTTATTTGGTATCCAAATAAGTCAAACAAAATCTTTATTTATAGAAAAAATGTGTGCTTATTAAAAAAATCACTTTTTTTAATTGAAAAAAACTAAAAATCAAAGAAAAATAAAAAATAATTAAAGGGACCCGACCTTTGGAGACAGAGAGACAGAAACGACTGGGTAACAAGGGAAGCAAAGTTCCACTTTTGGTGGTCTTTCTACAAGAGATTATTTCCAAAATATTCAAACTAGATACCGGTTAATTTGTGGGAGATCCACCGATGTTTGCTTAAATACCCACAAAATACCAAAGTGATCATTCGTTAAACTTGATCTTAACCTACTCTTATCAGTAAAATAAATAAGTGAATGGCCTCTATATTGAGTTGACCCAAGTACCCAACTAGTAATAATAACTAATAAATTAGGGAACACTATAAGTTTTACAAAATCGTCTTGTTTGATATAACACACAAATTAAGAAAATTAATATATTATATTATAAATATTGATATAATCTATTATTTTATTTTAAAATCTTGTGTATGTAATCATAATTAAAATAAGAAGAAAATAATAAATATATTTTTCGAAAAAGTAATTTTTAGAAAATGCTAATGTTTTTTTTGAAATAGAGAAAACAAAATTTAAAAAAAAAAATTAAAAGCATTGGTTGTACTCTAGGGGAGGTGGGAGTGACAAACAGAGTAAGAGAAGAAAAGACAAGAGAACACGGGGTAAAGGGTCAATAATTGGAAGGTAGCTGCATGTAATTGTACTTGTATTGCACGTGCAAAATGAATTTCTTTACATTTTACACACACGCAATTAAGCTGGCAGGAAACAAGTGGCAGCTTTTACGCCTGACACAACCAATGTTCCAGATTACCTCATTAGCCTTTTCTGACTTTCTAGTTTCTAGTTTAACAAATTTGCCCAAATAATTTTGAGATTTTTATTCAAGGTCACACCGGTTAATAGTGCTAAGACAGATAAGACTAGGTCTCTTGTATGTTACATGAGTCAAGATTTATAGAACTCAATGTCACCCCTCGGTTTTTAGAAATGTCAGCCCCAGCATCATGTTTATAAACAAAGAGTGTTATTTTTAGTAATAAAAGTATTATTTTTAAGCATAATTTGCGTTACTTTTGGCTATGAAAGTGTTATTTTATATTTTTAATGAAAATTATCACATTTTTTCTTTTAAAAATGTCATTTTTCCTTTAAAATTGTCGATTTTTGGGGCTTAAATGTGTTACTTTTGATCTTAAAGATGTTCATTTTGTTTTGAAAAGTTTCACTTCACATTATAAATTAAAACCATTATTTTTTTGTGTAAAATAGTGAAAGTATCACTTTTTAGCATTAAATGTGTCATTTTTAACGATAGAAATGTCACTTTGTATTTTAATGAAAATTGTCAACTTTTTTAACTTAGAAAATGTCACTTTTTCCTTAAATGTGTCATGTTACAAAGTACATTTTTGCATTAAAAATGAAGTTAATTAAATTTTAAGTTGATTTAGGACTAAAATGTTACGTCTGAGCACAAAGAGACTTCATTAAGGCTCCGTTTGTTTCACGGAAAATGATTTCCAGAAAATGATTTCCGGAAAATGAAAAGATTTCGTTTTCAGATGTTTGGTAAATATTTTGAAAATGTACCGGAAAACATTTTCGTGTATTTGACAAATGTACTGAAAATGCTACGGAAAACAATATGTAAATAAATTTAAAATATATATATTCTAATATTAATGCTCATATCGAATATAAGATAGTGTTGAGCTTTAAGTAATTTTCCATTAGTAACCTCAATTTATCATTAGTCGTATCAAATCAATAAGGTTCATCTTTTTTCAATCTCACAAATACAAATAAAATTGATATGAAAACAACGTTTAAAAAAAGAATATGAATAATGTTTGGAACGTTCCTAAATAATATAGTTGACACCAATTTTAAGACGTAGTGAGTATTTATTAAAATTATAATTTATATAGTGTGCACAAACTTCATTTATATTTCTAAATAATTTATTTGTTTAGTGAAATATTGTGCGTATATGTAAATATGTGTAATTGTGGAAAGGGGCGAAGGGGTGCTCGAACTTTTGGAAAATGACTTACGGAAAATGAATTCGTAAGTCATTTTTCGGAAAAGAATGCTTCATTTTCCGTTGACTCGGAAAAGCTTTTACATTGACTACATTTTCATAATGTTACCAAACACCGGAAAACGTTTCCCGAAAGTCATTTTTCGTGAAACAAACGGAGCCTAATACCCTGTCGCCTCCACCACGCAACATTTGACCTGTCAGGCAGTGCTCGACCGTGTGTTTCTTCGTTGAGTCCGGGTCGACCCGCATGTTTTAGCCCCTTTTATCCAATTTTAAACCCGTTTTCCTCTCTCAGTTTTCTTGTTAAGTAACTTGGGTCTTCTTTGATAGGTTACTGCTCTAGAATCCTTATTTTTATTGTTTTTGGGGTGCATCTTACAAATTTAAGATCTGTAAGACCATTCTATAATTTTTTTGCCTAGTACTAATAAGTCCAGACATATTTTAATATAACTCTGGAATTGATATTTAATGTATTTCTTTTACAAAGACCCTCTACGTCTAAAAAATAATTTATTTGACAAGTAATGTTTTTAAGATTATACTTTTACATGTTTATATTTTTTAAATAACACTATTTAATTTTAGAAGACTATTTTTTATAAAAAAAACCCAAGAAGAAAAAATCCCGTATTTTTAATTTGTAAATGTGGGAGTAATTTTGAATTCTTTTTAAAAATATTTAATTTTTTTCAACTATTATAAATTAAAATTTAAAGGGATATTTTATTTATTTTTTTGGTAGGGAAAAACAGTCTTTAGTTTTTTTTTAAAAAAAAAGTCGTGATATCTGGTAGTTAATCAATTATGTATGCTACTTCAACTTTTAGCTAGTGCGGTGGGAAACTTGATAACTGTTGGAATATTGAGGTCTATATATGGGTGAATTGTGAAGTCACCACTTAAGAGTCTAAACCCACATTAGAAATATACTAGAAAGTCTCATAGTTTATACAGTGAAATGTTATGGAAAATAACATTTAACTTACAAGCCAATGTAACCATGTCTTGCGCATTAGCTAGTTTTGCAAGCCGTTGGGTGGAGAAACGTTTTAGCTCTCGCACACACACTCGCTCGATCCCGTGCACATCGCAAAGTTCGCATTAGGCGCTTTCGAGGCTCACTTTGCACTTCGTGAATGAGCGATTGGAGCCCTTTTCTTTTATACAGGCAGTGCACGGCAGTAGACTGTTAAGGCTGGCAAGCGTGACTCTTCGAGTTGTGGGCCGCAGTTGGCTTGGAAAGGCCACACATTTTCGAAGTTGTGCGGGGCAGCAGGCTTGAGTCGGCAGCCGTCTCACGAACAGGTGTGACTTGGTTCATTGAACATGCCACAGGTTGCACCCGTTTGTGAAAAGTCTTGTCCTATACTATATATAGACTCACCTTCCAGTCCTTGAATCGAAATCACAAACGAATTCCCTAAGTCATAATCCAAATTTTTTTAGTTCCTTCCTCCAAAAGAAATCCATTTTTTTTTCAATCTTCTTCGTTCTCCCATTTGAAGTTTGAAGAGCAAGTCAGTTTATTTGGTTCGTCAGTCAAGGTTAGTACAAGAGCAAGTTTAACTTTGGAAAGAGCATTGTATCTTGGGAAACATTTGTCATTCATCCGTTTGCCCTGTTACTGAGGCAATATTTGTCTTGAGGAGATTTGCCTACGACATACTATACCTCGCTTCATACTTCATCTAAAATCTATTTTGAAGATAACATGATAAACAAATATTTACAACAATAACAATTTCTTTCTTGATATGTTGCTTTATAATCATTTGGCCAGTAATAAAATGATTAGTGTATGGCTGAGATTCGTGTTTACCATAATTACCATTAGGCTCGATAATGTTTTTTTTTTGGAGCTCTTCCTTTAAGTAACTGGGGGTGTACATTTGTATTTGAGATAGGTTTTCCGTGAGACCATTTTACGAATCCTACTTCGTAAGATAAAGTCACACTTTATTACAACTTAACCCATCATCACACAGTGGGTTAGGTCACGAAAATCCGTCTTACGGAAAAAATAGGTAAGGTGTCTCCCCTAAATTTTTGCCTCATATTTAAAATACTACACCTCTTCTTAAAAAAAGTCATTTTTCTTCTTTGGCTTGCCTCGAAAAAATAGTTCTAATTCTAAAGGAGAAAATATTATATTGTAATTTCGAGAAGTTACAAACATGTAAGGTATGATATTAAAAATGGCAAATTGCACCATTAGTTTCAAAACTTTGCAAAGTTCATGAGTAGTCCCTGTTCAAAGTAAATGCATGCCACTGATCAAAGAATATGCATTTTGCACAACGGTAGTCCCTGACCCCAACTCCATCACCTAAGTGTTGTTAAGTCAGCACATGTTGAGCACATAATCAATTTTTAAGGGTAAAATTGAAAAAAAGATTGATCTGTTATATTATAACTATTAAATGAGGAGAGCTGGTTATAAATTTCCAAACTTCATCGTCTTTTTCACCCTACAGTCTATACCACCGATTTTGAAAGTTGTAAGTAACCCACCTTTGTTAAATCCAATTTCAAATACAGGTGCGCGGAATCAACCATTAATTGCGTTGGGGATGGAGGGTGGAAGGAAGAAGACTAGGGCAGAGTTGGCGTCTACTAACAAGAAGGATACGACATAATTGGGTTTGAATTTGCGTTGGCATCGGTTGTGATTGGGAGTGTGAAGCTGAACTAGGGGTGCATGGTGGGTCACCGAAATGGATGCCGGCAAACTACAAGGACTACGACAATGGCTGGAGAGTGGACGACATTGGATGGCCCTAGTCTCTGACTGAAACCACCGGTCCTTTTTCCGTCTTTGATAAAAGTCACATATGGTATATCAAGTCAGGTCGAACGAAAGCCGTCAAGTTTTGCAAGTCTTCAAAAAGACTTGACCTGCTTCTCTTTCCGTTCGAGTAGCTCACAACCTTTGTTTTATTCTTTTTGTTCTTTTGTCAAAGCAAAAAACAACTCGACCGAGTGTTTTCAGATCATTGTAACTTGACTGAACTTCTCACTTTTCTGAAAGCATGCTTTTTGCCGGCTATAGATAAAAAGGGGGCAAAAAATCCTTTATTTGCCTATGCAAGGGCTGTGATGTAGATAGTTCAGAGAGAATATGGTTGAATCCAATTTCAAATAGATGAGCTTAGAATCGACCATTAATTGCATTGGGGATGGAGGGCGAAAATTGGGTGAATGAAGAAGACTAGGGTAAAGTTGGCATCTACAGGCAAACAATTGGGTTTGGATTTGCGATGGCAAGGGTTATGATTAGGTGTGCGACGGTGAGTTGGTGAATTAGGGGTGAACAACGGCAACGGCTCAAGGGGGAGGCCGGGTAAACAAGGACTTTAGGCCTCAGCCAATAGGAGGCCTCAAAATTTTTTGTTTAACTATTACTATTAGTACTAGGTTTCCTAAACTAAATGAATTGATAAACTTGCTAGCATATGAAATTAAAACAAAAATTATAAAAACAATTATCAATTCAAAGTATTTTTCAAAGTAAATTTGAACAATTTAAAATGTATCAAGATATTTTTGGTTTTTTTATTTAACATTGAGAAATTAAGATCATTGAATAATGAAAATTTAAAAGAAAATTGTCTTAACCTTGAAAATTCATTAAAACATAATGACAACTCTGATATTGAGGGATTAAATCTATTTATGGAACAAAAAATTTTAAGAGAAATTATACAAGTGAAAAATGATACAACAAAGGACATACTTAATTATATATTAAGGATTGATTCTTTTCTAAATGCGGAGATCGCTTATAGAATAATGCTAACAATTCCAGTAACTGTTGTTTCGGCAGAAAGAAGTTTTTTTAAGCTAAAATTAATAAAATCTTATCTAAGATCGACAATGTCTCAACAAAGATTAAGTAGACTAGCTTTATAATCTATTGAAAAAGAATTGTTAAATGAAATCGATTACAATAATTTAATAAATGATTTTGCATCTCAAAAAGCACGAAAGATAAACTTTAAATAAAAATATAATAATTTTAATAATAAATTATTATTTACTTTAAAAATGCCTCATTCTATAGTTGAACTAAGTCTAATAGAAAAAAAATTCATTTTGCTAATATATTTTTTTATTTTTCAATTTGAAAGAATAGAGACTTTTTTTTCTTTGAGAAAATGAATTTTTTTTTTATTTTTTTTCAAATGATTATTATTATTATTATTATTTTACGAAAAGAAACGATTTGTTTTGAAAGAAAAAGTGAATTAAATATTACACACAATTTTTTATAGAAAAAAAAACATTTTTTTGGCGACCCTATAAATGAGACAATTACGTACCTTCGGACAATTCTCTCAGAAGAGTAAAAGATAAATAATCAATTTTTTTAATTTTTCAGTCCCTGCAAAATTGCTAGTGGTACAAAAAAAATAAAAATAAAAATAATAACAAAGATCTTGATATGTATAAAACAACACTGGATTAAAGGAAAGAAATTTTTTTTTGATTTTTTTTGAAAGGTGGAGTAACAGGAAAAATGAGTGCATCAATCGGTAAAAATGGACGACCCGACGGATAAAATGGGCACAACATCGGACAAAGTTGTTAAAAATGAGGAATGTGCCGCGCACTAGAGTGTGGGCGCTGCCCCAAAATACATTGTTCATGTTCTATTTTGAGCTTCTCACACTTTAACCTTCAACCTTTTCTTCCTTTGACACTTAAACCCCCTCTTGTTTCCTTCTTGTATTTTATCCCTATTTAACCTTTTCAAGTTGTTTTTTTGTTTGAAAGAAGAAAAAAGACTATGCCTTTTTTTAAATAACTTTGAAAATAATTTCTTTTGGAAAACACCATTTTTTTTTGTTTTTTGTTTTATTTTTTGAATAAAACTTTCTCCTTTCTTTCTTTTTTGTTTTGGAACACATATTTTTTTTTGGAAAACGAATTTTTATGCTTTGAGAAAATGAGTTTCTTTTTACTTTTTTTTTTGGAAAAGAGATGAATCCTCTTCTTTTTTTTAAAAAAAATTTAGAAAACAAATTTCTCTTCTTTTTTTTTCTTCTGAAAACTCTTTCTTTTGATTTTTTTTATTTCGGAAAATGAAAATTTTTCTTTTTTTTAAACTCTTTTTTTTTATTTCGGAAAATGAATTTTTTTTTTTTTTTTGTAAAAACGATTTTTTTTAGAATTGAAAATTATATACATACAAGAAGCCAAATAAATACTGAGAAAAGAAAAAAAACAAGCATATTGATATTAAAGGAAAGAAGATTTTTTTTTTTGATAAAAAAACAAACATATATGGATGTACAAATAATATGACAGAATAAAAGAATATGTACTTTTATTTATTTATTTTTTTTGCGCGACATAAATAAAGCAAACATATATATATATAGCAAAATAAAGAAATAATAAAATAAAGCCCCAGCCCCTTTTTTTTTTGTTATCTTGCCTGAATTTCCATTTTTTTCTTTTTTTTTATATCTGCAACGGTACCCGGAACGAAACTGTTGCAAGTTGCACGGTTATTTGCACAAATATACATACAGATATATAAAAAACGCGATATTTAAACTGTTGAATAAATATAATAAACATATTTAGCCAAAAGAAAAACTTGTTTGCTTTTGTTTGAAAAATGAGTCTAGCCCTCCATTTTTATTTTCTTTAAAATAAAAACGACGTCTACAGCAGAGTTGCCACTGTGAGTGTCCCGAAAAATTCTCCCGGATCGCGCGCTCTCTTGTTTAGGGGAAAACGCGAGACTCGGGAGAGACATCACTCTTTTCATTCCATCTTCCCTTGTTTATGAGAAAACGAAATTAAAAATGCAAAAAGAGTGTTGTAAAGAGCGTGTGGAATACGCCCCGGTCACTGAATGTGCTTGGGTCCACTATGAATGCTTTGGATTTTTCTGTATCTCATCCTCCCTTGTTTAGGAGAGAATAAGATTCAAAAAATGCAATGCTCTTTTCATTTCATCTTCCCTTATTTAGAAGAAAACGAAATTAAAAGTGTAAAAATAATGTTGCAAGGGCGCGTGGGAATACGCCTGACCTCACTGTGGACCCAAAATGTTGTAACAGAGTCGTCATCTTTATTTTAAAGAGAAATAAAGAAAAACAAAAAATAACCAGATTTTGTAAAGGGTTCGGAGGTTAAGTTACGAAGTGGGAAGGTGTTATGCACCCAACTCGCCCTTTCGGTCTCAAAACAAGTTTTTTTTTGGCTAAATATGCTTTTATTATATTTATTTAGCAGTTGAAATAAAATATTTAAATATACATATCTATAAATATATTATTACAAACTTGCAGTAGTCTCTTTTTAGGAATTACAAATATTTGACTATAATAATGGTTCTTTTTAGTGTTATTTTCTATAGAAATTCGGGCAGCATAGCTGCTTATATTTATTACACCGGGCCGGCTGAAAATAACACTTTTTTTATTAAACCTCTTAAAGGCTTACCTTTAAGAGCGTGGGGTGTGCTCGCTCTGTCCTTTAGGAAGAGAGAGTCTTTTGTTGTTGCGGAGATTCGGACAGAGTAACTGCTTCCGAAAGTTGCTTTCTGGCACCAGGAAACGGGCGGAGCAACTGCTTACTTTTTGCTGTTGTTTGCTTGCTGACGGCGGAAATCAGGCAGAACAACTGCTTACTTCTGGCGGATTTGACGTCTGGATTTGGGCAGAGCAACTGCTCTTTTTAGGATTTTTGGACCGGTGGAATAGGGTGGAATCCTAGCGGGGAGTCTAAGGTTCACTTTGACCGATTGGCTTTGTGTTTGGGGGAGATTTGACGGAGTTTAGAGGGTTAGAGGAGGGATCTCACAACGTTCTCTTGGGAGAACAATCACTCACTGCGCGGTGTAAAAGTGTATAAAATTTTTCGTCCTGATTCCTGAAGCCGGGCACCTTTATTTATAGGCTGGAGGAGGGACTCCTTCGTAATTAAGTTTCCTCTTCTGTGCTTTATCGGCTTGTACCGTGCGCTTGAGAGATTATACTGAAAGCAGAACGCTACAGTGCACAAGGCACTATTGGGCGCCACCCATGGAGGGGGTGGGTGCCGCGCCATGTAGGAGTGTGGGTGGCGCCAGGGGGCTTTTCTTTCCTCTTTTTGACCCTTTGGCCCCTGCATTTCACTGTTTATGCATCTTGCTTTTTCTTTTACATTTTTAACATTTTAAATACTGTAACTTGACATCCGTTAGTCCTTTTAACAGTTCTTGATATTTTATGTCATGTTACATACCATTGGTACGAAATTGAGGTGTCTACAGCTGGGTACTTTTTAAGTGATATGTTATTTTGGACAAAGTTAGAACATGTATGCTTTGGACATGTAAACTTGTGATTTTGGGCATGTTAGGTACTTTTGAGTGATAAGTTGTTGGGTACTTTTAAGTTATACAGCCTGGTGTTCCGAATCAGTTCGATGGTGACTATCAGCATTCCAACAATTTGCTTCAAATCAAGTTGAAACAAAATATGTTTCTTTGTAACAAACAACCAATCAACTTAAATAAAATTTGAAACAAAACCTATTTCTTTGCAACAACTGGTCAACTTCAAACTAATTTGAAACAAAACCTGTTTCTTTGCAACAAACAACCAATCAACTTCAATAAAATTTGAAACAAAACTTGTTTCTTTGCAACAACCAATCAACTTCAAAACCAATTTGAAACAAAATCTATTTCTTGCAACAAACTACTTGACTTTTCTATTTTAGAGACAATCTATAATCATCTTACATTAGCTCAAGAGTAGAAGTAATACTAATATGCTCTAATCATGAACACAATTCTGAATATTCCAATTGCTCAAATTCACCAACCAAAATTTAACAGAACATTTACAATAAGCATACCACCATACACATACCACTATGGTTACAACTTATTGTTCTAGTTTATGTGACAGAATAAAGTTTACCTCTTTATAGGCAACAAAAACATACCACCATGGTTTGATCCAAAGATGTGATTGATATACAATCATACAAACAAAAATTACAATAACCCACTCCCACTTCCTCACATTCCAGCTGCTCATAACTTGAGACTTCAACATGTCAATTTCCATGTCTTTCTTTACCAGTTTTACATCAAGTCTTTTCACTTCCCTTTTAAGTGTCATTTTCCTCTCTTTTAGCTTAAACAATTTTATTTCAGCTTTTGCCAACTTATTTTTCATTTTAGTAACATTTTCACACATCATACTTGCATCATTTGTCCATTCAAAAAAGCCACAACCTTTGCAAGTTTTCTACAAAAAAAAAAAAAAAAAAAACCCATAACAATATAGGAAATTCAACTTACAATACTGATTCATTTTTGCACAAAATTTGTTAGTAACAAATTGAGAACATACACTGTAATTTGCACAATCGTAGAAGAGCTTCCCGAGATTACTATCAGTTCGTGAAATTTTCAATGGGGCTGGAATATTGCAATCACACCACGGAACAGAAATGTCAGATCTAGCACGCGATTGGCTTGTTGATGTGGAAGCCATGAGCCACTTTTCGAATTACAGAGATCGATTGAACTGATTTTGAAGATGAAGGGGAGGAAATTTTAGGTGATCGAAACTAAAGAAAGCATTAAAATCGAAGGAATGTATGAACCCTAATTAATTTCGTACCTGTTGTCTTCAATGCCTACGATTCTTCAGAAGACGACTTGCATTCTACGGGATTTCTCTGATTTTAGGGCTTCGGGTAATGTAGTGAGAGAAGATGGTAGTGTAGTGAGATGTGAAATGAACAAAATGATTGAGTGTCTGTTTTAGTATCACGCCCCAATCGTTAAACGTAAAGGCAAGTTTGGAATTTCAAAAAAATTGATAGCAAAACTGACGGTAACCTCGTGAGGGGGGAATCTCTTAGTAAAAACCAAGTTGAAGGACCAAATACATTTCAAAAAAAGTCGCAAGACCTAACGCATATTTTTGGGATAGTTCAGGGACCAAATAATTATTTAATCAAAAAAAAGAAGGAATTACTTACATTCTTAATCGGGTCAATAATCAAAATCAAGTCAAGGGTAGTTTAGTAATTACGTACATCCTTAATCGGGTCAATAATCAAAATCAAATCAAGGGTAGTTTAGTAATTTTATAAAATGCATGACGCGTGGCGAGCATTGTTCACATTTGTCATGTCACCCCCACCCACATTCATTCATAATAACTCCGACAAATTGGGCTTCTTTAAAAGGTGAATTTCTCTCCCCTTTACGTTTCAAACCTCTCTCTCTCTTCAAATCTCTTTCCCATTCCGGCCTTGTTCTGATTCTCTTCCGCCAGTCAATAATTCTCCCGCGAACTCGCCGTACACCTCACGTACCTACCGATCTCATCTCTTTACAGTCATGAATCCAGAATAGTAAGTTCATCTATCTACTCGACTACCTATCTTTTCATATTTGATCGAATTGAAATTTCTCATGTTTAAATTTTGTTCAATTTCATGAATTCATATATTTTACCGAGTAATTTCCTCAGATCTATGTTTTTTTGGTATTAATATGGCTAATTTTGTACGTTGTGTTCTGTTGTGATTCACGATTCCGTTGTTGCTGTATTGATTATAGTTGAAATTATGTGGTGTGTTGACTTGATAATATAGGATCTAAGAATTTTGATTTTGGATCCATTGATTTGTTTTGGTCAATTGTGTTGTTGGCTTGATCGGAGAAAAAAAAGTTTTTTTTTTTTGTTTTTGGAATTGGCTATGCTTGAAAGTTGAAAACAAGATGATCCTTTTGCAACTAAAACTTTGCCATCCAAATTTGGTTTTTGGAAAATTGAATCTATGAATTTAGACGGGTGCAGCTGAATTATTTAAGTTGTATGGAGGAGACTGAAGAAATGACTGCCAGTTTGATGAACATAAATTATTTTTAGACCATTTTTGTGATGGATGAAACATGATACTCTTGTACTCTTAGTTGATCGTAGACTAACAAAGCTTGCTGTAGCTGTCTTGAGCGTTGGAAAAAAATTGGCATGTTTTTGTGTGATTAATTAGCTATTTTGATGTTTGGTTTGAATACACAGCGATTTCTTCTGGATAATATTTTGATTTCTAGACTTCTACGTTACTTTGACTGGTCTAGATGCAGATTGATGGAGAATTGTGGATTTCTAAGCTGTTGAAAGATATAATATAGAATATTTGAACTTTCCAGACATTTAGTCTAAAAATATAAATTAGTGCTTGGATATGTATCTCATTTTTTTCGATATACTTGAAAATCTTTTCTACATGAAATTTATCTCAGAAATCTAAAATTATAAATTAGTACTTGGATATCTATCTTATTTTGATTGATGAGTATCAATTCATAGTTTGGTTGGGAGTTTAGTTGCCGGTACTTTTGAGTTTGGACTCTTTACATTCACTATTCCTTCTAAATTTCAATTGTCTAATTTTTCACCTGTCAAATATAGTAATAGTATATCTTATTTGTTCTTTGTTTGGGTCTTCCTGTAGTTAAGACATACAGCAATATAGAACTTTATGTTTCAAGGACTAAGTTAGACGAATGTTTTTATCCTACTTGCTTCCAGTATCTAGTATGGATTTACTTCAGTTTAATAGCAAGTGCGTGGAATAAGTTTAAATCTCATAAAACTTGAATCTTCTATCCTAATGCTTCCCCTCGACATTTTTATGCATCGACTTTTAGCTTTTAGTGTGGTAGAGAGAAGTGCCTGAAAGAAAGAACATCCTTCACCTATCAAATAATCCAATCTTTGTGAAAGATAAAAATAAGCTAGCTTCTGAAAGGAAGACATATCTGAAACATTTATAAGGAGCTCGGATATTTTTTCCTGTGTTTTTGATAGAGTAAGATAGGTGAAGGATGTTCCTTCTTTCAGGCGGAAGGGTGGAAGAAGGGTTATGGGCTGTATGTAGCACGTTGTTGTATTGCTGGGACAATTTTTTTCTTACTTTCTTAATTTGAGTTAACTATGCTCTCTTTCCAGCATAATATTTGAACCCAAGGGTTGGGAGATGGCAAGGACATTCAGGCAAACAAA
>CM028378.1:105015078-105035285 GCA_013146195.2 Codonopsis lanceolata | reverse complement strand
CATCAATACTAAGATCAGAAGATTTATATGCCTCTAGTAATTCATTAAAAAGTCTCAAACCAGATGTATCATCAACCTTCAAAAATTCTAGAAAGTATTATTCTATTTTTATTTTTTTATTTGACATATTCACACATCTTACTACTAAAGACATTTGTTCTTGATGGCTCACATCGGGGTACAATCAAGAATTATAGAAAAATATTTTGCCTCTTTGATCGTCTTAATAATTGAACTTCTAACACTATTAGACAAAAGAGAAATAAGCTCATTTTGAATTTTGGGACCAAGATAATGATAATGAATCTCATGATTTTCAATGCGTCTAATATGATCTTGCATTGTCATCAAAGTGCGCAATCATCTCAATTAGGCCTAAAAATTACCATTGTTCTCTTGATAAAGTTTTCCACATGATCCTCGAAAAGCCAAGTTATGTTTAGCAAGACATTTAACAACATAAACTATTCTTGTTAAAACATGCCTCAAACGTTGTTTCTCCTTAGCAATTTCTTGTTGCAAATCTTTGTTAATTGTCGATTTTCTCTAATCTTATTCTTAGTTCAAACCAAGTGTTCATGTTGGTCATATGCTCATCACTATTTTCATGTTGTCTAAGTCTCTCACTAAGATGCCTCAATCTCTCATTCCATCATTAGCTAGCAGTTATTGTTAGTATGAGATTTGAATAACTACAACAAAAACAATACACTTTGTCAATATGTTTAGAGTAAACCAACCATTTTCTATCGCTAATCTCACCATTACTCATTTTTCTAAATAATAAGCATACGAAAAATGTCTAGAAGTACTATCAATAGGAGCGTAAGATTCAATTCCCTTATAGGCCCTTTTCAACCAAAATATCTCTTGCTTTATTGTCAAGATTATCCCAAGTTCTAGGATCAAAAATATCGACAAAGGGAAGCGGTTGATCATCAAGGCCTAAATTTTCATCATTTGAAGTTTTGTTAACATCATTAGGCTCATTCAAATGAGTTTCTTCCTCATTAATATGATTTTCATTACTTAAATTCTCAATAGACGGTTCAACATTACCATCATCCAAATTCAATCCGTCATCAGAAGAACCTACTTTTTAAAAACAAATTTGTCGATAGCTCCTTTTTGTGATTCTACTAATTGTTCTACTCGTTTTCTTTTTTCTTTTTTCACTTCGAGAAAAGATGTTTTTTGGCAACATATTAATATATTATGTATTAAAAAATCAAGAACACAGGCTTTGGAATATGAAAAATTTGTTCGGCAGTGCGGACATCATGCAATTCGGGAGTTGATCGAGGCTCAATCAACAACGTAGAGAGATTCCGATCCGGTATCCGAGAGATCAAATCAAGTAATCAAGCTTGATTGCTTGCGGCAATCTTGCACCAATATATAAGAAAGAAAAGTATTTGTAAATTTCTAATCTATTAATCTATTATCTACTAACAATTTTTATACTATCGATTTTGAAAACAAATTGTTGATCAACAAAAAATTAATTTACAAAATAAATAGAATTGAGCGCAAAGTCAGAAATCGAATTGAGTGGAGGCGAAATCTTGTGAATCGAGTCATCAAACATTGAGTGATTCGAGACTATTTGTAAATTTTTTAGACTATGGGTTTGGCGAGCCTTTGAGGGTTTAGGAATTAAGTGCAGGCGAAATCGAATCAATGTCGGACTCGATTAGTGATTCGTCTAGCGATCCGGCGAAAGCGAGAGAGAGAAGGGCTCGAACTTCGAAGGGGAAAATTTTGAAAATTGAAATTGAAATAACTCAAATAAGTAAATCGAACAAGTACACATCATCGGTGATCGGTCCTTCACCGGCGGCCGGCGACTTCGAGTTGAGCCTTGAAGACAAGCAGGCGAGGCCGAGAGCCGCAGGTAAATCCGGTGATTGAGTGAGTGAGACAAGAGACCGAGAATTTTTCTTGCTGCGAGAAACTGAATCTCTGATTGCTGAAGGGTGGAGTGGAAGCCCGGCTTGTGGAAGGAAAACGAAATTAATTCTGGCGGCCATAGATCATAGATGTATAGGGAAGATCGAAGATTAGAGAGTGAATCTCGAGGTCGTTCCATCCTTGATCCTTGATCCTTTCGTTTCGTCGAATCGCCCATTCGCCCTTTCGTCTGCCGAGACCTTCACGGCTTCACTTCACGCCGCATGCTAGTTGCCGTTTCATATAATCATATATTAAATTATATTTATTAATATTATATATATATATATATATATATATATATATATATATATATATATATATATATATATATATATATAAATTTTGGGGCCCCTAATTTTTGGGCCCTAGGCGGCCGCCTCGTGCCTATGCCCAGAACGGCCCGAGAGCGACAAAGATTGGATGGTTCTAGTCTCTCGATCGAAACCACCGGTCCTTTTTCCGTCTTTGATAAAAGTCACATATGGTATATCAAGTCAGGTCGAACGAAAGCCGTCAAGTTTTGCAAGTCTTCAAAAAGACTTGACCTGCTTCTCTTTCCGTTCGAGGAGCTCACAACCTTTGTTTTATTCTTTTTGTTCTTTTGTCAAAGCAAAAAACAACTCGGCCGAGTGTTTTCAGATCATTTTAACTTGACTGAACTTCTCACTTTTCTGAAAAGCATGCTTTTTGCCGGCTATAGATAAAAAGGGGCAAAAAGAAAAAATCCCTTATTTGCCTATGCAAGGCCTGTGATGTAGATAGTTCAGAGAGAATATGGTTGAATCCAATTTCAAATAGATGAGCTTAGAATCGACAATTAATTGCATTGGGGATGGAGGGCGAAAATTGGGTGAATGAAGAAGACTAGGGTAAAGTTGGCATCTACAGGCAAACAATTGGGTTTGGATTTGCGATGGCAAGGGTTATGATTAGGTGTGCGACGGTGAGTTGGTGAATTAGGGGTGAACAGGGCAGGCTCAAGGGGGAGGCTGGGTAAACAAGGGCTTTAGGCCTCAGTCAATAGAAGGCCTCATTTTTTTTTTTTTACTATTACTATTAGTACTAGGTTTCCTAAACTAAATGAATTGATAAACTTGCTAGCACATGAAATTAAAACAAAAATTATAAAAACAATTATCAACTCAAAGTATTTTTCAAAGTAGATTTGAACAATTTAAAATGTATCAAGATATTTTTGGTTTTTTTATTTAACATTGAGAAATTAAGATCATTGAATAATGAAAATTTAAAAGAAAATTGTCTTAACCTTGAAAATTCATTAAAACATAATGACAACTCTGATATTGAGAGATTAAATCTATTTATGGAACAAAAAAATTTCAGAGAAATTATACAAGTGAAAAATGATACAACAAAGGACATACTTAATTATATATTAAGGGTTGATTCTTTTCTAAATGCGGAGATCACTTATAGAATAATGCTAACAATTCCAGTAACTGTTGTTTCGGCAGAAAGAAGTTTTTCTAAGCTAAAATTAATAAAATCTTATCTAAGATCGACAATGTCTCAACAAAGATTAAGTAGACTAGCTTTATAATCTATTGAAAAAGAATTGTTAAGTGAAATCGATTACAATAATTTAATAAATGATTTTGCATCTCAAAAAGCACGAAAGATAAACTTTAAATAAAAATATAATAATTTTAATAATAAATTATTATTTACTTTAAAAATGCCTCATTCTATAGTTGAACTAACTCTAATAGAAAAAATTTTCATTTTGCTAATCTTTTTTTTTAATATTTTTCAATTTGAAAGAATAGAGACTTTTTTTTCTTTGAGAAAATGAAATCTTTTTTTATATTTTTTTTTCAAATGATTATTATAATTATTTTACGAAAAGAAACGATTTGTTTTGAAAGAAAAAGTGAATTAAATATTACACACGATTTTTTATAGAAAAAAAACATTTTTTTGCGACCCTATAAATGAGACAATTACGTATCTTCGGGCAATTCTCTCAGAAGAGTAAAAGATAAATAATCAATTTTTTTTTTAATTTTTCAGCCCTTGCAAAATTGCTAGTGGTACAAAAAAAATAAAAAAATAAATAAAAACAAAGATCCTGATATGTATAAAACAACACTGGATTAAAGGAACGAATATTTTTTTTTTTTTTTTGAAAGGTGGAGTAACAGAAAAAATGAGTGCATTAATCGGTAAAAATGGACGACCCGACGTATAAAATGGGCACAACATCGAACAAAATTGTTAAAAATGAGGAATGTGCCGCACACTAGAGTGTGGGCGCCACCCAACATGCAGTTGGGCGCTGCCCCAAAATACATTGTTCATGTTCTATTTTGAGCTTCTCACACTTTAACCTTCAAACTTTTCTTCCTTTGACACTTAAACCCCCTCTTGTTTCCTTCTTGTATTTTATCCCTATTTAACATTTTCAAGTTGTTTTTTTGTTTGAAAGAAGAAAAAAGACTATGCCTTTTTTTTAAATAACTTTGAAAATAATTTCTTTTGGAAAACACCATTTTTTTTGTTTTTTTGTTTTATTTTTTTGAATAAAACTTTCTCCTTTCTTTCTTTTTTGTTTTATTTTTTTTTTGAAAACGAATTTTTTTGCTTTGAGAAAATGAGTTTCTTTTTACTTTTTTTTTTGAAAAGAGATGAATCCTCTTCTTTTTTTAAAAAAAAAATTAGAAAACAAATTTCTCTCTTTTTTTTATTCTGAAAACTCTTTCTTTTGATTTTTTTTATTTCGGAAAATGAAATTTTTTCTTTTTTTTTAAACTCTTTTTTTTGATTTTTTTTATTTCGGAAAATGATTTTTTTTCTTTTTTTTTTGTTGTAAAAACGATTTTTTTTAGAATTGAAAATTATATACATACAAGAAGCCAAATAAATACTGAGAAAAGAAAAAAAACAAGCATATTGATATTAAAGGAAAGAAGATTTTTTTTGATAAAAAAACAAACATATATGGATGTACAAATAATATGACAGAATAAAAGAATATGTACTTTTATTTTTTTATTTTTTTGCGCGACATAAATAAAGCAAACGGATATATAGAGCAAAATAAAGGAATAATAAAATAAAGCCCCATCCCTTTTTTTTGTTATCTTGCCTGAATTTCCATTTTATTCTTTTTTTTATATCTGCAATGGTACCCGGAACGAAACTGCTGCAAGTTACACGATTATTTGCACAAATATACATACAGATATATAAAAAATACGATATTTAAACTGTTGAATAAATATAATAAGCATATTTAGCCAAAAGAAAAACTTGTTTGCTTTTGTTTGAAAAATGAGTCTAGCCCTCAATTTTTATTTTCTTTAAAATAAAAACGACGTCTACAGCAGAGTTGCCACTGTGAGTGCCCCAGAAAATTCCCCCGGATCGCGTGCTCCTTTGTTTAGGGGAAAACGCGAGATTCGGGAGAGACATCACTCTTTTCATTCCATCTTCCCTTGTTTATGAGAAAACAAAATTAAAAGTGTAAAAAGAGTGTTGTAAAGAGCGTGTGGAATACGCCCCGGTCACTGAATGTGCTTGGGTCTACTATGAATGCTTTGGATTTTTCTGTATCTCATCTTCCCTTGTTTAGGGGAAAATAAGATTCAAAAAATGCAATGCCCTTTTCATTTCATCTTCCCTTATTTAGGGGAAAACGAAATTAAAAGTGTAAAAATAATGTTGCAAGGGCGCGTGGGAATACGCCTGACCTCATTGTGGACCCAAAATGTTGTAACAGAGTTGTCATCTTTATTTTAAGGATAAATAAAGAAAAACAAAAAATAACCAGATTTTGTAAAGGGTTCGGAGGTTAAGTTACGAAGTGGGAAGGTGTTATGCACCCAACTCGCCCTTTCGGTCTCAAAACAAGTTTTTTGGCTAAATATGCTTTTATTGTATTTATTTAGCAGTTGAAATAAAATATTTAAATATACATATCTATAAATATATTATTACAAACTTGCAACAGTCTCTTTTCAGGAATTACAAATATTTGACCATAATAATGGTTCTTTTTAGTGCTATTTTCTATAGAAATTCGGGCAGCATAACTGCTTATATTTATTACATCGGGCCGGCTGAAAATAACACTTTTTTAATTAAACCTCTTTAAGGCTTACCTTTAAGAGCGCGGGGTGTGCTCGCTCTGTCCTTTAGGAAGAGGGAGTCTTTTGTTGTTGCGGAGATTCGGACAGAGTAACTGCTTCCGAAAGTTGCTTTCTCGGCACCGTGAAACCAAGCGAACAAGCGCTTACTTTTGTCGTTGTTTGCTTGCTGGCGGCGGAAATCAGGCAGAACAACTGCTTACTTCTGGCGGATTTGACGTCTGGATTTGGGCAGATCAACTGCTCTTTTTAAGATTTTTGGACCGGTGGAATCCTAGTGGGGAGTCTAAGGTTCAACTTGACCGGTTGGTTTTGTGTTTGAGGGAGATTTGACGGAGTTTTGAGGACTAGAGGAGGGATCTCACAACGTTCTCTTGGGAGAACAATCACTCACTGCGCGGTGTAAAAGTGTATAAAATTTTTTGTCCTGATTCCTGAAGCCGGGCACCTTTATTTATAGGCTGGAGGAGGGACTCCTTCGTAATTAAGTTTCCTCTTCTGTGCTTCATCGGCTTGTACCGTGCGCTTGAGAGATTGTACTGAAAGCAGAACGCTACAGTGCACAAGACACTATTGGGCGCCACCCATGGAGGGTGGGTCGCCATGTAGAGTGTGGGTGGCGCCAGGGGGCTTTTTCTTTCCTCTTTTTGACCCTTTGGCCCCTGCATTTCACTGTTTATGCATCTTGCTTTTTCTTTTACATTTTTAACATTTAAAACACTGTAACTTGACATCCGTTAATCCTTTTAACAGTTCTTGATATTTTATGCCATGTTACATACCATTGGTACGAAATTGGGGTGTCTACAGCTGGGTACTTTTTAAGTGATATGTTATTTTGGACAAAGCTAGAACATGTATGCTTTGGACATGTAAACTTGTGATTTTGGGCATGTTAGGTACTTTTGAGTGATAAGTTGTTGGGTACTTTTAAGTTATACAGCCTGGTGTTCCGAATCAGTTCGATGGTGACTATCAGCATTCCAACAATTTGCTTCAAATCAATTTGAAACAAAAAATGTTTCTTTGTAACAAACAACCAATCAACTTAAATAAAATTTGAAACAAAACCTATTTCTTTGCAACAATCGGTCAACTTCAAACTAATTTGAAACAAAACCTGTTTCTTTGCAACAAACAACCAATCAACTTCAATAAAATTTGAAACAAAACCAGTTTCTTTGCAACAACCAATCAACTTCAAAACCAATTTGAAACAAAATCTATTTCTTGCAACAAACTACTTGACTTTTCTATTTTAGAGACAATCTATAATCATCTTACATTAGCTCAAGAGTAGAAGTAATACTAATATGCTCTAATCATGAACACAATTCTGAATATTCCAATTGCTCAAATTCACCAACCAAAATGTAACAGAACATTTACAATAAGCATACCACCATACACATACCACTATGGTTACAACTTATTGTTCTAGTTTATGTGACAGAATAAAGTTTACCTCTTTATAGGCAACATAAACATACCACCATGGTTTGATCCAAAGATGTGATTGATATACAATCATACAAACAAAAATTACAATAACCCACTCCCATTTCCTCACATTCCAGCTGCTCATAACTTGAGACTTCAACATGTCAATTTCCATGTCTTTCTTTACCAGTTTTACATCAAGTCTCTTCACTTCCTTTTTAAGTGTCATTTTCCTCTCTTTTAGCTTAAACAATTTTATTTCAGCTTTTGCCAACTTATTTTTCATTTCAGTAACATTTTCACACATCATACTTGCATCATTTGCCAATTCAAAAAAACCACAACCTTTGCATGTTTTCTGCAAAAAAAAAAAAAAAAAAAAAAACATAACAACATAGGAAATTCAACTTACAATACTGATTCATTTTTGCACAAAAATTGTTAGTAACAAATTGAGAACATACACTGTAATTTACACAATCGTAGAAGAGCTTCCCGAGATTACTATCGGTTCGTGAAATTTTCAATGGGGCTGGAATATTGCAATCACACCACGGAACAAAAATGTTAGATCTAGCACGCGATTGGCTTGTTGATGTGGAAGCCATGAGCCACTTTTCGAATTACAGAGATCGATTGAACTGATTTTGAAGATGAAGGGGAGGAAATTTTAGGTGATCGAAACTAAAGAAAACATTAAAATCGAAGGAATGTATGAACCCTAATTAATTTCGTACCTGTTGTCTTCAATGCCTATGATTCTTCAGAAGACGACTTGCATTCTACGGGATTTCTCTGATTTTAGGGCTTCGGGTAATGTAGTGAGAGAAGATGGTAGTGTAGTGAGATGTGAAATGAACAAAATGATTGAGTGTCTGTTTTAGTATCACGCCCCAATCGTTAAACGTAAGGGCAAGTTTGGAATTTCAAAAAAAATTGATAGCAAAACTGACGGTAACCTCGTGAGGGGGGAATCTCTTAGTAAATACCAAGTTGAAGGACCCAATACATTTCAAAAAAAGTCGCAAGACCTAACGCATATTTTTGGGATAGTTCAGGGACCAAATAATTATTTAATAAAAAAAAAGAAGGAATTACTTACATTCTTAATCGGGTCAATAATCAAAATCAAGTCAAGGGTAGTTTAGTAATTACGTACATCCTTAATCGGGTCAATAATCAAAATCAAAATCAAAATCAAATCAAGGGTAGTTTAGTAATTTTATAAAATGCATGACGCGTGGCGAGCATTGTTCACATTTCTCATGTCACCCCCCACCCACATTCGTTCATAATAACTCCGAGAAATTGGGCTTCTTTAAAAGGTGAATTTCTCTCCCCTTTACGTTTCAAACCTCTCTCTCTCTTCAAATCTCTTTCCCATTCCGGCCTTGTTCTGATTCTCTTCCGCCAGTCAATAATTCTCCCGCGAACTCGCCGTACACCTCCCGTACCTACCGATCTCATCTCTTTACAGTCATGAATCCAGAATAGTAAGTTCATCTATCTACTCGACTACCTATCTTTTCATATTTGATCGAATTGAAATTTCTCATGTTTAAATTTTGTTCAATTTCATGAATTCATATATTTTACCGAGTAATTTCCTCAGATCTATGTTTTTTTGGTATTAATATGGCTAATTTTGTACGCTGTGTTCTGTTGTGATTCACGATTCTGTTGTTGCTGTATTGATTATAGTTGAAATTATGTGGTTTGTTGACTTGATAATATAGGATCTAAGAATTTTGATTTTGGATCCATTGATTTGTTTTGGTCAATTGAGTTGTTGGCTTGATCGGAGAAAAAAAAGTTTTTTTTTTTGTTTTTGGAATTGGCTATGCTTGAAAGTTGAAAACAAAGATGATCCTTTTGCAACTAAAACTTTGCCATCCAAATTTGGTTTTTGGAAAATTGAATCTATGAATTTAGACGGGTGCAGCTGAATTATGTAAGTTGTATGGAGGAGACTGAAGAAATGACTGCCAGTTTGATGAACATAAATTATTTTAAGACCATTTTTGTGATGGATGAAACATGATACTCTTGTACTCTTAGTTGATCGTAGACTAACAAAGCTTGCTGTAGCTGTCTCGAGCGTTGGAAAAAAATTGGCATGCTTTTGTGTGATTAATTAGCTATTTTGATGTTTGGTTTGAATACACATTGATTTCTTCTGGATAATATTTTGATTTCTAGACTTCTACGTTACTTTGACTGGTCTAGATGCAGATTGATGGAGAATTGTGGATTTCTAAGCTGTTGAAAGATGTAATATAGAATATTTGAACTTTCCAGACATTTAGTCTAAAAATATAAATTAGTGCTTGGATATGTATCTCATTTTTTTCGATATACTTGAAAATCTTTTCTACATGAAATTTATCACAGAAATCTAAAATTATAAATTAGTACTTGGATATCTATCTTATTTTGATTGATGAGCATCAATTCATAGTTTGGTTGGGGTTGCCGGTACTTTTGAGTTTGGATTCTTTACATTCACTATTCCTTCTAAATTTCAATTGTCTAATTTTTCACCTGTCAAATATAGCATATCTTATTAGTTCTTTGTTTGGGTCTTCCTGTAGTTAAGACATACAGCAATATAGAACTTTATGTTTCAAGGACTAAGTTAGATGAATGTTTTTATCCTACTTGCTTCCAGTATCTAGTATGGATTTACTTCAGTTTAATAGCAAGTGCGTGGAATAAGTTTAAATCTCATAAAACTTGAATCTTCTATCCTAATGCTTCCCCTCGACATTTTTATGCATTGACTTTTAGCTTTTAGTGTGGTAGAGAGAAGTGCCTGAAAGAAAGAACATCCTTCACCTATCAAATAATCCAATCTTTGTGAAAGATAAAAATAAGCTAGCTTCTGAAAGGAAGACATATCTGAAACATTTATAAGGAGCTCGGATATTTTTCCTGTGTTTTTGATAGAGTAAGATAGGTGAAGGATGTTCCTTCTTTCAGGCGGAAGGGTGGAAGAAGGGTTATGGGATGTATGTAGCACGTTGTTGTATTGCTGGGACAATTTTTTTCTTACTTTCTTAATTTGAGTTAACTATGCTCTCTTTTCCAGCATAATATTTGAACCCAAGGGTTGGGAGAGATGGCAAGGACACTCAGGCAAACAAAGACCTTGAGGTCTTTGGTTCCAATCCCCATACCAACAAGGGTTCATACTTACCTATCAAAAAATATAAAAAATATTTGCTCCTGTAGAAATATTAATCTTCTTTTCTTCCTTGCAGCGACTACCTGTTTAAGCTATTGCTTATTGGAGATTCAGGTGTTGGGAAATCATGTCTCCTTCTACGGTTTGCTGTAAGTCTATGACTCTTCACATTTCTGTTGTGGTCCAGTCAGTTTGCTTCCTTTTATTTGTTTATTATTTGTGGTATTTACGTGGATAGGAACTTCATTTTGAATAATAACATAATAATTGTACTATAGACTATATAAATGTTAATTAATGAAGTATTTACTCAATTGAAGTTGGGGAGTTCCCAAACTGTTATGTCTGCAATTTTTTGGTGTAGCACAATCCCAGTTTCACTTTGCAGCATAAAAGAGTCCTGAGGACAGGATATAAGTATGGGTATGGGTGTCTGTCCAGCTAGCCATAAATGTAGGATTTTACACTGTATTTAGGTTGCCCGGCTGCCATATCCATTTCTGTCATGCTGTGTCGTATCGTATCATAACAACGCAGGTACGTTGGCTGCAATGAAGAGTCCGTGTTGGAGAGATGGACATGACTAAACTGTTTAAAAAGATTCATGTAGCCAGTCCCAGTACATACTGAGATAAGGGTTAAGTTGAGTATCTAATAGGACTTTAGATGCATGTTTTACATCTTGTGGTGTGAAGGTAAAACTTTTGAATATGGACAAAAGAAAGTGAAACGTTTAACAGCAGACACAAAACTTATGGATTGTTGAGAATGTATAATGTAGATTGTGCTGTGGATAACTCTTGCGATCTCTAGGTTTTAGTTTTGAAAGGTGTTCCAATGTCATTTCATGGTTCTTGATTCATATTTGATGTCTACTATGTTTCTGGCTAGGAGTTCATATAGTTACTTATCATTCTTAATATTTTTGTGCTTCAGGATGACTCGTATTTGGAAAGTTACATTAGCACCATCGGTGTGGACTTTGTAAGCAATCTCCTTTTGTGCTTTTGGCTTGGTTCAGTCACAATTTTGTGAAATTCATTGTTTCATACTATAATCATGTTTGTTGTTCTAGAAAATCCGCACTGTGGAGCAGGATGGGAAAACTATTAAACTCCAAATTGTAAGTTTTTCAACAGCCTTGCTTGTTGAATTCTCAGTTTAGCTGGGGTTATGCTTCCACTGTGAATCCTTAATGTAATCAATTTCTTATTCCACAATCATAACTGGCGGAGATATTACAACATTTGTTCATAGTTGTAGGAGACTTCTACAAAATGAAATCTGAAGTATAAAGCTGTATATCAAATATCCTGCATGTACTCCTTTTTTTCCCTCACTAACTCTCATTGCACATACAGTGGGATACTGCTGGACAGGAACGATTTAGGACCATCACCAGCAGCTACTATCGTGGAGCACATGGCATTATTGTAAGCAGTGAATCATTTCCATGAACATACACTTTTCCTCTCCCCTGGACTTGTCAATTATGTAGAATTAAATTTTTTTGTGACTTTTGAGCAGGTGGTTTATGATGTGACCGATCAAGAGAGCTTTAACAATGTGAAGCAATGGCTGAGTGAAATTGATCGCTATGCAAGTGAGAATGTAAACAAGCTTCTAGTTGGGAACAAGTGTGATCTCACAGCACAGAAGGTTGTATCCTACGAAACAGGGAAGGTAATAATATTACCTCTTAGAATCTGCTATCTTTTTGGTAGTTTTGGTGCTTGTCGACGTTGTCGTCCTTATTGATGAATGCACAATTTTTGTTAAGAAAATACATTATTAAGAAATGATTGAAAACAGTTGAGATATAGCTTTTTAAATTTTGCCGAATCACTTGGAGTTCTTTTCTTGTGTGTAGGCATTTGCTGATGAAATTGGGATCCCTTTTCTGGAAACAAGTGCTAAAAATGCCACCAATGTAGAACAGGCTTTCATGGCAATGGCTGCCGAAATTAAAAACAGGTACTATTTTAAGAATAGATGGTGGTATTGGCCGTAATATAAATTGTGTAATGTGTTCACCTATTGACTCTTGTGTTGGTCTCAGGATGGCAAGCCAACCTGCAATGAACAATGCCAGACCCCCAACTGTCCAGATACGAGGACAACCAGTCAACCAAAAGTCAGGCTGCTGCTCTTCTTGAAGGGTAAAGGTTTGGTGTTTTGGTATAACCTGTCCGTTCGTTCCCGGTGCCTGTAAACCTAGTTCGTTACTGCTCAGTGATTTGATGTGAAGAAGACTGGCGACTTTGTTTTACTTCTCTTATCTATTTTACTTTCAGCTCTTTGGTAAAAACCTCCATTCTTTTCAATGTAACTGATTTCAGGGAACATTTGTACAAAGTAGGTATATTGTTGAATAGTTATTTTTCATTTTTGACGCTCGCTTTGTCGGTTCAATTCATTCTTGTTAAGTATTTTTTTTTTATTTCATGGTGTCCGACGGTTACATTGCAACTGAACAATATAAATTGAACAATGCATTAGTGTAAATTGGCAACTCATGATATAACAATATAAATTGAACAATGCATTAGTGTAACAATGCAAAACATAGCATACAAATGAACAATTGAAAAATATTACTGTATTGGTTACTCCTAGCCTGCCTTGCGTACGAACAAACACGACGAAGTACAAATCCTAAAATTCCAAATTTCCTCCGCTGCTGCCTTGATTCCTTGGTCCTTGCTTCATCCTCTCGAACCCGATGGCTTCAACATGGTACACTAGTGCTCCTCTCCGGTAGATGAATATCACTCCGGTTGGTAAGCGACCAATCTTTTCTCTCCCTCTCTCAATCTGTAATTACAGCAAAAATTGAAACACATTGACATTGTCTACGAAGATATCTACTAGTTTGTTTGCTTTGAAAATGAAAAGTATACCAAATTTGTCACCCAAAGTGGTCATGGTTGAGAGTAAACAACCCAATTCCTCACGTTATGTTATGCTTCCATTGCATCTGCTAAATAACCATCACCTCTAAAAATTGAAGCAATTAAATACGTGACTAACAATGTACATCATTGCTATCTTTAATAACATATTTTCCCCACTTATTAGGGGTATCGAGTCATTTTCTCGATTTTGTACTCGGTCCCATTTTTCATATGCCGAGAACAAATGTGTGCTTTATGATTTGGAACCCATCGACCTTTGGTACAAGTGTGCCTTTTGTTTTGGGTTGTACTTAAATATCATTCTGAAATGTGTTGTCTTTGATTTTAAATTTCTGCTAATTCGCGCCAAAGGCCCGTGTTGGTGCAAGTTTTTAAGATTCGGCCCGCCTACAAGACTAGGCTGATTGTATAGGTCTGGCATGGCGCGGCCCGGTCCATAGTCAGCTCTGCCTCTCCTGTACTTTCCTAATGAATGATTTGGTGCCAATAATCACGTGTTTTATGCGAAGTGGTTGGTGCATTTGGATATTCGAACTTCGACGATATCGGGCGCACCCAATCATTCCCTCTTTGAGTTTCCGTCTTCCGACGCCGAGTGACGGGACTGACTGAAACTGAGGAAGAATTCATCACTTTTCTCAAACGATAATGGCGGCTTCTTTGCAATCCAATATCAGACTCTTCAAACCTCAACAACAACACTTTCACTCCTGCACTTCACCCAGTCGTTCAAAACTGACTTCTTTCCGCTGCGCCGCCGCCTCACCCCAAAAACGATATTCTGTCGCTCTTCTTCCCGGCGATGGAATTGGCCCCGAAGTCATCTCCGTCGCCAAGAACGTTCTTAACCTCGTTGGCTCTCTCGAAGGTACTTTCTGTCTATTAAAACCAATTTTTCTGTATCCTCAATTTCATTTCTCGTTTGAAGAAGAAGGAAGCAAATTGATTAAGGTGCTCTTGAATGTGCTATCTTTATATTGCTTTGAAGTCGAAATTGGATTGGGAGAATCCAATTTTAATTTTTTTTTTTATGTTTCTAAAAGACCCAATAGAGCTTTTACTCCCTGTTTCATGAATTTTACGAATGACTATTTAAAAATGTTTTAATTTCATTAGGGATTGACTTTGGGTTCAATGAGTTACCTGTGGGAGGTGCGGCCTTAGATTTGACTGGAGTCCCATTACCGGCGGAAACCCTCACTGCTGCCAAGCAGTCCGACGCAGTTCTTCTTGGAGCAATTGGAGGGTGAATATATGTTATAATGTTACTTATCTAGCCTTATATGCTCTGTTCAGAAAGGAAAATGTTTTGGTAAGGTGCTTGATTATATTTGAATTTTTGGATTGAAGGTATAAATGGGATACTAATGAAAAGCATTTGAAGCCCGAGACTGGATTGCTTCAGCTACGGGAAGGTCTTAAGGTTTTTGCAAATTTAAGGCCAGCTTCTGTTCTACCTCAGGTAATCTTGGCCATGAGTTGCAATTATACCAAATTCTTTTGTATGTTATTTGGATGCACACTGTTGACTTATTGTTGATCATGACTAACTTAAAGCAGAATATATGTGAAATAATGTTGACACATTTTCTTGGAAGTTGCTTACATTGTGATAACAGTAAAGAGAGGGGATTTGCTGTGGTTATGCTTAAAATATGCCAATATCTCATCATATCAGAAGTGAAAAATCAATTGGACTAAAATATTGATCTGATTTGTAAATGCACATCCCCATATATGCTTGTAAACTCAGGGAAATCACATTATGCTATTTTGTTTTCATTTTCAAGTATCTAAAGACTGATAAAAAGGGGTAATGTTGAGTACGTTAGGCGCTTCTTGTACTCCACAAAGGGGAAGAGCCTTCTCTAGGCCACCCCTTTTGCTATAACTTAATTGAGCCATTTACAACTTACAACTTGGAGAATCATTTTAGAAGCGTGTGAAAGTTTCATTATTACTTTCTATCTTTTCCAAAAACAATAGCTCTTAATGAATGGAAAATATTTCTTAAGCTCAACATAAGCAAGTATGTGGTTGTTCCTATAAAAATGTTGATTAATGCTAGTCTAGCTGTTTGGCAAGTACATTTCCAAATTTCCAACTTATGGCATTAATTTGCAGGTTGCTTTGGAAAGCACATTTACTAGTTGTGTGAAGAGTTCTGCTAATTATTAGTTTTATGAGCTTTCTCATTGAAAAAGAAATGATCTTTATGGTTATTTTTTCACCTGGATAGCAATTTCAGCTTTAGATGATAATTTGTTGTTTTCACCATTTCCAGTTAGTGGATGCATCAACATTAAAGAGAGAGGTAGCGGAAGGTGTTGACCTGATGGTTGTAAGGGAGCTTACAGGAGGTGAGTACATTTGTCGGATATTGTTCACTCACCTGGAAATTTCTCTTTCTATATACATGTTTGTGTAGGTTGTGGAATGTGAAGAAAGACCTAGGACCTAAAAGATACATCTTCTCTTTTGGATTAAAGAGATGGGGTATCTAAAAGAATATCATTAAGATTTTTGACAGTGGATTTCAGGGAACCCAAATACGAAGAAACTTTTAAATAGACATTACATCTTAAAGAACCAAAATCCAACATGATTTTAAAAAAGAAGGCGTTGTATCAATGAAGTATGGGTTATTACAAACTGTTAAATACAATCCTTTTCTCTCCCCCCTGAGATAACTTGATATGTTTGGAAGATTCTCTATGTCTGATTCAACAAACCAAATAACATTGAGTTGATGATCATATAAAACAGAAATGCCGTATCTTCAGTATTCTCTTGTGGAATAACTCTTGTATTCGATGTAGATTTTGTAACTCAGTATTATTAAATGGAAACCTGGATCAATTTGAGTGTCTCAAACTTTACTCTCTGGAAGTTATTTATTCAAGTATCTGGTAATAGGTATTTACTTTGGGAAACCAAGAGGTTTTAGCACAAATGAAAACGGTGAGGAGATTGGGTTCAACACTGAGGTGTATGCAGCCTATGAGGTAATTATCTGACACAATTATCTCTATAGGATGAACTTTCTTGCCGTCACAAACATGTATATATACTCCAAGATATCTTATTTTTACAAAATCTGAGTTTCTCCGGTGTTTGATTGCTAACTTGTTGAGGTCCTAAAGAAAACAATTTCATTAAAGTTTCTTGTTGAGAAATCTAGTCGGCGATATGTGTTCATTAAGTTTCTCTCTCTTTCATTTTGTGCAATTTAAGCCTTCTGTAATGCCTCATTGCCTCTTGGTATTTGAGATGCTATATTCGCTTGCAGATTTTTTTTTTGCTCATTCTCTCATTCTTCCATTTGCCATTACTCAATTGCCAGATTGATCGCATTGCTCGTGTTGCATTTGAGACTGCAAGGAAGCGGGGTGGCAAACTATGTTCTGTTGATAAAGCAAATGTCCTGGAGGTATCTTGTGTGATAATATATATTTTTGCTTTATTCAAATTATTCTATTTCTTAGCAATTTGTTTCTTTATTATCCCTCTATTATCTGGGAATTTTGATTTGGTTTCAGTATAATGTAATCTAACCTACGTAATTTAAGAAACTAATGATATGCTGGTTTCATCTGATGTCACATTGAGTAATATTCTTGAAATTTCTTCTTCTTGTGTGGTAAAAATACAGAACAAAATAGTCTCAGCAACAAGTTGGATTGTGACGTTAGATGCATCCAACAACCTCCCCCCACACTCCCCGACTTCCTGTGTTTTTGGTTATTTTGTCTTGTACCCCTTTTTCATCTCCTTATGAACAAAATAGTGAACACAAAATAACTGGTTCATGTTGGTCAACGGAGGAATAATACAGCCCAGTCTTATTATTGTTCCTGTTTTCAACACTCAGTTTGTTGTGTGAATCGTTGTCAGTTTGTCGAATGGTACTCGGTAATGGTGTTTTGTGATAATAGATGGTTCTCAGCGCCCCCCCACCCCAATCTTAGGCAAATTGTCTAAAATGGATTGGTTGATCTCAATAATAGAAACAAAGCATACTCTGATGGTATAATAGATAATAAATTCTAAATTAGAAGAAAATGCTAATGGTTCCTTCTTTTCTTTTCTTTTGACAATTGCCTAGGCATCAATGCTTTGGAGGAAGAGAGTAATTGCAATAGCTGCAGAATACCCTGATGTTGAACTCTCACACATGTATGTTGACAATGCTGCTATGCAGCTTGTTCGCAATCCAAAACAGGTTCAGCTTCTGGCATAGTTTTTCTTCACTCCTTTCCTATAGCATGAAAGTAAAACTAGAAAGAATTCAACCTGCAATCTCAAATAAACATTTATTGCAGTTCGACACAATCGTAACAAACAACATATTTGGTGATATTTTATCTGATGAGGCTTCAATGATAACTGGAAGTATCGGGATGCTTCCATCTGCTAGTGTTGGTGAATTGGTAATTGCTAAAATCATTTGGCTTCTGCAAATTGTGCTAAGCTTTTGTTTGTATGACATCATTTTGTCTGAAGGAAAGTTATTGTTATAGGGACCTGGACTCTTTGAACCCATTCATGGTTCTGCTCCGGATATTGCTGGACAGGTTACTTCATGATCATTCGATTTTTGATTTTCTCTATAAGTTTGAAGTTATACTTGTTTCTGTTCTTTATTTGGGGGTTAATTTGTAGGATAAAGCAAACCCCTTGGCAACAATCCTCAGTGCTGCCATGCTTCTGAAGTACGGTCTTGGTGAAGAGAAGGCTGCTCAGAGGATTGAGTCTGCAGTATTGGATACCTTGAATAAGGGGTTCCGAACTGGTGATATCTACTCCTCTGGAAATGTAAGCACCTTACTGTATGAACATTGAACTATTACTTTGGTGTTCTTTCTTCTGTCTTTTCGTGGAGTTTTAGCAAAATCCTGCTCCAGGTTAGTTGCTATGGTTAGAAATGAAAGGCAATTAGGAATTTTAACCCTAAATATTTGTGAAAGAGCGAAAAAGTTTTATTCATGGCAAGGATATTAAAATATTGGATTTTCTTGACAGATAGTCCACATTTGAAAGTCAAAACATTTTAATCAACACAGTTGTTCAGTGCAGTGAGGATATATTTGGAAACCTGTGTGTGGACCCAAGGGGTGGCAAACACACTTAGGCAAAGACCTTGAGGTCCTTGGTTCCAATCCTCGTACCAACAAGAGGCCACACTTAACTATAAAAAAAATATTTGGAAACTTGTAAACTTTAGGATCTTAATATTTGAAACAATATACCAAAACGACCAAAATAGATGGTAGGAATCTTTGAGCGGAATGAAGGGTAACCTTTTGGTAAAAGGCATCATGCTGACCTAGAGGACACTCAATTATGCAATTTTTTTGTACATTTGTAAATAAATTTGATTGGTTGTAATACGGTTTTATTTTTCGTTGTTTCAGAAATTGGTAGGATGCAAGGAGATGGGGGAAGAAGTGCTGAAGTCAGTAGAGTCTAAAATATCAGCCGGGGTATGATTGAATTTAGAGGAACTGAGGCTCAGGTTTGCCATCCTTTCTTGCAATCGAAGAAAGTTCTCTGAATGAGCTAATTTGGAGGTAGTATTGAGGGGGTGTGAACTTCAGAACTATGATCGTGAGGCTTATCTTTAGACCTTTATAGGCAGATTTTGTTGTATGTAAAATGAATGTAACAGTTTGGATTTTGACAGTGAAGTAATATGTTAGATGTTTACATTATCCCTTTCACCTCTGATGAGGTGAGCTGCTAACTCAGTGTTGGACTAATATACACCAGTTATCAGAATTGAACCCGATGTTAAACGGCACGAGTCTTGGTTTCTGAGGCTACATTGTCTGTGGTGGTGAGCCACTTTTTATCCATTCTTCTGTAGGATATGATGGGTTCATCGACATAATTAAATATAAGGTGTCCTATATAGACTTGAACGCATAGTTCTCACTGCTGTAAAGCCATCTACTCTTCTTATTGAGCCACTTCATAACCTTGCTACTAATCCTAATAGGATTGACAATTACAACCAAGCACATGTTAATCTACCCGACCCGACCTGGAAATCACCCGAACCAACACTTGTTAACACTTTAACAGGTTGAGTCGGGTTGGATTAAAGCATGTCAAAATTTGTTACCCATTTGACCCTGTTAGTTTTTACTCTATAAATGTGTTGACTTTTTGAGGAAAAAATTAGGTAAAGATGGCTTGACCAATTTTAAACCGTTAATAGTTATAACCCGAGTCATTTCAACCAGTGTAATATTCGAGTTCTAATAGGCTGCTACCCATTTAAACCCGCTATCCATTACTACCCGACCCATACCCAACTGACCCACCCATTTGCCCAGCCTAAATCTTAATCCTAATCCCTATACAAAGACTTGTAGGTAGGCTTATCTACTTATGCTATGCACATTCTCAGTCAATTTTTGTGACTTTGATTAGGCCGCTTAATCTTCCTATTTCTCAGAAGATTGGGCATTGCATTTTCATGGGCGATTTTCTAATTTCGTGGAAGTGCAAGAAGCAAGTACTAACTGTTAGTAGATCCTCAGCTTAAGCAGAATACACGGCTATGGCTATGGTTACGACCTCTCGTGAATATTTTGGCTTCTTACT
>CM028378.1:104982578-105010078 GCA_013146195.2 Codonopsis lanceolata | reverse complement strand
GATTCAGAACTTGTTGAACTAAGAAAATAGGGACAAAGAGCTGAATTTCATTACTTCCATATCTTTCTTCCTTGAGAGAAATGGTGCTAAATGTAATGACCTAACCAATCTATCTTAGAATTAGTATGTAATGACCTGATTATATACAGTATGCCTTAAACGTGAAGGGTTGACCAAAACATATCCAGTACACCTTAAACGTGAAGATATGATTTGACAAGAACTCCAAAGTTAAACAAAAACTGAGCTTTCTGATGAAGTTACATATGTATACAAAGTTTCTAATTCATAGAGAGTTCAGGTTATACCGATGTATGTGCACATTTGTGTAAGTTTATATGTATAGGAAAAAAACATCAATTACCTGATCGAATGAACTAGGTTGAATAGTAAAGGTTGACACACCGTGGCTTCTGTCGCTTTGTAACTGATGGTAGGGCACTCTCTGTCACAAAAAAGATTCAAGCAATTATGAGATTGAAATTCCAATAGCTAAGTAGGTGGGGTTCTCTAAAATATAACATACGAGATTGGGGTGTTGTCTACCGCAGAAATTTCAATTTGGTTGATTTTATGTGGAGTTGTTATGGCTGTAATTTTCTCTATGCCAAGTATTTGAGTTTAGAAAGATACCATCTATAACACTACTCAGTTGTCATGCCTAATACATGACCATTTTTTTTGAAATTTTTGACATGTAGGTATGATTAGATGTGCATTCTTATGTTTTTAATGATTTCATAGAAATTTTGGACTTGTTTGCTTAGGTCAGTTTTCTTAGCTTTCTAATCCATATATATTGATTGGTATTTAGGGAGCTGGCAGTTTGTATAGTTCCAAACCTTCACGATAGGAGGGAAAAGGAAAGGGTGAAGTGTTTCGAGATCATAAATCAGTGTTTGTAAGGTTTTTGTCGATCGTTATATGTGTCTGAAGAATATTTATATCATCTGATTCTTGAATGGTCTCGATCGTTCTAAGAGGTTTGGTGGTGGATAAAAGATCCTTCAATACTGTAAGAGTTTCTATAGACATCCAATCCTTTTCTTTTCATGATACTTATTAGACAAGAGAATATGAAATTGTAATGTGTTTAGTGTTAGCGTGTAACTATTATTCTGAAGTAATTTCAAATCTATGTCAGAATATGTGATTAAAACTTGAATCTAGGAATGATTGCTAGTTGCAACTTCTTTATTTGTTTTGACAATGGCTGAGCCGAGTTGTACTAGGATTTTGTTCTTGCAATCAACTCTGCACTCTGTCTTCTGGAATCCTAATTCAACAAGACTATTCAGCTTCCTTCTTCTTCTTTTTTAATTCAGCTTCTTTCCAAATTAGTTAAATATAACCAAATTTATCCACAGCAGACCCTTCTTACTATCAACTGTTTTATTGTTCTTGTGCCTTGACAGTCTGCTTGAGTTTTCCTTTTCCTTCTGTGATATAAAGACCAGCTCAATAATAACTGTAACAATGACTTTCCCATATGAAAATTTAACATCGAATGAGTAAGATTATCCTCATCTTTCTTACACGTGCATTTGAAGATTTCTCCTTCTTAAGTTGTCTCCCATTCTAATAGTCGCATGAACTATCTTCCAAGAGAAAAGGGTTACTTTCAACGAAGCTGTAGTCCTCGATCCATTTTGTTCCCCATAAATAGAGGTATTCCTTGCTAACATAAGAACTTTAATTATTCTCTTTTCTACAGAAGTATCAATCTTCATTTCTAACTGTTGTTTATATTTAAGTTGCAACAAAAGTGTAAAAGGACAAGAAGCTAAACTAAAAACCGAGACTAGGCGGGCACCATCATGGCGTGCATTAAAGACGGCTTCTGTACGTAGTGCAAATAAACAAGTCAAAAGCTCTTGTTAAGATTTGGAAATATCAATGAATGCCCCATCTCTTCAGTGTAGTTGTTTCCTCGTAATATTTTTGAAAGAACGCGAGTAGCTAGGATTCTCAAAGATTTAATGTAGCTTGTAAAAAAGCTACAATAGAAGTCACAATAGACAAAAAAATAACAAAAACAGCGGAAGACTTAATACTAAAGCACGAAATTAATCACAAAAATTTACCAAACAATCTACAAGCTTATACTTGTAGATCTAGCCTCATGGCCAAAAAGATTTCACTAAAAAGAATGAATTGTTTTACAAAAAACTATGTGAAATCACCAAACAAAACACTCTCACAAGACAACAAGTCTTGGAGAGCAAAACACCCACATAAAAACAGGTATAGAAAACGTGGGAAGAAACAAATAGCTTCCTAAAATCAGCTAGGAAGTCAAAAACAGCATAAACGCCCAATGTTGCTTCCAATGTTGCAACATCCGAAGCACATTCAAATTCTGCAGCACGACTGGAAGAGAAATCTGGTTCTGGAATTTATGATTTCAGCTCTCAGCTTTTCTGAATCAGTTCTCTTCTCTCTCAAGGCATGTGTCTCCAACCGTGTCCAAGCTTCTCTTTATATAATGCCAAGATCTCCTACACACATAAAGGAATCCAACTCCAACAAGGACAAAAATTAGTAGAAAGGAATAAAATCAACTTACCTTATTTCTAGATTTTATTACCATATAAACAAGGATTCTAAGGCACGGATTCATGAAGGAATTTCACCAAGATTTTGTTTCCAAAAACAACTCCTAAGATTTAGGTCCAAGAAATCAACAAATCTTTAGGAATATTTTGTTTCCTAAAATGATAAAACCTTAAGGATCAAGGAAAAACAAAATCTAATTAAAGATTTTATTACCAAAAATGAAAGTGGTCAAGAATCATGGTTAACTAGGATTTATGCTAAGATTTTGTTACCAAATATGTGCACTTGAAATCTACAAAAAAGATTATGCTACCAAAAATAACTAAATTAAATCTAATAAAATATACTAAGTCCTAAATTAACACAAACTTATCAAAAATCCTATTTTGACCAAGAAAGGTGAAACAAGACCAAAATAGGTCATGCCTATTTTGCCCTTACAATCTCCCCCTTTGTTGAACCTTTCTGGTCAAATCAAAAGACAAGTGTTTATTCAACACCAATCAAACCATCTAACCTACATTGGTTAGAAAATCTCATCTCCCCCTGAATTTGTGCAAGGAGCACCAATCAGAAATCATCACCATCACAAGAAACACTTGATCTCTCTCCCCCTATTTGACCGGAAAAGGAAGAGGGATAAACAATCTTTTTGGAACTCTCAAAAATCCAAGATTTTGAAAAACACAATGAAGTATTCATCAAGATTTGATCACACCCCTAGCAACAACTGAGCACCTCATATCCAAATTCAAAACCTCTTAGTTCCACACAAAAATTAGACAACCACTTAATATTTTTCAACATGAAGATTTTTTGAAATTGATTTGCACAGTTTGAGTTTAGGACAAAATTTCACCAAGCTGATATCATTCCCAACAATGCATGTCCTAAAATTTTATGCCTAAAAACATGATGACTAAAAGCTAGGCAAAAGAAAAAATGCAATCACACACAAGTGATAAAGACTAGATCAAAGGATGTAGTTCCTAATGTAACTGCATTGGGAGATGCATTCGCCAAAATTGTGATTTTATTTTCAATTTTGCATTTTTTTTGTTTTCTCAATCAGATTTCTCTCCCAAGATCGTAAAATTTTCACAACAAAAATCCATAGGTACTTTATTTCCCTAGGAATATAGCTCTACTTTATTTCAAGCTATAAAAACATGCCATTTGGAACCTTTCACACTATTTACCAAGGGAAGCAATTTTGCATTTGATCAACCCATGAAATCCGAGGATTCATAGTCCCAAAAGAAAGGTGCCACAACCTTGTTCATAGGTAGCTCTTTTCCTTTAGGTAGCTTTCACACTTTTTCAATTAAGGGGAGTCAATTTACTCAAGATCAACCCATGAGAACCTAAGTTCCATAGTACCTTGACAAATTGCAGCATCCAAACATTTCAAAAGGTAGCTCTTTCCTTTGTGGACTAAAATACTCAAGAACTGGGAGAGAGAGAGAATCATAACAAAAAATCACAACTGATTTTGAATGAAATTCCCAAGCAACCACAAGAGACACATACATGTGAGTCAATTGATCTAGAGTGCCCTCTAAAGACAAAATGCAATCATGCCTAATTTTTTTTTTTTTGCTTTTTTTAATAATTAACTAAGTGTAAAATCATATGGCACACAAAACACAAGAGATTTCCAAAGATTGAAAAATCTCTAAAAAACAAGACACTTGGCAAGTATATCAGCAAGATGATTTTCAGTCTCAACATGTACAATGCAAACAATTTACATATTCAACCAAGTCTCTAATAAAGTGGTGTCTTATATTAATGTGTTTTGTTAGAGAATGATGAACTGGATTTTTGTGCTAAGCAAAATGCATAGGTGTTATCAAAATACAAGGTTAACACATCAAAGTGTAGCACATAATCTTTGATCATTTGGAGCATCCATAAAAGATTTAAGGCTTCTCTCAAAAATATTTTGATATGCATGCAATTTTTTGAGAATCAACCTTACCTCTTCTCCTTGTGTATATGCCATGGCTGCAATCATTCAAATTGGACTGATTTTCTGAATGTTCAGACTGATTACGAAAGTTCAGACTGTTCTCGAATCGCCAAGTTTACGTCCAATGTGTCTGCCGATGTTGCAACATTGGGTGACACATTGGGTGACACATTGTGAATCACATTGGCTGAACTTTCGAGAATATGCAGGTTCTCGATCATGTGCGATTTATGGTTTCGAATCTTTGGTTCTGAAGATTTTGGAGGAGATTCATCATGGTATTCATCAATGGTTTCATAGAACCACTTAGCACCAGGACATATATCAAAGGGTTCACAGTATTTGGACTTGCCTTTGTCATTACTACCCTTAGGAACCCACATTTGTTTAAAAATTTTGGGTTGGTGGTTTTGAGAAAAATTTTTCTGATGAGACTTCCAATGTGACTGCCAATGTTGCTGCATTGGCTGTCGCATTGGCTGCTTCATAAGATTCTGCATCTGAGATTTTCCCAAGAAGGACTGTCTTATTTCATCCTCATACATAGCCTTTTTCAGAAAACAAAAGGGTTGTATGTGACCATGCTTATGGCAGAAGTGACAAACAAAATTTTTCTTTCTTATTCTCGGTTTTTCAAAGAAGGCAGTTTCTTGAAAAGTGTGTGTGAGATGTTTTGGTTCAGTAGACATACCTTCTTTCACAAACATCTTGGGCCTGAATCCAATACCAGACTTACCAGAATTATCTGAACTCAACATCTCATCCATTTTTTGTTGGCTTGAGTTCCATTTAGCCATGGTTTCATTGGCTAGGATGAGCTTTTCTTTCAGATCTTCAATCTCCACATCTTTCTTACTCAACAGACTTTCCAGCCTTGTAATACACTCCTTCTGTTCTTCATTAGCCTTCTTTAGCAAGTCATTTGCCTTTTTAAGTAACTTAACTTGACAAACTCTCTTTTCCCAATCATTGTACAACTCCTTATATGCATCCATCGGTTCTAATTCTGATTCTGCACCATCTTCAGAGACAGATGAGTTAAAGCAACAAAAGTCATTGTATAAACCTTTTTTCTCAAAGTATTAGGACAAACTAAATTCTCATATTGAGAATCCATCATGGCTACAACCAGAATCAACTCTTAGTGATGTCAAGAGAAGACTCTGATACCAATTGAAAGAACGCGAGTAGCTAGGATTCTCAAAGATTTAATGTAGCTTGTAAAAAAGCTACAATAGAAGTCACAATAGACAGAAAAAATAACAAAAACAACGGAAGACTTAATACTAAAGCACGAAATTAATCACAAAAATTTACCAAACAATCTACAAGCTTATACTTGTAGATCTAGCCTCATGGCCAAAAAGATTTCACTAAAAAAAATGAATTGTTTTACAAAAAACTATGTGAAATCACCAAACAAAACACTCTCACAAGACAACAAGTCTTGGAGAGCAAAACACCCACATAAAAACATGTATAGAAAACGTGGGAAGAAACAAATAGCTTCCTAAAATCAGCTAGGAAGTCAAAAACAGCATAAACGCCCAATGTTGCTTCCAATGTTGCAACATCCGGAAGCACATTCAAATTCTGCAGCATGGCTGGAAGAGAAATCTGGTTCTGGAATTTATGATTTCAGCTCTCAACTTTTCTGAATCAGTTCTCTTCTCTCTCAAGGCATGTGTCTCCAACCGTGTCCAAGCTCCTCTTTATATAATGCCAAGATCTCCTACACACATAAAGGAATCCAACTCCAACAAGGACAAGGATTAGTAGAAAGGAATAAAATCAACTTACCTTATTTCTAGATTTTATTACCATATAAACAAGGATTCTAAGGCACGGATTCATGAAGGAATTTCACCAAGATTTTGTTTCCAAAAACAACTCCTAAGATTTAGGTCCAAGAAATCAACAAATCTTTAGGAATATTTTGTTTCCTAAAATGATAAAACCTTAAGGATCAAGGAAAAACAAAATCTAATTAAAGATTTTATTACCAAAAATGAAAGTGGTCAAGAATCATGGTTAGACTAGGATTTATGCTAAGATTTTGTTACCAAATATGTGCACTTGAAATCTACAAAAAAGATTATGCTACCAAAAATAACTAAATTAAATCTAATAAAATATACTAAGTCCTAAATTAACACAAACTTATCAAAAATCATATTTTGACCAAGAAAGGTGAAACAAGACCAAAATAGGTCATGCCTATTTTGCCCTTAGAATTTTTAATGTCTTCGACCCATTTCTATTTGTGGGTCTTGTTCCTGGACTTGAACTCTAAAAGACCCTTCACAGTTTTAACCTCGAAATAGGCTTCCATGTTTTCTGTTTCTTTTCTTTATGACCATGAGGATATCTCATCACAGACTCCATAGACAATACATGATGCCAGTAGATCATGAGGTAATAAGGTAAGCATGTGACATGAATGGAGCAGAAAGAAAATCACAGAATGTCACAACTGGAAGTGAATGCGCACCTTTATCATTTTTGGTAAAGGCTATGTTTGCTTTTTACCTAAATAATGACTTGCCAGTGTAACTTATGAGAAAAGAATGCCATATCTTTCATTAGTCTATTAAAATTCAAACACAATGATTACATATCTAAGTTGATCAACATAAATGTGCATATAATATAAGTAAAATGTTGTTATTTGACTTTTGTCTGTAAATGGTGTAACAAGTCGTTAAGAAGCCAACTTCAGCTCGGTTTGTTTAAAGCTCAACTCATGTCAACTCATGTTGGGTTGGAGTCAAGCTTGAACATGATTTCTCGTTCAAGCATGTTCTTTCATAAGTTCAATCCTCGGTTGGTGAATTAGTAGGATTAGGATCACCACTGAAACTGTGATGTACAATTGTTGAATGATTGAACATAGTCATTTTCTTACCACTGTTCCAGCTATTTGCTTGTTTATGTCTGCAAATTGTTTTGTGTTAGCAACTGTGACTGTGCTAGACTGCCTGTTATGCTGTTACAAGTAGTGTGATTTGCAACTACATCAGATGTATGAAGTGTGTAAGTGGTGTGTTGTTTGACAATGATTTTTGCTAGTGTAAATGATTTTTGCTAGTGTGTTGCAGGACAATGATTTGTGGTTGATTTTGAACTTGATTTGTGTTATAACAATTTTTGGTTCTACATGACCTTATAGGAAGTTTTCAATGAAAATTATGTGATTCCTATAATTGATTGTTTTATTTCATTCATTTTTGCAGGTTAATTTTGGGAATAGCACAAGATGACGTTCAAAGCTTATTGGTCAAAAGATATCATCACGCCTTTGTTTTTAATTTTTTGATCTACTAGCTAGTTTGGAATTTAAACTTGAGACGGTATTTTAAAAGAAGTTGTTGTAGCTAAGTTGATTACCTTGGTAAACAAATAAAATTTAGTTTCTTGATGTAGCGATTATCTTTTATATATTATTAATAATTTCTTACTACTAAAACATTTGTTTGTTATCAACTTCATGTACAATGCTCTAGTGTATGATATAAATGAATTTTGTTGATATATTGTGTATATGAGCAATGAAACAAGAATATATCAATATAAGAAATTATTGCTTTATAATTAGGATTGAGTGATCTCGACCATAATGTTTTGTAGCATATCTTTTGGGACGAAGAGAGGCGACCTTAACAAATTTTCCCGCAAATTTTTTGCAACATTACCCGCCATTACTATCAGTCATTTCCCACCAAAAGTTTTGGTGCCAAAACTTTAGAACGACAACAATCCGTTCTTTTTGTTTTCCCACCAATAATTTTAAACCAAAAGTGTTGGCGCCAAAACATTTAGGACAGCAACAATCACGAGGATGCTGTATGAATTGACTAAGGTAATTTGCTGAAAATGTGATATCTAGTCTGGTAACTGCGAGATATAATAGTCGACCAATGAGACGTCGATCAATACTGGCCTAGATTTTGTAATAGAGCACCTACAGTGGGAAGAATTTTCAGATGTTGTTCCATTAGAAAAATAGACGGTTTGGCATCTTGAAGATTGAAGTCTACAAGGATGTCGAGAATGTATTTACGTTGACATAAAAAATATCCAAGGGAGAGTGAGAAACTTCAATCTTGAGAAAATATTGAAGACGACCTAAGTTCTTGATGGAGAACTTAGATTTGAGTTGGATTTTAGAAAGGCAAAATTTCTGATTCATTATTGCACAGTGACGATGATATCATCAACGTAGACAAGAACAAAAATTGTGAATTGTTGGGAACACTAGATAAAAAGGGAATAATCGGCTCGTGATTGGGTGAACCCTTCCACTAAGAGGCTGGTGGAAAATTTATCAAACCATTGTCTGGAGGCTTGTTTAAGGCCATAAAATGATTTACTTTAACTTACAGACACAAGAATCTCCTTTCTTATTGAAACCAGATGAGATTTGCATGTAAACGGTTTCATGTAAATCATCTTGGAGAAAGACATTGTTAACATCAAGCTGATGGAAAATCCAACCAATTTGACGGCAACAAGAGATAACTAGACACGATCTGCAACTAGTTTGGCCACAGGTACGAAAGTATCATGAAAGTCAATCCCTTCTTGTTATGTAAACTCGTTTGCAACCAAGGGGGATTGGTACCTGTACGATGGTGCCATCAGCACGAAACTTGACATTGTAAATGCTATTGTAGGAAAGAGACTTTGAGAAAGCACTATCTATCTCATTGTACGGGTGATCCACAAAGAGGAGAATCATTCAGTGAGCTTACTTAGTCTAGTTCAAAAGAGAACTTAGCCTAGTTCAAGAGCGAGCACCAGCTTGAGTGCCATAGTGATAGAGAGCGATAACCAAGTCACCCAGTTTTCGAAGCAACTGGAATCACAAAGGACTTGATGAAAAACCCCGATATCTTCATTACTTCAAGATAGAGAACCAACCCATTCACTATAGTTGCTGCCATTGACTCACTTCCATATATAAAATGCTATAACAAGTTCGCTAAGGAGGTCTCGCTATCCACTCTACTAGGACTTCAGATTCAACAGACTTCAGACGGGATCTTCATCAGCCAAACCAAATATGCAAAGGAACTCATCAAGAAATTTGGTCTTGATTCAGCTAAAGGATTTGAGACTCCAATGTCTACCGATTGCCATCTTGACAAAGATGAGAAGGGAAAGTAAGAGAACATGACCAAGTATCGAAGAATCATAGGTTCACTTCTTTACCTTACTGCCAGTAGACCTGATATAATGTTTGCTGTTTGTGTTTGTGCTAGATTTTAGGCAGATCCAAAGGAATCACATTTGCTTGTTGCTAAACGTATCATCAGATATGTTTCAACCACTACAAATCTGGGTATCTGGTATTCAAAACGGAACAACTTCGATCTAGTTGGGTACTCAGATACAGACTATGCAGCATGCAAAGTTAACAGAAGAAGCACCAGTAGGACTTGTCAATTTCTTGGAAATAGACTTGTCTCATGGTCCTGCAAGAAGCAAGGATCAGTTGCAAACTCGACCACAGATGCAAAATACACTGCTGCCAGCAGCTGTTGCTCTCAACTAGTTTGGATGAAGCAGCAACTCGTGGACTACAACATCAAGACTGCAAATTGTCCCATTATGTGTGACAATACTTCTGCAATTCCAGTCTCAAAGAATCCAGTGATGCATTCAAAGACCAAGCACATTGATATCCGTTATCATTTCCTCAAGGATCATGTGGAAAAAGGTAACATCAGTTTGGAATATGTTCCAACTGAACATCAATTGGCTGATATTCCCACCAAGCCATTGGATGCTAACATGTTTTCTTATTTAAGGAGAAATCTTGGTATGATTGATCCTACAACTTAATCTTTATTTTTTATTTTTTAAGCTTTCTTTCATACCTACATACTTAGTTGCTACTAACTTTGCTCATAATATAGTTCAACCACTCTAAAACCAGGTTAGTATCTCAACTACTAGTTTTATTAAAGGGTAAAAGATTTTTTTGGGCAAAGGGGTCAAAAGTCACTTTTTAATTACTTTGAAAATATCTTAAGTTACTTGGCTGAGAGACACCCGTCACTCATCCAAAGCCCTTTTCACTAAAATGACAGTTCTTCTCCTTTAAATAGACTTTGAACTGCCATTTTCAAACCTTTTCGAACCCTCTCTCTCTCTCTCAGATTTTCTCTCTCTACTCAAACCCTCCTCTCTTCTCTGCAACTGCTTCCTCTCTCTCCGACTATTCTCTGCTTCTTATTCATTACAACAACAATGGTAAGCATTTCATCACTCATCGATTCACTATCTTATGATTTATGCTTATTATTTCTTCTTCTAAGTCATATTTCTTGAGAAATCCGAAAGGACGCTTTGCGTATCCTGACGGTTTCCGCCATTGTTGTTCATTTCAAAACCATGAAACTAATAGTTTTCTCTGTACTTTGGATACATATTTTTCTGCGAATCATCTGTTAATGTTTCTCTGTTTTTATCTCTTCAAACATTGAAGGGTTTCAATTTTTTTGTCTAAAAATTTTATTTTATTTCTTAAAAATGAAATCTTTAGTTGTTTGTTCTGATATCGAGAATAGCCCTAATTATTGAAAATGTCTTTTGTAGGTGAAATCATCTACAAAGTCCAATACCGGAAAGAACAAGGTGATTGACCCAGAAAACGTCATTCACCCTAGCCCCTCCGTCAATGTCCTTGGATTTCCTCTCTATCCAACTGCTCACGACATCATTCAGCCGCTGGAACCCAAGATGTACCTGCTCGGCATGTGCATTGACCTACAGACAGTTTGCACATTCGTTGTCGGAGCAAAAATATGTGACGACATGAACGAGTCCGGGATTCTCCCCCATTTCTGTCTCCACGACGACGACTACATCATCCTACTCGCTGAAGAGTTCTACCATCGAATGGAAATCAACCCCAAGATTTCGTCCGTCATTAGAGGATGGATTCATGGATTTCCTTTTTCTCTCTCTGCCAAAGTAATCTCCAAGGTTATTGGTGTCCACTACGGTGGAGACACGGAGCTATCGATTGCTGAGGCTGATAAAGCCTGGGAAGCAATGAGGGGAACCAACACTCCATGGGAACCTCAAGGAAAAATGCTGAGGAACGTCTTTCCACAGGACGTATATTGTTCCAATCATCTATTGGACAAATCTCTTCTGTTCAAGAATGGAGCCCATGACAACTTCACAGCTCAACAGCTCAACCTATCGAGCGCCAATCACCGGAGGACTCACCTCAACTACGGTGCTATCAACTTCAATGAGCTGCGCAACTACATCTCCAAAGTGAAGGAGAGTCCTTCCTTCAAGAGACCTTTTATCAGGCTCATTAACTCCCTACTAAGGGATACGCCTCATATCAAGTCTGCCGTTCTTAAACTTGTTAAAGTTTCTAAAGACAGACAGCCGACGACGACATTTTTCAATAAATACATTGAATGGGAGAACAGAAGGAGGCAGCAAAGAGGGCTACCAAACACTGCCGCTAATATGATAGCAGAGCCCACTCCTATGATGGTCACTCGATTTGACATGGAAGCATATGATAATGCCAGTGCTACTGTCCGTGTAGCCATAGACAGGTTCAAAAAGGTAACCTCTACTGCTGGCCATGACATCTATCAAGAGGCCAAAGACCTAGCCGAGGAATCAGAACACAATCTAAAACGGGCTAAGGTCGCCAAGGCAAGGAAGGCAGCTGGTTTCTCACCAGATGAGAGTGAGGTTCTGGATGACCTATTCGCCAAGGACAAAGCTTCTGTTTGTGCCAAGGCTAGAAAAGAAGCTAAAAAGATAGTGAAAAGCTTCAGGCAGATTGGATCCGGAAGGAATTAAAAGCCAATAGACGTGCAAAGTCTCCTGGCGCACAGCTCCTCTACCGCTGCTGGACAATCTTCTTCTCCTCCGCGTTCTCACCCTGAACCAACAACCTCCACTCCCCAGCCATCCCAAACCCCAAAACAAAAACCATCATCTGACCAACCCTCTCTTTCACCCAAGCCTAAACGTAGACGGCTTTGTAAAGGTCTACCGACCAAGCCACCAGCAGACCCTATCAACTCTGCCAATGAAGCTACTGGATCTCCTGTCCAGCCGCTGAGGCAGTGAAGGAAGTCTCCTAGCACCCAACCTTCTACCCCTTCTCAACCCAATCCTACTGAGTCATCTACTCAGAGGGAATCAATCCCTCCGGTGGAGCCTATCCCTCAGGAGGAGCCACCAACTCAGTAGGAGCCTACCAGATCACCCTCTCCCCCTCCTTCTCCATTCAACTACTCACCAAACCCTTCTATCCCATCTTTACCCCCTCGTAATCCATCCAACCCAACTACACCGTCCGAACGAAACCAGGCCACTCCCCACCAAACCAACCCTTCTTCACAATCAGAACCAAGCCAACCTATTCCCCTGATCCTAACCCCTTGGTTTCCACCCATCCTATCTTCTGCTGCCACAAAGTTCATCTTTGAACTTTCGTCGATAACATAACTTTTTCCCAAACCTGATCCCCCTCCCCCTAAACCAAAACCTACCTCTTTGAGACCAGAAGACATTTCCTATCCTCCCCCTTCCTTCTGGTTCTCAACTGAACCCCTACACAACCCTTCCGATATCTGTGATCATTCGGACACAGATATCAAAATACCCCCAACCCCTCCTCCCTCTCCCCCAAAGTCTAACTCATCTTCTACCCATACCTTTCCTACGCCCGACTCTTCTTCCTCCAACTTAGCCACTCCACCTCTCCAGCAGCCCTTTTGCCCTGTCACCTCTGCTGACGCCACCTTGTCTGTCGACATTAAGCACATTCACTTTGGTCACGACCCTTCTCCAACCCAACTGGCCAATTCAGAAATTCTCAACCGCCTGGACACCATTTACAACAAAATGGGAAAACTTACCAGCATCTCCACAGCTGCTGCTGAACTTGCAACTGCAACGTCCAAGGATGTCGACAAAAATGCCGCCATCCTTCACCAATTTCAAGAGGATGTGTGGACAAAGTTTGGAGAAATGCGGCACGAGTCCACTGACCTTAAAATCAACATGGAAGCTCAATGCAGCGAGTGCGTCAGACTCTGCTCTATTCTATTATGGCAGCTCTTCCACAACATAACTCTTCATCTGGGTCGCGGACGCCCTCCTATTCTAGAACTCAACGATCTCGCTCTCAACGCATCCCATGATCGAATCAATGCCGAGCGTGAACGTGATCTGGCCATCACGGAGGAGAGACAACTACGGTCTATGAACCTAACTCTAATGGAGGAGAACAATAGACTTTGTGAAGAACTTGACTACCGTTCTCGCTCCACCAGACAACCAACCTCTGCCGATGATGAATACACCAGAAGAGTTGAAGAACTCGAATGCCAACGAAGAGAAAGAGAAGCAGTTGACAGAGCAGACAAAGGAAAAAAGAAAAGGCCATGGTAGCTCATATTTTTATCCCTAATTCTTTGTACCTATCTTGTTTTTGAAAACTCTGTAAACATTAAACTCCTTGTTTGAAATACAGATGTTCTCTCTTTTCAAAAACTATATATTGTTTTAATTCTTGTTACTAATTCATATATCTGCTAAGAATTTTAAACATCCAGTTTAAATCTATTTTGAACTGTTTATTACTAATCCTTATGTTGTTCCTTCATCTCTTCTGTTTGTATGCACTTAGATTAGATTTTACACTTGAGGTGTTTTTTTTTTGATAGAGGCATGTCTGCATTTATAAAACTAAAATATTTTCTAACATGCTATTATCTATCCTAAAGTTTTCATAGCACTCACTTGTAAGTAATGATGACTAGATGCAAATAGGAGGAGATTGTTGTTTCTCATTGTATCTTGATTTGCATTTGTTCATTCATTACATTAGGTTCTATACTTAGTGGCTAATTGGGCTGCGTACCAGTTAGCGTGGCAACTGTGTATAGAACTTTGCCTTAGAATAGTTTTTCTAGACTTCACAGGTTCAGCGGAAGACTTCGACTGAAGGCTTCACCGGAAGACTTCAAGCAGCCTCCGGCATCTTTGTTCAGTCAAGATGACGTGTCCAAGACTTCCAGACTTCAAAGTTTAAATGGATTATTTAATTCAAGCCTAAATCAGTTTGAATTTGAATTAAATCATCTCCAGATCAACGCTGACTTCTCTGACACGTCCCTCCAGCTTTTCCGAAAAAGCATGAAGACTTTCGCCTCTTGAAAAGTGACAGAGCAGGTGAACAACCGACACATACAAACTGTACCAACTATTGCAGGTCTGCAACTCTGATTGCTCACCTGCCAGTTGCTACAAACAACTCTTTGCCATTCCATGCTCAGCATCAATGAAGACGAAATCGACAGACAGCTCTAGGCATTTAATGCATTCAACCTAATAGAGCTGTTACTCTCTTCTATGTGTTCAAAAAGTCTGATAACCACGCATATCCAAGAATTGATATCAATAGATATCTATCTCAAAACAACAGTATTCAATCTCTGCTGTTCTTTTCCTTGTGAAGATATCTATGACTTAAAATAACCTTTGAAATTACTGGTTGATTTTCAAAATGTTTTACAACAAGTAGTATTTCAAACATTCGATATCAATTCCAGAAATGTTTTCATAATTGGTATCAACTCCAAAAATGTCTTTTATTGTTCTAAGTTTTTAAAAAGAAATTTGGGAGATTGCCGAGGATTGTGTAGATGATTCAGAAAGCCCCGTACAATTATCTTCTAGAAACAAAGAACACAAATTCTCTTACTATTTTTGAAAAACATATTTTACATTTTTGAAATACTTCTTCAAAAATTTGATTTAAATTCTAACAATTTCTAAAGATTTGAGAGATTGCTGAGGATTGTGTAGATGATTCAGAATGCCTCGTAAATCATCTTCTGAAAATTTTAGAATCTCAAAAACATATCACAATTCTTCCAAGGTTTGTATTTTAAACTTGTATTATTTTTCAAAAAGTCATTAATATCAACACAGTTTTTTTTTCTTCTCTTTATCCAGTACTCTCTACCATCATTGATATCTAAAATCTGGATACTGAGATACCTCGTTTTAAGTCACAATCTGTATCGAAATCATTGCCAAGAATGACTTAATGCCGAAATCATGAATCGCCGCCTTTCCAGATAAATGTCCATTCATATTTTACATCTAGGGACTTGATTACCTCGTCGCAATGTATTCTAGTCATTACAGCTCTTCAATGGACAACCAATCAAAGATTCTTGGTGAGTATGTTCTTCCTTTATAAATCCTCTAAAAAATACTAATTCTTAATTTTTCCTAACTAAGACTTCCCAACAATTGATTGATCTGATATCGTCAATCGGTATCTTATTCACTACCAGTATATTTCTTCTACAATCAAAAAACTTATCATGGCCACTTCATCTTCTTCAAGCGTTACAAGTCGATTTGTTCCACCAGAATCGCCTTTCGTGACCAGAATAGGCTCTCACTCATATATCCTAGGTCGTACGATTCAAGGAGAACAATTTCTCATCGACAACACTGTTGGAGGAAAGATTATCGATCTTCTCCACAGCTCTGGACTAGTCTCGCTCTTTTCATTTCGTGAAGAATTCTACAGCCTTAGGTTAGTTGATGAATTCTACTCTAGGATGATATTGGCAAGAGATGGTAACCACTTCTTTGGTCGCATTCGAGGTACCGATGTCGTCCTCAGTGCCGAGAGCTTGTCTCGCGTCTTCCATATTCCTTCTTTTGGACCCAACGCTCTCGATGATTCCATTCTTAATGAATCATGGCTTCTACGAACTGGCTACACTTCTCGAGATGACTAAATTACATGGGACATTGACAACTATCCCTTAGACATGTACTGTATTGGCGAAATCCTGGGTCGATGTCTTCTCTTTCATGAAGCAGGCTCACGTAGTGACACCAGAAGACTTTGGAACTTCATCATGCTGTTCTCGATTCTCATACCATCAACTGGTTCGAAGTCATCTTCTCTCTCATATGCCAATCTATCCTGCGAAGACATACGAATGGTCTCTGCATTAGAAATTATGCAAGAATTATCAGTCACTTTCTTTGCTCTTTTCAAGACATTCGCTCATCAGTCCATGAAGATGAACTTCTTCCTATCACTGGAAATCTGCTGATAACTCGAGAGTTATTCGGCAATCGTAGTTTCTCTGATCATAATAGATAATATACTTTATAGTCTAGTACTGGTAGCTTCGGGGATTTCAACTAGGTTGTATTTTGATATTTTCTCAATTGGTATTCTTTCTCCCTCTGCTATGAATTCCAGCATCTTCCATGTCTACTATGTTTTTTCCTCTCCTATTCTTCCTCTACTCTCCTATTTTTGCTTGCAACCATTAAGGAGGAGAAGTATTATGACATATTTATGCCATAAGAATTTTGGAGGAGAAGTATTATGACATATTGATGTCATACGATATTAAGGAGGAGAATTTTGACAAATTCTTTTGAACCCTTTCATTTAGGAGGAAATATGTGACATAGAAGACCGCACTTCCTTAGGAGGAGAGTCAAAGGAAGACACACATAATGTGAAAAATTCACCCTAAGCTGATTCTTTGTGAATCATGCTCAGCCTTTGTGGCACTTCTGTTGAAAAATATGCTTGAAACAACAATTCTCTGTTGAGTCTTTTCTTCAACAGAACCATAAAACTTTTTCAAATGATATCACGAGTAATCCTTATTGAAAAACCTTCAAACAAAAAATTATGCTTAAGGATTTGCTACTCTTGCTTGCCAAAACATTCTTTCAACATATAAAAATCTATGTGCAAGTAAGAACCCTAAAACCTTTTAGATCCTGTTCAAACATCTTTTAAAATACTCTAAGTGATCTAAATTGTTTTTACTATTGCTTTACCCGTTCAAAACTTTGATTTATCGAGTCTATAATAACAATAGTAGACTATACAAATGTCATCGCTCCTGTAATTATCAACATAAGACATGTCTTGTGATAAAATGATTATTCATTGTAGGCATGTTATTACTATGTCTTGATAAATGCTTCAGTGCTTTGTATATGTCTTCTTGTAATGGTTCCAAGCAAATATGAGGAGATTGTTGGAATTTACTTCTTGATAATTTACTTATCACCTTGCATATTATATATATATATATGATTTGCTTGTTCCCATTACAATGAATCATCACGAGTGGCTAGCTCAAAAGGTCTGCGTACCGGTTAGCATGACAACCCGTGTGACATCACATAGGTCTTAGATTAGGTGTGACCTGATCTAGTCCTACCTTCCTACATGATGAGCAAACAGACTAGCACTTTATATGCACCAAGCACCAGCAGACATGCGATAGTATCAATAGTCTTCAACAAACTCGTCACCAGTAGACTTGTCATATGTACTAAAGGACACTTTGAAGATTCGTCACTAGTAGACGTGCTACAGTGACAAAGTTTCTCAAAGGACTCATCACCAGCAGACCTATCGTGTGTATCGCATAATACCTTGAAGACTTACCACCAGCAGACTTGCTATGGTTTGAATGTTCACAGCATATCCAGCAGCCTTTTTCTACAAAAGACTCATACATCAGAATTGAACTTCTTACCAGCAGACTTGGCTCTGCACGTGCTACAAGGAGACAAGATTGCAGCAAATCGAAACAAGACAAATACGTTAAGCTTCAATGTTATTCAAATCTTCATGAAGTCGGACACTGCAAGACTTTCTCGCCTTCCTAGTCACGTGGTCTGAAATAGTCAAAAGAATCTACTTTATCAGACAGATCACCTGACAGTGCATCAATAAATCAGACTTATCCTTTAGCGACTTATCATACAGTCTGACAGGGTAATAGTTCAAAGATCTAAAGAATGAAGTCTTTTATCCAACAATTAAATATCTTCTGAACAACATCTTTATCCATCAGTTATCAAGACAAATCATTCAATGGATACAAAATCTATCAGCAGATCTCAACGATCAAAGTTCCCGGTCTTTATAAAAAAATCTACCCTTCTTCTTCAAGAATATCATCGAGCGTGTTTGAAGAATTAAAAACACACACCTGCAACAAGAACTTCAAAGAAGCTGCAAGATCTACAAGAGATCGTCTTCACCAACGAATCTCAGATCTTCACAGAAGATTGCAGTGAACTTACCCTGACCTTAGTAAATCACTCTCTATGGATTGCTAGGAAGAAAAGGTCGAAGAAGAAGAGAGAGCGAGATCAGAAACTTCAAAAGACAGAGATCATCGTCTTGGTCAAGAATCCAGTTCTTGATTTGAGTTCTTCACCCTTCTTCGAAGAACTCAGCCTTTAGCTAAGCTTCAGGATCCCATTCCTAAAGCTAGAGGTCAAGCTCTTGGATCGTTCTATAGATAGATTTCATATGGTATCCAAGGAAGATGAAGAGCTGTCTGTAGATATTGCATTCATATCTTCAGATTTGTGTTCCTATACAAATGCTATCGATTGTGCAATAATCACTCATCATGGAAGGTCGAGTGCTCAACACTCAATCGTTCAGATAATCTTTATCTGAACGACCTTGAAAATTCTCTTCTCATATTAGTTTCTCGTTCTTGTCTCCTATTGCCCTTTTTACTTAAGAATTTGGTTACAAATAATTAAGTAAAGATTAAGGCTTGAAAGGATGAGGACAAAAACTTTACATATAGTATTTAGGCTGATGTAATATGTAATTTATCCATGAATAAATTCAGATGTTCTTTCAAATCATTTATCTTTCAGTCTTTACTTCTCTATGAGCCTTTATAAATTGTTTTATCATTTGAAAAGCTATTCTCTAATGATTTCCTAAAATCTGCATTTGAAGAAGAATTAAGTGTGATGTTATTCTGATCATAAATTCATGTACAGACCACTTAAGACTTCTCTAAATCTAAGCCTTTATATTTCCGCTGCTTAAACTCTTCTAAACAGGCTTTTGATTTTCAGACAGTTCACCAGCAGGGTTGACAACTCTGCTAAGAGCAACTCTGCTGTTCAGTACTACCAACAGATTTGCTCAACATGTTAACTGCATATGCCATTAAAACCTACGCTTTGATCGTAACGAAAAGAAAAGTTTTAAAATGTCATCATAGACTATTCACCCCCCTTTAGCCTATTTGAGCATCATTGTGGACCAACAAAGATTTATCAAAATGTGGTGAGGTGACACAACCATAGTGTTCCTCACCAGTTTTCAATATATATATACTAGATCTTCATGCCCGTGTCTATGGCACGGTGCCAGTATATTTGATTTCGTAAATTGAAATGACATTGTCTAAATAGAATGTGGGATTTAAAAAAATGTTACAGTTGAGGGGTACATTGCTTCAAATGATAGTTGAGGGATATTGATGTTTTATAAGGGGTGACTGTTCAGAAGATTAATCGCAGGGTGTGCCTTTGTAATATAAAGATAAAACGTAGGGAGAAGAAAAAATGAGTAAGTGTGGGTCGCCCGGCGTGCGCCCGCGCCCCGCGCGCCCTTGGATAAGGGTGTGTGTACGTGCGGATGCAGGACACCACTGCTCTCATTCCATCCTCCCTTGTTTAGGGGAAAACGAAATTAAAAGTGCGAGAGGAGTGCTGTCTAAAATAGCACGTTGGAATGCGCCTCGGTTGACTTTAGTGAATTTTTGGTCCAATATGGGAGCTTTGGGTTTCCCGCATCAAGTTATCTCTTGTTTAGGGGATACCAGGATATGTGAATACATCACCCTTTCATTCTCATTCTCTCTTTTTTAGGGAAAAACAGAAAAGTGCAAAAAAGGATGTTGCGAGGCCCCACTATGGATTTTATGAAAATAGCCTTATGGCCTATTTCGAATCACTATGGGTACTTTGGGTTTCCTGCATCAAGTTATCCCTTGTTTAGGGGATACCAGGATATAGGAATGCATCACCCTTTCATTCTCATTCTCCCTTTTTTAGGGGAAAACGGAAAAGTGCAAGAAAGGAGTGTTGCGACGCCCCACTAGATCCAAAATGTTTTATAGATTCGCCATCTTTATTTTAAGGCAAAAATAAAGTAAAACCAAAAGAAAAGAAAAACCAGAGATTGCAAAACGGGTTCGGAGGCTAAGTTACGAGTTGGGAAGGTGCTAGGCACCCAACTCGCCCTTTCCGTCTCAAAAGCGGTTTTTGGCTAAAGTATGCTTTTTGTTATATTTATTTAGCAAATAAACAAAGCATTAAATGACAGGAAAATAAAAGCAAACACATCCGCGGCTACATTATTTACGGACTTGCAGCCGTCTCCTTACAATAATTACAGATATATTTAAAAATATTTGGCCATTATAACGGCTCTTTTACATAGTATTTTCTAACTAAATCCGGGCAGCACAACGGCTTATATTTTCTACATTGGGCCGGATTTAAAGAATAACTTTTATAAAAATAACGCCCTTAAAGGCTATTACCTTTTAGAGCGGAGGGTGCTCGCTCTGTCCTTCTTGGGAGAAGGAGACTTTTATGCTGCTGTTGCTGTGATTTGGGCAGAGTGACGGCTTATTTTAGTGGTTTTGGCTCGCTCACTTGGGCAGAGTGACGGCTTATTTTTGGTGGTTTTGGCCTATCTAGTTGGGCGGAATAACGGCTTACTTTTGGTGATTTCAGCCTATTTACTTGCGCAGAGTAACGGCTTACTTTATGGTTTTTGGGCCGGGGAAATAAGGTGGATACCTAACTAAAGGGCTAGGGATCACTTTAACCGGTGGGTTTTTGGTTTGGTGGAGTTTTGGCAGGGTTTCAAGGCTTTATAGGCTGACCACTCCCTATCTCACTTCACTCACTACTTTCTCAGTGTTAGGACGACGCAGAGAAATTTTATCGGCGTTTCTCTCGATCTCTTTCCGGGGTTCTGAAGTGAGCCCCCAATGCCTCTATTTATAGCTGGAGGAGAGGACACATCGGGGATAACAAATTCTCTCTGTGCGTTTAAATCCTTTGTACACCGTGCTTCCGATCTTGCACAATGCGTTAACTGGGAGGGCTCCTGTAGTTAGCTGGGCGCGGATACAAGGCCTTCATGGCGCGGCGCTAGAGGCCCCTTTTGGCCGCGCCATGCCACTATTCAACTTCCAAAATTTTAACTTTTATCCCTCGCATTTTACTGTTTCGCGCATCCTGCTTTGCCTTTTGCATTTTTAACTCCTGTAACTTGACATTTGTTAAGTTTAAACAGTTCTTGATATCACATGCCAGAGTCACACATCAGGGGTACGAAATTGGGGTGTCTACAAAGCCCCTTAACGATGGAGTCTACGGGTAACCCGAGGCTTACTGAGTAGACGAACATCGTTGATAAACAATAGACTCTCCAATTTCGTTCAATTAAAATAGGAGAGGAATGCAACAGGTAATAGTTATAATGCAACAGTTTATAATGCTAACTAAACTCCATAGCCTAGAAAAATTTAGTCGGTTATAGCATGTTATCGTAGTTTTTAAGCAGATATGCAATGAAATGCTCTAATGGTCGGACCTACTAGTGTAGGCTGCCTACGTATCCCTTAATAAAGGAACTCAGACCAAAACGTAGTTCAGGCCAAAACCTAAACTATCACTCGTGCAATGGTCGTGCCTAACGAAATAGGCTGCTTACGTATCCTTATACAAGGAATCAGATCGAAACGTAGTTCACTCTGCCGAGGATCAAATGCTGCGGTGCAAGTGCTGCAATGCTAAATGAACAAGTGCTGCAAAGCTTTATCAAATGAGTGTTGTAAAGGTAATTATAAAGTGTTGTGATGTTCATGTCTACCGAAATAGACTGCCTACGTATCCTTAGCCAAGGAATCAGACCAATCGTAGTTCGTCTGCTGTTGTGCGGCATGAAATGTCTCCTCAGGAACGCTGCCTTCGTCGGAGAACAAAACCTTTTCCTCTGATCCGGGGTTGTGTGCCCCTTAAAAGAAAGTTTTCCAACACAACGATTGATGTCTGGAATTCAATGTCTCCTCAGGAAATAAGCCTTCATTGGAGGACAAAGTCTTTCCCTTGCCCCGGGGTTGCCTGCCCCGTTAGGAAAGTCTTCCAAACATCATACAAATGCACAGAAAAGGAAAATACCTTCCTTTTCTTACCCTTGCCGTGCCTTTGCGGCAAATTGCTGTAATCGCTTTCTTGTCTTCTTCTTTGCTTTATCGCTCTTCTTTGCACTTTGGCGAGATTTTTCTTTTGTTGCAGTTCCAGCCTTTGCTGGAAAATCTTTTCCACTGTTCCGCTATATTTTCGGCTTTAGCTGGAAAATCTTTCTTGATGTCTTTGCATTTTCCTTTCTTTGCTCTTTCTAACCTCGGTTAGAAATTTCCTTTCCTTCCGCATCTTTTGGTTCTAGTGAATTCTCTTTCTTTCTTCTTGCTCTTTTTTTCTTTTTCTTCATTTTCTAGCTAGCCGGTCAAATTTAAAATTTCTTCTTCTTGCCGCCGCATTTTCTTATGTTGCATGTACTCATACATTTTTTCTTCTCTTTTCTTGTACATGCATTTTCCCTCTCTCGATTTTTTTCTTTTCTTTTCTTTTTTCCCTTTTTCTTTTTTTTTTTCTTCGCATGCTTGCCATTTCTCTTCATTTGCACGCTTATTATTTGTTTATTTTATTTTGATCCTCTATTTTTTCTTTTTTTTTTAAATCTCATTCCTTCTTTTTTTTTCTTTCTTTTTTTTTATTATTCTTACCTTTGCCGCCTGAATTTCCAGGCTTTTCTGCTTATTTTGCGGTGATCTGCTGGGGATATCACTTATCCCTTGCCTTTGGATGGATGACCGGTCGAATTTGGTTAACAAAATTACTCGTTAACTCTTCGTTAAGCTTTGGGGCCATTTTGCAACTTTTGGAATTTGGGGACTTAAGTGTCGCAGCCTTCAAACTTTGGAGGGGAAAAAGGAAAAAAAAATCATTTTTACTCCCATTATTAGTGACGGATTTTGAGAGAGAGAGGAGGGGAGCTACTGCTCCTTCTCTTCTTCATTTTCTTCCTTCAACATTTCTTCCGACGCCATTGCTGCCTGTTTTTATTTCTTCTCCATTTTTGCTCATTTTCTCATTTTTCTTCGCCCCTTTTTGTGTTTTCTAGCAGATGGCTTCTTCATCGCTTAATCCGGAAGGGAAGGCTCCTATGCACCTGTGACCGGCAAAGGAGGAAGGAATTTTCTCCTTTGATCCTGAATAAAATCAAGTACCGATATTCTAAGGATGACCACTACTAGAAACCGTGCCTTTCACGACCGGCGGAAAAAATTTTCGTAAATTAAGCTGATTAGCGACGGAAATTTATCAATCCATTTGAATTGAACATCAACCACGGAATTGAGCATCACGAATTTTTTCGTCAAGGTCACTTAGCTTAATTAATTGAGCATCAACGACGGAATTGAACATCGCTGATTTTAATTTGTCAAGACGGAATTTTCCGCTGCTTTAAGGTCAAATTAAATTCGCGCCAAAGGTCACCTTTAGCGACGGAAACTTCCGCCGCCGAATATAAATTGTAAATTAAATTCTAATGAATTATAAAATATCATTAATATTTGAAATTAAATTAAATTAATATTTGAAATGTTAATTTAATGATTGATAAAATATCAATAATATTTCAAAATTAAATTAAATTAATATTTCAAATGGTAATTTAATAATATAATATCAATAATTAAAATGATTAGCATCAATATAATTACAAAAATTAAAACATTCACATTACAACTTAACTTAACTTAAATATCAATAATATTAAATTTAACATTTCAATAATTTAATATTTCAAATATTAAATTAAACTAATATTTGAAATGTTAATTTAATGAATGATAAAATATCAATAATATTTGAAATTAAATTGAAATTAAATTAAATTAATATTTGAAATGTTAATTTAATAATATAATCAATAATTAAAATGATTAGCATCAATATAATTACAAAAAATTAAAACATTCACATTACAACTTAATTTAACTTAACTTAATTTAACTTAACGTAACGTGAACATAATTCACGTGAACAACTTAATACTTAACTTTAACTAACGCAACCTAACTTTAACGTAACTTAACTTAACGTAACATAACGTAACTTAACGTAACATAACGTAACATAACGTAATGTAACGTAACATAACTTAACGTAACGTAACGTAATGTAACTTAATGTAACGTAACGTAATGTAACTTAACTTAACTTAACTCAACTTAACTTAACTTAACGTAACATAACATAACATAACATAACTTAACTTAACATAAGTTAACTTAACGTAACTTAACATGAAAACACGCTACGCCTATTGGCGAAATATAATGGACACACAACCATTATAACATGAAAAACACGCTAAGCCTATTGGCGAAATTGTATAATGGACTTTATGGACTATTATAACACGAAAACACGCGTTACTTAATTATTGACCTAAATGGTATAATGGAGTAACGATGGACCATTAACATGAAAAAACGCTACGCCTATTGACGCAATAATAATTTATGAACCATTATAACATGAAAACACATTTAATATTGATTTAAATGTTATAATGGACTACGATGGACCATTATAATGAAACACGCTTACGCCTATTGATCCTTAAATGTTATATTGGAACACGATGGACCATTAAAACATGAAACACGATACTCCTATTGGCAAAATGGTATAATGGTATAACATGAAACACGATACGTCTATTAACTTAACTTGAATTAACTTAACTTAACTTAACTTAACTTAACTTAACTTAGCTTAACGTAACTTAACTCAACTTAACGTAACGTAACTTAACTTAACTTTAACGAACGTAACTTAACTTAATTAACTTAACTTATCTAACTTTAACTTAACTTAGCTTAACTTAACTAACTTAATCCTAACTTCAATCTAACTTAACTTAACTCCTTAACGCAACTTAACGTAACTAACTTAACTAATTCAAATTTTTAACTTGGGCTTAACTTAACTCCTAATTCTAATTCAAATTTAACTCTAACTTAACTTTTAACTTAACTTAACTTTAAACTTAACTTAACTTAACTTAACTTAACTTACTTAACTTAACTTAACTTAACTTAACTTAACTTAACTTAAGGTAACTTAACGTAAATTAACTTAACTTAACTTAACTTAACTTAACTTAGCTTAACTTAACTTATCTTCGTTTAACATAACTTGACTTAACTTAACTTAACTTAACTTAACGTAACTTAACTTAACTTAGCTTAACTTAACTTAACTTAACTTAGCTTAACGTAAATTTAACTTTAATTCCTTAATTTGACATAAGTTAACTTAAATCTTAATTCTAACCATGTAATCAACTTAATCCAATCTATTCTTTACTTAATTTTAATCTTAAGCACTTAACGAACTTAACTTAACTTAACTTAATTAACTTAACTCAACTTAACGTAACGTAACTTAAATTACCTCACGCAATGCAACTTAACTTAACTTAACTTAACTTAACTTAACTTATAATCAACCAACTTAACTTAACTTAACTTAACGCAACTTTAACTTATAATCTTAATCAACTTAGCTTAACCTTAACTTAGCTTAACGTGAACTTAACTTAACTTAACTTGACTTAACTTAACTTAACGTAACTTAATTTAAATTAACTTAACTTAGCTTAACTTAACTTAACTTAGCTTAAATTAACTTAACTTAACGTAACTTAACTTAACTTACCTTAACTTAACTTTAACGTAACTAAACGTAACTTTAACTTAACTTAACTTAACTTAACTTAGCTTTAACGTAACTTAACTTAACTTAACTTAAACTTAGGGCTTAACTTAGCTAACTTTCTCCTTAACTTAACTTAACTTAACTTAACGTAACTTAACTTAACTTAACTTAACTTAGTTAAATAACCCAATTTAACTTAACTTAACTTAACTTAACTTAACTTAACTTAACTTAACTTAACTTAACTTAACTTAACTTAATTAAAAGCTAACTTAACTTAACTTAAATTTTAACTTAATAACTTAACTTAACTCACTTAACTTTACTTAACTTAACTTAACGTAACTTAACTCAACTTAACTTAACTTAACTTAACTTAACTTTTTACCAACGCAGAATCCTAACTTAACTTAATCCTTTACTTAACTTTAACTTAAATCTTGGAACTTAGAATAACTTAACTTAAATTACTTAATTTTAATCCTAACTAACTTAACTTAAATTTTGTTAACCTAGCTTAACTTAACTTAACTTTAGCTTAACGCAACTTTAACTTAACTAACTAACTTAACTTAACTTAACTTAACTCTTATCCTAACTTAATTTAACTTAACTTAATCCTAACATGAAAAACATGCTGCCTATTGGCATAAATGGTATAATAATACGATGGACTTTTAATACAAAACACTGTGCTAAGCCTGATTGATCTAAATTTATAATGGAATTACATGGACCATTATAACAAGAAAAAATTACTTCTATTGACGAAATGTTATATTGAATATTTGCATGGACCATTATAATATAAACAATAAATTTATGCTTATCATGAATGTTATAACTTAAATTTTAATATAACGTGAACTTAACGTAACGTAGTTAACCTTAACTTAACGTAGTGTAACTTAACGTAACGCAACGCAACTTAACTTAACTTATGTAACTTAACGCAACGCAGTTAACCAATTAACTTAATGTAAACGCGAACGCAACGTAACTTGCAACTTAACTTATCCCTTAACTTAACGCAACGTGAACGAACTTAACTTAACTTACTAACGGAAAATATCATTTCAACCTATTATAACGTAACTCTAATGTACCCACCTAACTTATGTAACTTAATGTAACGTAAGCAACTTAACAGTAAGTTAATCTTAACTCATCTAATGAATCTAACTCAACGCAAAGTAAGTTAATCTATTCTAACGCAAGTTTTAACTTAACGCAACGCAACGCAACTTAATGTAACGTAACTTAACGTGACTAACTTAAC
>CM028378.1:104939000-104982478 GCA_013146195.2 Codonopsis lanceolata | reverse complement strand
AGTGGTAAGAAAATGACTATGTTCAATCATTCAACAGCTTGTACATCACGCTTGGTAATCCTAATCCTACTAATTCACCAACCGAGGATGAACTTACGAAAGAAGATGCTTGAACGAGAAATCATGTTCAAGCTTGACTCCAACCCAACATGAGTTGACATGAGTTGAGCTTTTAAACAAACCGAAATGGGTTGGCTTCTTAACGACTTGTTACACCATTTACATTCAAAGTCAAATAACAACATTTTACTTATATTATATGTACATTTATGTTGATCAACTTAGATATGTAATCATTGTGTTTGAATTTTAATAGACTAATGAAAGATATGGCATTCGCTTCTCACAAGTTACACTGGCAGTGTCATTATTTAGGTAAAAAGCAAACATAGCCTTTACCAAAAATGATAAAGGTGCGATTCACTTCCGCTTGTGACATTTCAGTGATTTTCTTTCTGCTCCATTCATGTCACAAAGCTTACCTTATTACCTCATGATCTAATCCGGGTATCGTGTATTGTCTATGAAGTCTGTGATGAGATATCCTCATGGTCATAAAGAAAAGAAACAAAACGTAAAACGGAAGCCTATTTCGAGGTTAAAACTGAAGGGTCTTTTACGCTTCAAGTCCGTAACAAGACCCACAAATAGAAATGGGTCGAAGACATTAAAAATATTACGAGGAAACAACCGCCTAAGAGATGGGCATTCATTGATATTTCCAAATCTTAACAAGAGCTTTTGACTAGTTTGTGCTTATAATAATAGTTCAAGAGAGGGAAGATCGATCTCGACCTTGTTCTCAGAAGATGATTCACCATGTGATATTTGCACTACGCATGTAAGCCGTCTTGAATGCACGCCATGATGGTGCCCGCCTTGTCTCGGTTTTTAGTTTAGCTTCTTGTCCTTTTATACTTTTACTGCAACTTAAATATAAACAAAGGTTAGAAATGAAGATTGATACTTCTATAGAAAAGAGAATAATTAAATTTCTTATGTTAGCAAGGAATACCTCTATTTATGGGGAACAAAATAGATCAAGGACTACAGCTTCGTTGAAAGTAACCCTTTTCTCTTGGAAGATAGTTCATGCGACTATCAGAATGGGAGACAACTTAAGAAGAAGAAATCTTCAAATGCACGTGTAAGAAAGATGAGGATAATCTTACTCATTCGATGTTAAATTTTCATATGGGAAAGTCATTGTTACATAGCTTATTATTGAGTTGGTCTTTATATCACGTATGAAAAGGAAAACTCAAGCATCACAAGGCACAAGAACAATAAAACAGTTGATAGTAAGAAGGGTCTGCTATGGATAAATTTGGTTATATTTAACTAATTTGGAAAGAAGCTGAATTAAAAAAGAAGAAGAAGGAAGCTGAATAGTCTTGTTGAATTAGGATTCCAGAAGACAGAGTGCAGAGTTGATTGCAAGAACAAAATCCTAGTACAACTCGGCTCAGCCATTGTCAAAACAAATAAAGAAGTTTCAACTAGCAATCATTCCTAGATTCAAGTTTTAACCATATATTCAGACATAGATTTGAAATTACTTCAGAATAATAGTTACACGCTAACACTAAACACATTACAATTTCATATTCTCTTGTCTAATAAGTATCATGAAAAGAAAAGGACTGGATGTCTATAGAAACTCTTACAGTATTGAAGGATCTTTTATCCACCACCAAACCTCTTAGAATGACCGAGACCATTCAAGAATCACATGATATAAATATTCTTCAAACACATATAACGATCGAGAAAAACCTTACAAACACTGATTTATGATCCCGAAACACTTCACCCTTTCCTTTTCCCTCCTATCGTGAAGGTTTGGAACTATACAAACTGCCAGCTCCCTAAATACCAATCAATATATATGGATTACAAAGCTAAGAAAACTGACCTAAGCAAACAAGTCCAAAATTTCTATGAAATCATTAAAAACATAAGAATGCACATCTAATCATACCTACATGTCAAAAATTTCAAAAAAAAAAATTGTTCACGTATAGGCATGACAACTGAGTAGTGTTATAGATGGTATCTTTCTAAACTCAAATACTTGGCATAGAGAAAATTATAGCCATAACAACTCCACATAAAATCAACCAAATTGAAATTTCTGCGGTAGACAACACCCCAATCTCGTATGCTATATTTTAGAGAACCCCACCTACTTAGCTATTGGAATTTCAATCTCATAATTGCTTGAATCTGTTTTGTGACAGGGAATGCCCTACCATCCGTTACAAAGAGACAGAAGTCACGGTGTGTCAACCTTTACTATTCAACCTAGTTCATTCGATCAGGTAATTGATGTTTTTTTCCTATACATATAAACTTACACAAATGTGCACATACATCGATATAACTTGAACTCTCTATGAATTAGAAACTTTGTATACATATGTAACTTCATCAGAAAGCTCAGTTTTTGTTTAACTTTGGAGTTCTTGTCAAATCATATCTTCACGTTTAAGGTGTACTGGATATGTTTTGGTCAACCTTTCACATTTGAGGCATACTGTATATAATCAGGTCATTACATACTAATTCTAAGACAGATTGGTTAGGTCATTACATTTAGCACCATTTCTCTCAAGGAAGAAAGATATGGAAGTAATGAAATTCAGCTCTTTGTCCCTATTTTCTTAGTTCAACAAGTTCTGAATCCAGATATACCTTCATTGTGCACAGGGAACTCAAGCAGAAACTAGTCCTGAGCATAGTTTTTGATACACATGTGATCCTAGCTCATCTTATGACATTAACAAACTTGAAAATCAAGACACGAAAAAATGATATAAGTGTATACCAACACAAGAGAATCAAACTCCAAGAAGATCCAATCACAGACAGCCCAACAACCATAACTCCTGAAAGCGCAAGTAATACCTGAAATTTGAACCACTATAAAGATAAACAAAATGTAAAGAGAATCAAACTCCATCAAGATAAAGAGACCCAATTGTTTCCTCATTCGGCCTACTTCATGTTGGCTATCAAAATCTACAAGAAAAAAACATTCGTGATCTGTTGTGCAATTTCTTTTTTGAGAATCTCGACCTGACAAGCAACAAAATTTATATGCATCAATGCAAGGAATTATCAACGAAAGACAATCAAGCATATCACCTACTTCTCAAGTTCATCAGTTCGTGCATGAGCCTTACCCACTTGCTCCTTAGCATGAACAGATCCTTTTCCCTAAAAAGAAGCATTAAAGATACAAGAAAAGCAATTAGTTAATGGATCAAGACATGCAAAGAAAGGTTTTTATTGAACAGAAACCAAGACATGCATTTTGTATATTTTATACTCTGTTGCAGAAGTAGAATTCTTATAATTACAGCTAGCACTATAAACGAGACGAGCCCGAACCAGAACTGCCTCAATTGCTACTTACACAAGAAGCATATTCTATTAATTCCATTCATATTACTTATCAAAAAAATTTTAATTCCATTGATATGATGGTGTGCTTAATCTACCAAGAAAAACAAGCATATACATATAACTTTGCTCTCAATTAGAAAGGTATTTACCTCACAAATGTTTTGGTATATTAGTGATTTAAATCCAGACAATCCTGATTAGTACTTTCCAATCGATCATGGTATACTCTGCCAAAACTCATTCGCCTACGAGATAATCTGCTCCAAAGTTATTGGTTGCAACTGCCAATTTACAAAATGTAAATGTGTGTGCCGCAATATGACCGGATCCTCCATCTTTTGAAGCTTCCTTACTTATATCTAGTAAAGACTTTACCTTGGATTTGTTTGAGAGTAAAAAAAAAGAAAAAAATGCATAAAGAAAACTAACTAAACCACACAATTCAAAAGCAAAAGGGTAAATAATAATCCAAGAGTTAGATGAATAAGAAGCTTACATTTTCATAAAAATATGAGTTTTAGGCTTTTCTACCTTAGGAAAAGCACAACATCTCCACAAACAAGCTTCTTCTTATTGACAAAAGCACTCAAACCTGTAGTTAGGAAATGTCTCCTAGGCTGGCCTGCTCTAACAAAAAGGCAAGACAACATCTTGGAGCATAAGTCAAAGCAAAATACTCATCAGAATACCTTAAGTAGCAAATCTAACATAAAAGCATTTTAATTACCACGATAGATATTTCGGAACCTCCATTCAACTCCATGAAAATCTTTGGATAGAAGCTCCTGGGAAGGTCTCTGTTGTTTATAATCCTACATTGAAAATCCAGAAAAAATTAGGATTCTGATCAACTGCAAATTGACTGCTAGAACATATAGGTATAGAATTCCAAAATAGCTCAGATAATGAGATGAATTCTCAATTAACTTAAGCTAAACTAAAAGGCTTTAGAGAAAAATGTAGCAGGATTACCAGGGGATGAAAGTAGTCCTCAGCAGGATTACCAGATGGATTAATCAAAGGAACCATGATTGAAATGTAAAGTTCAAACTGTGAATCTTTTTTTTTTTTTTTGTAAATATGTGAATCATATTATTTTAACTACAATTACGGGAAGCTAAATCATCTATATGAGAGTGACTTTGAAGGAGAAATTACCACTAAAACTAGGCATTCAGATCTCTGACACCCCCAAAACATTTCTTTGTAAAAATATTAGGTCACTTCTGGGCCCTCTCTCTCTCTCTCTCTCTCTCTATCACACACACACACATACTTCACACTTAGAATAAATATAATGTGGGCTAGCTGATTCAATAGGGGAAAACTTCACATGTACCACTAGTTCTTATGTTCTTACTCTCTTCCTTAATGTACAGTTTGCTCCGTAAGCTCTCTCTTTGTTCAAATTAATTTAGGTTAATTAAAAAGTTCATCAAATTGTACAATAATATTAATTATCCGATGAAATTAATCACTAGCGTCTTGTACCTTTTACTTTCACTTATGGTAACTTTGATCTTCTCCAAAGTAGTTATACGAGTGATAGATGGATGCGCAAGATTCACGTTGCCAAATGCCAAAATTGGGAGTGGCTTTTAGGGGTTAAAGAGAGTCATTGGAGAGTCAATGTAAGTTAATAACGAGTGGCTGGCATATCTGGATAGAGGGAAGGAGGATAGCTAACTTTTATGTGTATATGCAGCTCATATATCACCTTATAACAAATTAAATAATGATTAATAATACTATATACATAGCCCAGCCCCCCTCCCCCCATGGATGTTACTATAATCATACATATATAATATATTAAATTTAGTCCCACTTATCCTATCCACCTTCATAGATAGGTACTGTCTCTGCAGAATCCTGAATTAACATATCCAATCAAAAATTTAACCTGACTATGGGAAGAAAAGAAAAATAAAAATAAAAATTATATATATATATATACACACACACACACAACAGTATGGAATGACTTTCAGTAGGATCCTAATATCTTGTAGATACAAGTAGAATGACATTCAAAAGGATCTTAATATCATGTAGATACGAATATGAGAGTAGGATGCTATAAGCAGTAGGTGAAGAAAAAACAATGTACATATACTGAGCGGAAAAAAAAGGACATTGTGTTATGAACCCAAGAATTGGATCCTCGATACGAACTCAGAAACCATAGGAATTTAAAGGAACACAGAGAGAGAGAGAGAGATAGTGTAACGACCCAAAATTTCTAACCAATTTAAAATCCCAAAATCTTGGGTGCGTCACTATTACAAATTCTAAATCACAAAAATTCTGAAATTATCTCTTAAGGACTAATAATAAAAGAAAAATCATAGAGTACTATTACATTTCGAAAGTATAATCAATAGTTCAGAAGTCCCAAAACTTGTAAAACTAAAATCTTGTCCAAAATACAAAATGAACTAATTCGAATTAAAATCTCCAGATTGTCCTCGATGGTATCCATCTTACTTAAAACCTGGAAGGAAAAAGAATTAGAAGGAATGAGCGGACAATGCCCAGTAAGGTCATATACAGCCCCTCCGAAATCTAGGGAAGGGTTCAACAACAATAAAGCATTCAAAAGGTTCATATTCAAATAGTTCATAATCGAGAATAGCATAATGAGATGATAAATTTCAACAACAATTCGACGTAAAAGATAGAGATACAAAGGCACTTGCGAGAGGTCTAATCGTCGCCAACTGTCCCATACCAGTTGGAGACGACGGCCAACCCGCGGATACCATGATCACATAAGCGGTCACAAGACCTCTTTTAAACAAATATTTACAATGTACAAATAGTAATATTTCATAATGGTGTATCCGGATAACCAAGCCACGGGCCAGGTGGCAATATTCATAATCAAATATCAAATTCAAAATGCTACTTTACCCCAGTAGCCGGGTTGTTCAACTTAGTGATCATAGTAGGATTTCAAAAAAAATAATATTCCAACGGAAACTTGTTTTCACAAAATATTTCAATGAAATTGAAATATAAATGAGATATATATAATGAGAGGTACAATTTAGAATGACCAAGAACGGGTACGACGGAGTTCAAATTCAAATCCCAACTTAAGGTTGGTACACGTGTCAAAGAAAGGTAATTGCCAAATAATTTGCGGAAGCCTAACAATTAAAAAAATATAAAGATTTCAAATATCTAAAGATGTATAATCTCTTACCTCAAAATGTTCAGCAAAATTTATCCACCACGTACAATGGCTCTAAGTTCGATTGTCCGAATCTAAATCCAAAATAAATAATAATTGCTAAGCCCAACATTTTGTACTAAGTAGCCTATCAAATATATCATTAAACATTTCAAACTAAAACATACTTACGGACATACGAAACACACATGGTTTTGTTACTAGTATTCGTAGTGTATTGTATAACTTAAAATTATTGATTGCATATATTATGATTAATATTAACACACACGATTACTTATTTACTTTAATATGATATATATACATCAATTACACTCCAACATGTCTCATCAATCTATCTTGTCTCTTGTCATCAATACATTTTTTTTTATTACTCTTCTCAAGACACCATCATAACCTACTATTCTTTTATCTTTCTTTTCTTTTCTACTTTCTTCAACCGTACACAACCCTTTCTTTCCTACATAATTTCCTTTGTACTCCCATCTCTCTTCTCATATATTATATTCATTCTTTTCTTCTTTGACTTTCAACACACCCAATACAATTCTCTCTCTCTTATTCCCTTCTCCTTTTATTTCTTCTTCTTCTTCTAACATTTCACTCTCTGTTTCTTTTCCCCCTTTCTTTTCTTCGGTTCACAGCAAGGTAACAACACTCATCTCCCTCAACTCTTCATGGACTCCATCTCCTCTCTTTCTCTGTTGTGTCCCCCCTACAGATTATTTTCTATATATACATATATATATTTTTACACCAACTCAAAAAGCCATACTCAGCCAACAAACTTAACAAGCCAAACAATTACCCGAAATTTCAAAGGGAAGGAAAACACCGTCTCACCTTAATTAAGGACTCGATCCTGCTCAGTGGGGATTTGGTGTATCGCCGGCTCTCTCTCCACTTCGTGACTCGCCCAAGACTCCCTCCGATCGACCTCTGCCTTTCAAGCTCACTCTCCACTCTCTGTTATTATCTGTATGATTCTACTTGGGGAAGTCTGTCCCCCCCTTTTATATAGCCCTTCAACAAAATTGGTCGATCTTCCTTCCATTGAATCTGCCGAAAAATCGTTAGCTCTCCCTAGATTAGTCGAACTCGGTCACCCGACATTGCTTTTCTCTATGAACCGTGAAGTTTGAACGAACTGATCTCTTCTCTTTCTCTTCTTTCTTTTTTTCTTTTCTTTATTTATTAATTACTATATTTTATTATTAATATTATTAATATAAAGAATTCTAATGGGTTGGGCCAACCTTCTAAATGGTTAATAGGTATACTAAGCCCACCAACAAATGAACACCAAGCCCACTCAAATGCTTAGAAAATAAAATTTTACTAAATAATAACCAAATTTTATTTTATTTTATTTTATTTATAATAATAATAATTATTATTTTTTTAAATATTATTCGAAATTTTTGGGATGTTACAGATAGAGAGGCGCGAGAAAGAAACAATTTGTTTGATTAATACTTTCCTAGTCACTACACTATGTGTTTACAACATTTATACAATCAAATGGGCCTTTTATTAGGTTGTGTTACAGTTAATAATTGAACATATAAAAGTAATAAATTGGACTCCCAGTTGAAGCTACTGCTGAAACCCAAGCTAAATCTATATACCTCCAGTTCATAACACTGTGACATAAGCAAACACAATATATTTACCACAAGCTAGTTCACATTTTCTGCTAACAAATTATTGGATTAATATGTACTCTATAATACAATGAAGGGGCTACTAGAGAACATTTCATCGGTATATTATTATTATTATTCTTGTTGTTATTATTATTATTATTATTCTTATTGTTATTATTATTATTGTTGTTGTTGTTATTATTGTTGTTGTTGTTGTTGTTGTTGTTATTATTATTATTATTATTGTTGTTATTATTATTCTTTTTGTTGTTATGATTATTATTGTTATTATTATTGTTGTTGTTGTTGTTGTTGTTATTATTATTCTTGTTGTTATTATTGTTGTTGTTGTTGTTGTTGTTGTTATTATTATTATTATTATTCTTGTTGTTATTATTATTATTATTTTATTATTATTATTATTGTTGTTGTTGTTGTTGTGGTTGTTGTTGTTGTTGTTGTTGTTATTATTATTATTATTGTTGTTGTTGTTATTATTATTATTCTTGTTGTTGTTGTTGTTGTTATTATTATTATTATTATTATTATTATTATTATTATTATTGTTGTTGTTGTTGTTGTTGTTGTTGTTGTTGTTGTTATTATTATTGTTGTTGTTGTTGTTGTTGTTATTATTATTATTAGAAACATGACAAATTGTTTATAAAAGGGTAAAATTGTCCTTTTTTCAACTCGAAAATAGTGCTTTAAAATGGTATATCAAACACATTTATAAGAAAAAAAATTACATTTTGAAAAAACTGCATTTTAAAAACTTACGTTTTACAACAATTATGTTTTTAAAACGTTGCACCAAACAAACTCTAAGACTAAGAGCAATACTAATGCAAATGTAAATATTGAAAAAATTAATTAGCACCTAGGAATCAATGTAGATATGAATAATGAATGTGAAGAAAAGTGAATGTCACTTAGGATTTATATCTCTTTTGAAGAAAAAAAAAATCCAATCCACCCGTGGATAAGGGTTGTGGATATAACATCAACCAACTTTTCCACATCCCTAATTAGGATAGGGTAATGTTTGGGTCACTCATATTTTGTACCAAAATATGGGTAATGTGACACACTCTCATAGGTTAGATATTTTGTGGGTCCCACCACTCCAACTAATAAGAGTGTGTGTCACGTCATAAAGTACTCATATTTTGTACAAAATGAGAGTGGCTTTAGCATTACCCATTATGATATCAATTTTCACATTTTAGTTGATGATAAGAATACATACTAGTCAACATTTTTCTTTTAAATTTTTTTTCCTACTTGTTGTTTCATTTTCTTTTATTTTTAAATTTTTTTATCAAGTTTCATTTTAGTGGTGTGAATTACATAAAATTAAATCCACAGTTACATTGGAGATATCTCTTTTAATTGAATGGAAATGAAGAGTGAAAAATTGAGGATGTTAATTTTCTACGGTTGTATTAGTGATGCTCTAAACTCTTTCAATGTAGTCATGGGTAAGAGTGTGGATATGGCGTGTTAACAATTTTTTTCGCATTCTCGATAAGGCTATCAATTTTTCATATTCTATTTAAAAACGTCTAAAGGTCCCCAAAACATAGTATAATAATGGCAAATAAGAAAATTGCAAATGGAGTAGGTTTCATGTAAGATCGTCTTAATTCGTAAGAAGTAATCTCGTTCTCTCACAGTTTAATCCATTAACATACAGTGGATCGAATAAAAATGATTTGTCTTAGAAAAAAATTTGTAAGACCAACTTACCCAAGATTTTGCCTGTAATTCTTCTGTAAAACAATTTTACGGATCTTAATTTGTAAGATAAAACCTCATTTATAGCCCAACCCATTAACACATGATGGATCAAGTAAGGTGGATCCCTCTTACAAGAAATTGAGGAGAAGACCGTCCGCCCAACTAAAATTTTTGTCATCTTTTATTGAAGTGCGGAGATAATAAGGGGTATAGTAATATTAATAGCGTTAAATCTTTTTAAGGGAAGTATCAAGTCTCAACCCTTCCCCTATATAATTCAGCCTTAGGTCATCAATCTTGGGAGTCAATTCGATTTTCTTGAGAGAGAGAGAGAGTGCAAGATTTCTGAACAAGACTCAAGAGTGAGTGAGAGAGAGAGAGAAAGAGACTTACTTGGAGAGTAATGGAGAAATTAGGTAACCACGTTTGTCCAAGCCATCAAGAGCTAGTTGAATGCCTTCGGAAGTGTGAAGATTAAAAGAAAGAGAAACAGGAAGTGAAAAGAGGAAGAATGCGGCAAAGAAATAGAGTCGGTGAAGAGGCTGCTTAGCATCTTATTCATCACATTAGGGTATATTATATACAAAGAATAACCTAACCTCTCCTCCAAGGTTTGGAACTTTCCTAACTAATTACAAGTATAGAAAATACATATATACCCCTAAATACATATGGCTAATACCCTCCCTCAAGCTAAACGTCCGAACGGAAGTTGCAGCTTGAACGACAAAGAGGTGAACCGAGGTTTCGAAAGCCCTTTGGTGAATAAGTCAGCAAGTTGATCGTCGGAGGATACATAATGAAGTCGTATGAAACCGCACGTAACCAACTCCCGAAGAAAGTGATAGTCAATTTCTATGTGACGAGTTCGAGCGTGAAACACTGGATTGCGCGCCATATGGAGAGCAGAAATGTTATCACAATAAAGAGATGGAGGAGCAAGGTGGATGTTGAGTTCGCGAAACAAGTATGCAAACCATCGAAGTTCAGCGGCAGTGGTAGCCAAAGCTCGGTATTCGGCCTCACTGCTGGATCGAGACACTGTGGGTTGTTTCTTTGCCGCCCACGAGACCAGGTTGGGACCAACATAGACGCAAGCGCCTGTTGTAGAACGTCGATCATTGGGGTCACCCGCCCAATCTGAATCAGAATAAGCCTTGATAGCAAGGCTATGAGACCGGTAGAAGGTAAGGCCACGGTGCAGAGTCCCTTTAACAAATCGTAAGATCCGTTTAGCCGCTCGAAATGACTCGTCCGAGGCCGATGCATATGACATGCACTTGATTGACGGCGAAAGAAAGGTCGGGGCGGGTGAGAGTGAGATACTGCAACCCACCAACCATACTACGGTAGAGTGTAGGGTCAGCCACCAAATCACCATCCAGGGAGTGCAACCGAGCATTAGGTGCCGTGGGTGTGGAAGCAGGTTTGCAGTCAGCCATATGAAACCGATCAAGTAAATCAATAGCATACCGAGTCTGTGAGATGTGAAGAGTGTCACCCTTGCGTGTAGCTTCAAGACCTAAGAAGAAGCTCAAATCCCCTAACTGACGACTATCAAATGTGGCACAAATAGTATCAATAACAGCTGTAATTTCCGCAGATGACGAACCCGTGATGATGATGTCATCAACATAGACTAGAATCACAGTGGTGGACGAGTCAGTATGCCGAACGAACAGAGAAGAATCTGAGCGACTATTAAAGAAACCATGACCAATGAGAAAAGTCTGAAGGCGATGATACCACGCACGCGGGGATTGCTTAAGACCATACAATGCCTTGTCCAATTTACACACATGGTTAGGCTCCGAGGGATTAACAAACCCTGGCGGCTGCTTCATGTACACATCCTCTTGAAGGACCCCATTTAAGAAGGCATTGCGAACATCTAATTGTTTAATGTCCCAACGACGAGAGTGAGCAACAACAAGAATAGTGCGAATGGTCGATGGCTTGACCACTGGACTAAACGTCTCATCAAAATCAACACCGGCCTGTTGGCTAAATCCTTGAGCCACTAACCGGGCTTTGTAGCGTTCAACGGACCCATCAGCTTTCCGCTTGACTTTGTAGATCCACCGACACCCGACGATGTTCATTCGTGGATCAAAAGGAACGAGATGCCAAGTTTGATTTTTATGGAGAGCCAAGATTTCTTCGGTCATGGCGTGTTGCCAATGAGGAATTTGAGAAGCTTGCTTGAAGGTACGCGGCTCATAAGTGAGAGGAGTACTACGGAGAGCTGCCAAGGCATGAGGAAGAGAATACGGGGACGTGTTCTGCATCAGCTCAGCAACACTGCGATACCGAAGGGGAGGAGAAGAGTCCGGAGTGACCTGAGACGGGCTTGCCGAGGAAGCCAGATCAGAAGATGAAGGTGGACTAGTTGTTGTTGAATTGTTGGTAATAGGCGACAATACAGGAGTGGGAACAGCCACATCATCTGAAGGAATATGCAACGGAACTGGGGAGGACTGAAAACTTGGTCGCACGGTTGGAGCTTGTGGCGTAACAGCAGGCTGAACTGGACTGCTAGCAGAATTGATTGGAGCAATAGGAATGGTCACTGGTGTAGATGGTTCAGCCTGTGGAGCAGCACTTGGCGGTTCAGTGGGGACCATGATCGGGTTTCCAACAGAGTGTAGCATTGTAGCATTTGGTGGAGAAGTCATAACTGGCCCTGTAGCAATGTCACACTTTTGAAGAGGAAAATGAGTTTCGTCAAAAACCACATGCCGTGAGATATACACACGACCACTCACCAAATCCAAGCACCTGTAACCCTTACGACAATTATCATATCCAAGAAAAATGCATTGTACGGATCTGGGCATAAGCTTATGAGAGTTATAATGACGAATATGAGGAAAGCATAAACACCCAAAAACTTTAAGAAACCGATAGTCAGGTTTTCTTAAAAGCAATTTCTGATACGGAGATATGAAGTGATGTTGTCGCATTGGGAGACGATTGATGAGATAAACAATGTATTAAAAGCTTCTAACCAGAAGTGATACGGGACGTTAGATTTAGACATGAGACACAGACCTGTTTCAACGATGTGACGGTGTTTACGTTCAACTACCCCATTTTGTTGAGAGGTGTATGGACAAGTAAGTTGGTGGCGAATGCCAAATTTTGAAAGAAAAGAAGTAAACATACGTCCCAAGAATTCACCCCCATCGGTTTGAAACTTTCACAAGATGAACAGCGGATATCTGACGGGATAGTTGATTTTCAATTTGAGTTTTGAAATTAGCAAAGACACTTGTGACATCGATTTGTTAAACAAGGAAAAAGCCATACAAATCGAGAATAATCATCCACAATGATAGATAAAAGCGATAGCCATGAATAGATTTAAGCGGGAAGGTCCCCATACATCTAAATGTAGCATATCAAGGGATTCAATGCATTAAACATACGAACATAAAAAGGAAGTTTGCTAGATTTGCCCAAAGGACAAACATGACACTTGTGACTATCACTTATTTGACCACTAATAGGAAGACTAGCCTGTTGACACAAAACTTGTAAAACTTTATGAGATGGGTGACCAAGACGAGCATGCCAAATGTCTTGATTCGAACGTTCACCAATGAGAGCAAGGGGACTTTCTTGAGAATTGGAATTGAAAGAAAGCTTGTACAATCCGCCCGAATTACTGCCAGAAATAAGAATCTCCTGTGTCTGATTGTCCTTAACACGAAAACCACAAGAGTCAAGTTCAAAATAGCAATTATTATCTTTCGAAAATTGACGGATAGATAATAAGGGTTTGTGTAATTTAGGAACATACAGAACATTATTGAGATAGAAAGAACGATTATTAGCTAGAAGAGAAGAAGAGCCAATATGCGAGATGTTAAGCTTAGACCCATTTCCAAAAACAACAAAGATCTTTACCCGAATATGGAGAATAATCGTGGAAGGTCGAGGGATTGGATGTCATATGATTTGTTGCACTGAATCAAGAATATACGGCTACGGCTCATGCCGCATTAAAGCGCTGAGGTTTGAGCACTATGCCCATTTTTGAAACACAATTGGCATGTAACTTCGAATGCAAAGATGTTTGGGAAAGAACCGGGTTGTAAGGAGTGGGAAGAATGCCACGCCAGGCTGCCTTGTCCATGATTATATGATCCCCGTCCTCTGCCTTGTCCACGTCCTCTCGCTCTCCAATTGTTGCCACGACCACCATTATTATTATTGCCACGACCACCTCCACGATGTCGGCCGCCACCCCTATTATTGTTACCTCCATTACCACGATTTGTAGCATAATTTGCTCGATCCGTCCACGTAACTAGGTTCGGTTGGGCTGGATTTTTCCGCTGCAAAGGCCACCGATTGGTGTTGTGGAACCGAAAATTTATTCTGCAATGTCTCTTCTTTGATTAATAGCTCGGTAAGATCATCAACCGTAAGAGTTTGGTGAAGATTTGATGTTGCCGTGGAGGTGAGAAATTCCTTATACTCTGCCCAAGTCCTCCAAGAACACGCCGAATTAGCTCCTTTTCATCCACGGGTTCTCCTCGTAAGTGCATCGGCGATATTTGTTGCACTCAACAAATAATCGACAATCGATGTTTTAGGCTCCTTCTTCAACCCATGGAGCTTGTCCTTCAAGTTTTCGATTTGAAGAACAAGTTGCACCAAATCGCTTGGCAAGGACTTCCCAAGCCTTTGGTGCTGTGTGTACTAGAGTTGAGATAAGGTAATACCGCCGAGTCACTGTGCCTTTAATCCGCCACACACCAAATTGCTGCGAGAACCATAATTCATGAAGTGGATTTTTATTCCCATCGGGTAGGATTTCTGCCGGCGGTGTAGGATCAATAACAAACAAGAGTTTGTGGGTTCTAAGCATGGTCTTAAACAGCCCACTCCAGTTAACATAATTTTCTTTGGTGAGATATGTTTGTCCCATAATGGCATTGGGATTATAGAAGATAGGAAGAGGATTGGATTTGTTTGATTGGCTTGAGGCATCGGTAGAAGAACTTCCTGTTGCGGTAGAAAGGGTTAGGCCTTCCATGGTTGGCTCTGATACCATGTGAAGATTAAAAGAAAGAGAAACAGAAGTGAAAAGAGGAAGAATGCGGCAAAGAATAGAACAAGCGGGTGAAGAGGCTGCTTAGCATCTTATTCATCACATTAGGGTATATTATATACAAAGAATAACCTAACCTCTCCTCCAAGGTTTGGAACTTTCCTAACTAATTACAAGTATAGAAAATACATATATACCCCTAAATACATATGGCTAATAGGAAGAAGGTTTATACAGGTGGTGTAGAAGAAGCTTTAATCTCTACGGCTGATTTCCCAATTATTGATAGAGAGTTATATAGTGCAGAGCCATGGAACGTTTTCAAGGATGATGATCCATGGGAGGTTGACGAAGCTTTTAGAAAAGCAAGTTTCGTTTATAGGACAATATATGTTTACACGAAGCTCAAATCATCGGGTAAACGCTTCCTAAGAACGACGGGGGGTGGTGGTGGGACTTGGGATGGTTCAACTGGAGATAGGCCAATTATAAAAGATGGTAAGCGAAAGGGTCCGACAATTGGGTTAAAGAAGTATTTCAATTTTAAGTTGAAAGGAGATCTAGACCCGATGGCTACGAGACAACGTCATGGTCACTGGATGATGCATGAGTACAGACTTAGCGGCAAGAGTTTGGAAGGTTTGGATCTCAACGGAAGCCTTCTCGCCAAGAATTTGGTTCTTTGCTCAATTACCCAGAAACTGGACAAACAGTCTTGTCCCAAGAGGATCTTGGATAAATATCTCCATCGGTTTAAGATGTTAGGGGTTTTTGATTGCCAAGACTGTGATTCGAACAAGAGAAAGCGGTCCTATCGTGCGGGTAAATCAAAAAAAACAATCACAAACAGCTGTGCTGCTCCAGCGAAGGGATACAAATCATGCAATGAAACAGATCAAGGGCAGACAGGGTTTGGGAATGAGGAATTGGACATGGACAGTACCAAGAAATTGATCTGACAACTAAGAATGGCATCAGACATTGGTTAGGAGTAGTTTTTCTTTGATTCTTGTTTCTAACAATACCCATGAATCTTGATCTTAGGGAGTTAATTGTTTCAGTTTTTAAGCCTCGTTTACCGATATACTCGGTATTATTTTTGTTATTACATCCCACGTCTATGTGCTTAATTAAGAAGCCAAAATATTCACGAGAGGTCGTAACCATAGACATAGCCTTGTATTCTGCTTAAGCTGAGGATCTACTAACAGTTACTAACAGTTAGTACTTGCTTCTTGCACTTCCACGAAATTAGAAAATCGCCCATGAAAATGCAATGCCCTATCTTCTGAGAAATAGGACGATTAAGCGGCCTAATCAAAGTCACAAAAATTGACTGAGAATGTGCATAGCATAAGTAGATAAGCCTACCTATAAGTCTTGTATAGGGATTAGGATTAAGATTTAGGCTGGGCAAATGGGTGGGTCAGTTGGGTATGGGTCGGGTAGTAATGGATAGCGGGTTTAAATGGGTAGCAGCCTATTAGAACTCGAATATTACACTGGTTGAAATGACTCGGGTTATAACTATTAACGGTTTAAAATAGGTCAAGCCATCTTTACCTAATTTTTCCCTCAAAAAGTCAACACATTTAAAGAGTAAAAACTAACGGGTCAAATGAGTAACAAATTTTGGCATGCTTTAATCCAACCCGACTCAACCTGTTAAAGTGTTAACAAGAGTTGGTTCGGGTGATTTTCAGGTCGGGTCGGGTAGATTAACATGTGCTTGGTTGTAATTGTCAATCCTATTAGGATTAGTAGCAAGGTTATGAAGTGGCTCAATAAGAAGAGTAGATGGCTTTACAGCAGTAAGAACTATGTGTTCAAGTCTATATAGGACACCTTATATTTAATTATGTCGATGAACCCATCATATCCTACAGAAGAATGGATAAAAAGTGGCTCACCACCACAGACAATGTAGCCTCGGAAACCAAGACTCATGCCGTTTCAGCAACATCGGGTTCAATTCTGATAACTGGTGTATATTAGTCCAACACTGAGTTAGCAGCTCACCTCATCAGAGGTGAAAGGGATAATGTAAACATCTAACATATTACTTCACTGTCAAAATCCAAACTGTTACATTCATTTTACACACAACAAAATCTGCCTATAAAGGTCTAAAGATAAGCCTCGCGATCATAGTTCTGAAGTTCACACCCCCTCAATACTACCTCCAAATTAGCTCATTCAGAGAACTTTCTTCGATTGCAAGAAAGGATGGCAAACCTGAGCCTCAGTTCCTCTAAATTCAATCATACCCCGGCTGATATTTTAGACTCTACTGACTTCAGCACTTCTTCCCCCATCTCCTTGCATCCTACCAATTTCTGAAACAACGAAAAATAAAATCGTATTACAACCAATCAAATTTATTTACAAATGTACAAAAAAAATTGCATAATTGAGTGTCCTCTAGGTCAGCATGATGCCTTTTACCAAAAGGTTACCCTTCATTCCGCTCAAAGATTCCTACCATCTATTTTGGTCGTTTTGGTATATTGTTTCAAATATTAAGATCCTAAAGTTTACAAGTTTCCAAATATTTTTTTATAGTTAAGTGTGGCCTATTGTTGAGTGCGAGGATTGATTGGCAAGGACCTCAAGCTGCTTGCCTAAGTGTGTTTGTCACCTCTTGGGTCCACACACAGGTTTCCAAATATATCCTCACTGCACTGAACAACTGTGTTGATTAAAATGTGGACTATCTGTCAAGAAAATCCAATATTTTAATATCCTTGCCATGAATAAAACTTTTTCGCTCTTTCACAAATATTTAGGGTTAAAATTCCTAATTGCCTTTCATTTCTAACCATAGCAACTAACCTGGAGCAGGATTTTGCTAAAACTCCACGAAAAGACAGAAGAAAGAACACCAAAGTAATAGTTCAATGTTCATACAGTAAGGTGCTTACATTTCCAGAGGAGTAGATATCACCAGTTCGGAACCCCTTATTCAAGGTATCCAATACTGCAGACTCAATCCTCTGAGCAGCCTTCTCTTCACCAAGACCGTACTTCAGAAGCATGGCAGCACTGAGGATTGTTGCCAAGGGGTTTGCTTTATCCTACAAATTAACCCCCAAATAAAGAACAGAAACAAGTATAACTTCAAACTTATAGAGAAAATCAAAAATCGAATGATCATGAAGTAACCTGTCCAGCAATATCCGGAGCAGAACCATGAATGGGTTCAAAGAGTCCAGGTCCCTATAACAATAACTTTCCTTCAGACAAAATGATGTCATACAAACAAAAGCTTAGCACAATTTGCAGAAGCCAAATGATTTTAGCAATTACCAATTCACCAACACTAGCAGATGGAAGCATCCCGATACTTCCAGTTATCATTGAAGCCTCATCAGATAAAATATCACCAAATATGTTGTTTGTTACGATTGTGTCGAACTGCAATAAATGTTTATTTGAGATTGCAGGTTGAATTCTTTCTAGTTTTACTTTCATGCTATAGGAAAGGAGTGAAGAAAAACTATGCCAGAAGCTGAACCTGTTTTGGATTGCGAACAAGCTGCATAGCAGCATTGTCAACATACATGTGTGAGAGTTCAACATCAGGGTATTCTGCAGCTATTGCAATTACTCTCTTCCTCCAAAGCATTGATGCCTAGGCAATTGTCAAAAGAAAAGAAAAGAAGGAACCATTAGCATTTTCTTCTAATTTAGAATTTATTATCTATTATACCATCAGAGTATGCTTTGTTTCTATTATTGAGATCAACCAATCCATTTTAGACAATTTGCCTAAGATTGGGGGGGGTGCTCAGAACCATCTATTATCACAAAACACCATTACCGAGTACCATTCGACAAACTGACAACGATTCACACAACAAACTGAGTGTTGAAAACAGGAACAATAATAAGACTGGGCTGTATTATTCCTCCGTTGACCAACATGAACCAGTTATTTTGTGTTCACTATTTTGTTCATAAGGAGATGAAAAAGGGGTACAAGATAAAATAACCAAAAACACAGGAAGTCGGGGAGTGGGGGGGGGGAGATTGTTGGATGCCTCTAACGTCACAATCCAACTTGTTGCTGAGACTATTTTGTTCTGTATTTTTACCACACAAGAAGAAGAAATTTCAGGAATATTACTCAATGTGACATCAGATGAAACCAGCATATCATTAGTTTCTTAAATTACGTAGGTTAGATTACATTACACTGAAACCAAATCAAAATTCCCAGATAATAGAGGGATAATAAAGAAACAAATTGCTACAAAATAGAATAATTTGAATAAAGAAAATATATATATTATCACACAAGATACCTCCAGGACATTTGCTTTATCAACAGAACATAGTTTGCCACCCCGCTTCCTTGCAGTCTCAAATGCAACACGAGCAATGCGATCAATCTGGCAATTGAGTAATGGCAAATGGAAGAATGAGAGAATGAGCAAAAAAAAAATCTGCAAGTGAATATAGCATCTCAAATACCAAGAGGCAATGAGGCATTACAGAAGGCTTAAATTGCACAAAATGAAAGAGAGAGAAACTTAATGAACACATATCGCCGACTAGATTTCTCAACAAGAAACTTTAATGAAATTGTCTTCTTTAGGACCTCAACAAGTTAGCAATCAAACACCAGAGAAACTCAGATTTTGTAAAAATAAGATATCTTGGAGTATATATACATGTTTGTGACGGCAAGAAAGTTCATCCTATAGAGATAATTGTGTCAGATAATTACCTCATAGGCTGCATACACCTCAGTGTTGAACCCAATCTCCTCACCGTTTTCATTTGTGCTAAAACCTCTTGGTTTCCCAAAGTAAATACCTATTACCAGATACTTGAATAAATAACTTCCAGAGAGTAAAGTTTGAGACACTCAAATTGATCAAGGTTTCCATTTAATAATACTGAGTTACAAAATCTACATCGAATACAAGAGTTATCCCACAAGAGAATACTGAAGATACGGCATTTCTGTTTTATATCATCATCAACTCAATGTTATTTGGTTTGTTGAATCAGACATAGAGAATCTACCAAACATATCAAGTTATCTCAGGGGGGAGAGAAAAGGATTGTATTTAACAGTTTGTAATAACCCATACTTCATTGATACAACGCCTTCTTTTATAAAATCATATTGGATTTTGGTTCTTTAAGATGTAATGTCTATTTAAAAGTTTCTACGTATTTGGGTTCCCTGAAATCCACTGTCAAAAATCTTAAAGATATTCTTTTAGATACCCCATCTCTTTAATCCAAAAGAGAAGATGTATCTTTTAGGTCCTAGGTCTTTCTTCACATTCCACAACCTACACAAACATGTATATAGAAAGAGAAATTTCCAGGTGAGTGAACAATATCCGACAAATGTACTCACCTCCTGTAAGATCCCTTACAACCATCAGGTCAACACCTTCCGCTACCTCTCTCTTTAATGTTGATACATCCACTAACTGGAAATGGTGAACACAACAAATTATCATCTAAAGTTGAAATTGCTATCTAGGTGAAAAAATAACTATAAAGATCATTTCTTTTTCAAGAAACAGTTTATGTTGCTCAACCTCCAGGCTTCGTGGAAAAAGGAAAAAAAACTCATGTCTACAGGCTTAAGAAGGCCCTCTATGATCTTAAGCAAGCTCCTCGGGCCTGGTATGAAACTCTATCCAAATTCTTAGTAGAACAAGGATTTGTGCGAGGAAAGATAGACACCACTCTCTTCATCCTCAAGCACAAAGGACACTCTCTGCTAGTACAAATTTATGTAGATGATATCATCTTTGGATCTACAAATGAGAAGCTGTGCAAGCGATTCGAGACTCTCATGACTAGAAAATTCCAAATGAACATGATGGGAGAACTCACATTCTTCTTGGGTCTTCAAATTCAACAATCTAACAAAGGAATATTCATCAGCCAATCCAAGTATGCTAAAGATCTTGTCAAAAAGTTTGGATTGGAAACAACAAACACCTTCGACACACCAATGGCTGCTAAATGTAAACTTACAAAAGACTTTCAAGGAAAGAAAGTTGATATCACCCACTATAGGGGGATAATCGGATCTCTGCTATATCTCACCGCCAATAGACCTGACATAGTGTATGCTGTTGGGGTATGTGCTAGATTTCAAGCAGACCCTCGTGAGTCACATCTTCTTGCAGCCAAAAGAATCATCAAGTACATATCAGATACCACCAACTTAGGTATCTGGTATCCAAGGGAATCCTCTTTCAACTTAGTAGGCTACTCAGATGCCGACTATGCTGGTTGCCAAGTCGACAGAAAAAGTACCAGTGGAACTTGTCAATTCCTAGGAGACAGACCTGTCTCTTGGGCCAGCAAGAAACAAGCATCGGTTTCCAACTCCACCACTAAAGCAGAGTACATAGATGCTGGTAGCTGCTGCTGTCAATTGCTTTGGATCAAACAAAAGTTGGTGGATTACGACATCAAAGTAGTAGACTGTCCAATCATGTGTGATAACACCTCAGCAATCTCGATCACATACAATCCTGTGATGCATTCCAAGAGGCATATCGATGTTCGATATCATTTTCTAAGGGACAACGTAGAAAAGAGGAACATTAGCATGAAGTACATCTCAACTGAACATCAACTGGCAGATATCTTCACAAAAGCTCTAGAAGCAGACAGGTTTGCTTATCTCAGGGGAGAGCTTGGTATGCTTGACCCAACTGCTTAAATTTAATAAAAATTTGATTTTAAAATTTAATTTTTTAATATCTTAAGCAGACTTAACAACTTCTCTTAAGCAGACTTGATATTATATTTAAGCAGACTTATTCTTTTTAAGAGAAAAGTCTAGAATTCCTTCAGTCACTGGGAGACAAAGGTAAGTTTTCTAAAGTCCTAGTTTTAGAAGGTTATTTATGAAAATTGAAAGGGAGTGATTTCAAATTTGGTTGAGATATTTTTCAAAAAGGTAATTTTTCTCTCTCCTAAAGCCGTCACTCATTAAGTCTTTTCAACAAAAAGGCGTCTGACTTAATAACCTTATACAAGTCTCTATGACTGACTGCACGTCCTTTCATTTATAAACCCTCAACCGCCAAAAACTCATTTCACAAAACTATCTCTTACTCTTCTCTCTAGAACTCCTCTCTCTCTCTAAAATTTCTTGCATCCTTTCGCACTGTTTGTGAGCAAAATCTGAAGACTCATTCTTCATTTGCATCTTCTTCTGCGAATCTACTGAAATGGTAAGACAATTCTAACCCTAACTCAGTCACTAAGGTGTAAGCTCTCATTTACATATTTTTTACCGTGAATCTGCCATTGTTGACTGTTCATAAAGCTTTTTGCTCAACATCTCTTCAAACTTCAAAATTTACTGTTTATTACTAGTATTTGTTACACATTACTTTTCGTTAACCGTAGATTTCATCTTTCTGGGCAAGATTCCTCATGTATAAGATGTTCCACATGATATCTATGAAAATCTCTAGGGCTCCATAGTACGCTTTGCTCATATTTCGAGTTCTGAGATTTTTCCCTAAATTCATTTCCTGAAATTCTTTAGGCTGGAACTTCTTCTGCATCTGCTATTCCTGAACAGGCTCAGAGTTCAACTCTTGATATTCCAACGCTGCCCCCCACTATGTATCATCCGGGGATGTGCATTGACGAACCGTCTGTTCGTGCATATGCATCTTGGGTAAAAATTGTGGATGATCTGAATCAGTCCGGCATTCTGCCTCTGTTTATGTTAGAAGACGCCGACTACAGCTACCTTCTTGTGGAAGAATTTTTCCAGAAGGCGATAATCAACGAATCTCGAACTTCTATCACTGCTGTTGTTAGGACCGTCTCCATCACTGCCATCGCCTGTGATTGCCAAGATTATTGGCGTGGAATTCGATGGCCCCACTTTACTAATCGACGCGAAAAGGCCAAAAGCCACCGGTCTTATATGCGCTGGGAGAACACCCAAGGAGGCTGCAAAGAAAGATGAAGAGGACTTTATTCAAGACGATGTCTACTTCATCACCATCTATTCGACAAAAGTCTGATCTTTAAGAATGACACTCATGACATAATGATTGCATCACTGAATACACTTCAGGTCATCCTCAACCTTCGACTAATCAAGTGTATTTTGTTTGAGCTGATGTGCGATGCTATTGATGCAGTCAAAGCTTCTCTCAAGCAGAAGCTACCATTTGTTCGTCTTCTCAACACTCTTCTTCGGTCAAACACGCAATTTCATACACGCATGCTGACCTTTGAGAAAAAGAAGGTTCAGAAATCCATCCAATTCACCAGCACCTTTATCATCAACTACCACAAGCTGAAGAATGAGAAGAGAGCTCAGCAAGGTCTCCATCCTCTGCTCATTCTCCATGCCATGAATCCACCTCCACTGAAAATCATCAAGATCAATCCAGAAACAACAGTAGATGCGTTCATGGCCAAGCAGCTAAGCAAGAAGCTCTCCAAGGAAGCTGCTGCTGAAGGCTGCTCCAGCAAGACTACAGACCCTGCTCCTTCAACAACTTCCAAGAAGAAGAAGAAGACTTCTTCTGTTGCGGAGGAACCGGTTTCCAAAAAGAAGAAAATCTCTTCTTCCCGCTCTGCTGCTGCTGCTGCTGCTGCCAATCCTGCCAGCTCCCAACTTCATAAGAAAAAGAAGACTGCTGCTTCCTCCACTACTGCTCCTGCTCCTATGCCTGTTGAGACCGGCACTGCACTCGCCTTCCACTCGTAGCGTAAGTCAAAACGCACCGAACCTTCTGAACCCTTCATTCCTTTCATTCCCCCTTCATCTCCTATCTCTTCTTCCTCCCTTTCTCTCACTTCTTCAACAGCCCCTGCTGCAGTTGGGGAGGAGCCTGCTGTTACCACTCCTTCTTCTCCTACTTCCTCTTCAACCCCTGCTGTTGTTGAGGAGGAGCCCACTTCTCCTGTCCCAAAGAAGAAGAAACGCAGGCTTCGCAAGAAGTCTGTGGTTCTTACTCTTTCTTCTCCACCTTCTCCTACCTTAGACGCTATCCCTTCTCCACCTTCTTCTCCGGAACCTATTTCCTCCATTCCTCCTGAATCCTCCCTAGCCATCATACCTGCTCACACAAACTCTTCTCCCTCTACCTCTTCTTATTCCTTCTCTATGCCAGAACACTTCTCTCTTCTTGACCCTCACATATCTACTCTACTCTACCAAACAGCCTTCCTTCCCGAAATCTTTCCTCCTATCACTCAATATATTACTCCCATTTCCATCTCTTCTGATCTTTACCAAATTCTCTTTCCCTCTATCTCTTCTGCCACTCATTCCTTTCTCTTTCATCTTTCTTCCATCTCTGATCTTCTTTACCCTTCTAACTCCCCTCCTAACTTCATTCTTCTACCTGACTACCCTTTTCCCTCTTATCTTTTAGAAGCCTTTTCTTCCTCTTCTACTTCTTCCTATGTCAGTAGCTCAGCCACTGACATTGAAATCGACTCTAAACCCTCTTCTCCTCCGCCTACAACCTCTGCTGCTAACCAACCTACTTCATCTTCCTCCTCTCCAAACTATGCTCCTAACCCTTCTGAGACCCATATCTCAGTCAACCTCAACCCTTCTTCCCTTCCATCAAACACTGCTGATCCTGCCCTTCTTGATCTTCTCCGAGCCAACAATGCCCAATTTAGCTCAACCAACAAAGACAGCTTCTTCTATGGCACAACAGATCGAGGTATTTAGCTATGGCCTCAATGCTACTCATGCCACCATCTTCGACATTGGCAAAATTGTTGATCAACTGGTGAACGACCTCGCCAGCCTTCACTACTCACCTGGTTTCTAGTTCAAGATCAACAAGCCGCCTCGATAGGCATGTTGCACTCTCGCCAGACGATTCGTGTTTCTTCGATGAGCTCAAGACCGGAATAGCACGAGCAATCATCCGTCGACAGGAAGTTGCTGATTTCACTGATCTTCGCCTTGTTGAGCAAGCAGATACCAGAGCCGCTGGCGGGTTGGTGCCATCAGGGAGGAGAGAGCTACGCATTTTTTGAATCAAGCTCTCATTGAAGAACAGAACAGACTTCGAGAACGCCTCAATGACAGAATCAGGATCTGGGTTGGAGATTACGTAGAACATCGACGCACCCAGCCCCATCTATTCGTAATATGTTTGTATTCTGTTCTATGTCTTTTATTACAAACTCTGTTGTTTTGCAAAAAACTTCTGCTGTTAAACAGCTTGTTTAATCACAGATGACTCATGGTTCTTTTAAAGTTTAAATTGTTTTATCTTGTTATGATTTGCTCTATTTAAACTTCGTGTTTAAATATTTATATGTTGCATGTGTGCTTATCTCAAGATTCAAACTCTGCTCTACTTAGTACTTGATATTAATGCTTTTATCTTGTAAGTACTTAGTGTAGCTATCCCTCTACTAAGACTTCTGTTTTGAGAGGTATGTCTGCTTTTCTTAATAAAAATCCTTAAGACATGTTATTATCTCATTGCATGATTCAAAGCCTGCTAGTAGCTGAGATGATGACATCAACCAAATAGGAGGAGATTGTTGATTCCTATAGTGCTAGATTTGGTTGAGTCATCTTCTGATTCTATTGCACAATGGCTAAAAGGTCTGCGTACCGATTAGTGTGGCAACTGTCCTAGAATCAAAATTGTTAAGAACTGTTTAGTGTTAGTTTAGGCGCGGTTTTGCAAGCTTCTTCAGCAGCCTTGGAAGAACAGCAGACTTTGAAGTCTGCTCAAAGAGCGAAAAATCAAGCATAGCCAAATCATTAAATTATGACACGTGTAGACCTATCTAGATATTTTTGAAAATATCTAGTCATAATGTCTTCATCAGATTTCACTTTAAGGAAGTCAACTCTACATGCTGACAACTGTCCAGACTGTCTCCTGAAACCTGAAGTCTAAAGATATTACCCTTTTTGGCTAAGAAGACTTTCTAAGCTGCAGAGCCTGCAATCTAAAACCTTACTCAAATTGGGAATGCCCTCTCTACACACTGCATCTCTGATGACTGTGGCTCTTACATCTCCCAAAGCGCCGAATTGCATTCAATGCAATAGAACGTTGGACACGCCTCTCGCTCGCCTAACGGTCCAAAAGATCTCTCTGGTATTTATTCAAGACTTGAAGATCTGAATAAATAACTCTTGCGCATTAAACTCTCAAGCTTCATCCTCAACATTCAAGCATTCAAGAGATCAAAGGACAAGGACTAACACTTCACCAAACTTTCTGAAGCTGTAGATCTGCCCGTCTTAAATTTGTTTCAGCTTCATTTAGTTTGTTTCTTTTAAACTGTTCTTTACTTCTGCACGTGTGAGAACAATTAATCCTTGATTGTTTCTCTCACCATTATACACTTGGTTAAAAACTTATTTTGTACACGATCCATTAGAGATCTTACTCATAGACCTAGTGGATAAACAAGTGCACTTTTAAAATCCAAAGCTAACCACTTTGGTAGTGGACGTAGTACTATTCACAAGCATTTAACCACTTCAAATCTCCTCGAGTTCTCTTTGATCTGCTCTGTTTAAAGTTTCTAATTATCGCATCGATCTAGAATCCCTTCTCGACATCTTTAGCAAACTTCTAGTCGGTTTATAAGCTCTTCAGTTTCCGCTGCTTTAACATTTCTAATTAAATAATTTTAAAAATTGTTAAGAAGTGTTTAAGAAAAGTTTTTAAAACAACTAGGCTATTCAACCCCCCCCCCCCTTCTAGCCTAGATTGAGCCTATTTTGGGACCAACACCTATAATGTCCAAAATCCACCTACCCAGGACCTTTATCCAACCCAATACCCATATCCATACCAGAATCCTTATAATGCCCAATATCCATACCCAACCCAAAATCCTCACCAGATCCCTTAGCCAGAAAATAACCCAGCCTTCCCTAATCCAGCCAGTATATATAAACAACCAACTCCCCGACCACCAAAATGGAGGCCGACATGGAAAATATGAAGGCCATGATGCTTAAACTTCTCAACAAAGGGGAATTTTCTACGCGGGCACTAACATTGCAACCTTCAGCAATACTACCCTCAAAGTTCAAAATGCCCGACATAGAAAAGTTTGATGGGACTGGATGCCCTATATCCCATTTGAAATCCTATTCCACTGGCATGCAGTCAAGGGGAGCTAGCTTTGAGGCTATGGCTTCCAATTTTCACCTCACCCTAATAAGGGTCGCCAAACAATGGCTAATGTTGTCGATAGCGCATTCATGAATACAACAGATAGCAAGCTGCGTCTTGAAAGATATAAAGACAACACCACTCGAAAATAGAAGGAACCTTGAGTCATGCACCCAAAGGGAGAAAGAAACCCGGCTGAAGTTTGCAAATATGTGAAAGGAAGTTGGCCTGGACCTCGACGCACTGATCCTACTGAGTCATGCGTAATGTTCATTAAAACCTCCAGCCCATTTACCTTGAACACATGCGGTATCTCCCCTAGACCAACTTTAAAGAAATAGTGGAGATAGGAGCCCGTATTGATGATGATATACGGACTGGGCAACTAAAAACCAATACACCAACGACCTCTAGCTCAACTGGTACTGCTCACTTCTCTTAACGGAGAGGTTGGGTGTTCGAGTCTCACTAGAGACACCCTCGACTTTACAACTCTCAGAGAGGTCGGGTGTTCAAGCCTCTTCGAGGCATCGTTGTTGTTAAAGCCTTATCCAAAGGCCCCATTTAGCTACTCACTTATCTTAACGAGAGGTTGAGTATTCAAACCCTACCAGAGGCACCCTGGGACTTAACTACTCTCAACCGAGAGGTCGGGTGTTCAAATCCTCACCAGAGGCACCATTTGTTTGAGCCACACGAAAGGCATCATATATATATATATAATTGTAGCCTTTCAAGGCATTAAAAAAAATTAAGGGTTGGGGTACGGTCTATGTCCCCTCCAACCTTTAAAAAAATAATAATAATAATTAAAAAAAAAAAAAAAAAAACTAAAAACCAATACGCCTCCTAGTTCTTTCCATTATTCCAAAGGAAAGACAGTCGCACCTGCACCAGCCGTCAATATGGTATGAAGTGCCTCAGCCCCATTTTCTACCCAAAATTATAGTTATTTTCCATGGTACTATAGGTCGACAGTGCTCAAATATAGTGGGAGCAAATGATGGCCCCGCCGTAAATTTCGAATCGAATGGTAAACCCGCATTATGATGAACTGCAAGCTTCCTAGTCTGTGATACTGCAGGGGCTAGTGACACAGAGAGTGTTAAAGCCGTTGGAAAATTATAAGCCACCAAACCCCCTGCCCAGGAATTGGAATCATGCCCAGTATTGTGAATACCATCACTCTAGTGGTCACCTCACCGATAGATGCTATACACTCAAAAATACTATCCAGGACCTTATAAGTGATAAGGTTATTGAAAAGCCTCCACCTAGACCAAATACAATCAATAACCCCCTACCTCAAATCAATATGATTGAGGTTGATGAAAATTTATGTGTGCCCAAGTTTGAAATAAATAAACATCCATTACCATATATCCTTATTCCTATTCCTCCATCCTTATCCATAAAAGAGCCTAGTCAAATATGCTCTCGGGACACTATCCTTGGTAGCCAAAATACCGTGAACATTGAAAAGCCACTTGGGTTGGTGGAGATGTTAGCCACCTTACCCGACCGCCGAGCCTACCAGCCAAACCTGGAAAGAGGTGACCACTCTGGAAAAGATCAAGTGATAGATACTGGGGCTAAAATGGTGGAAGATACTTTGTTAGCTCAGATGAAGAAAACTCAGGCCAACATTTCCATCTGGGGCTTACTGTGTGCTTCTTAGACCCACCGTGATACGCTGGCTAAGTCTTTAAGTCAAGCGGTCATTCCTATTGAAACCTCCCCAAATGAGCTTACTCAGATGATCGGGAACATCCACTTTAGGAACGTGATTATGTTCACTGACCTAGATCTGCCAAAGGAAGGAACCAACCACATTGATGCTCTTCATATCACTGTGGGAATTTTGGAGAAATGGGTTCCTTGAGTTTTGATAGATAACGGGTCTTCATTAAATGTATGTCCCGCCAGCACGTTAGCCAAATTGGGAATAAAAATATCAGAACTCACTCCTTCCTCACAGACAGTCAAGGCATACGACAACACCAGTCGATGTGTCTTAGGGGTGGTCACTCTAATGCTAACCATTTGGCGCTTAAAAATGCCGCTTGAATTCCAAGTCCGGATATACCACCACCTTTAGTTGTTGGACGCCTTGGATCCATAGGGTAAAAGGGGTAGCCTCTTCATTGCACCAACGTGTCAAATTCATCCACGATGACCACATAGTAATTATTTTGGCTGATAAGATCGTGGAAAATAAGGAAAATGAGGATATCCCAATCCTCGAGATAGAGCATGAGGACACTGGTATTTTCCTCAGTGGCTTTAAGGTTATCCCCTAAGTTGTGGTCAGCTCCATTGAATATGTCCGAGAAATTGACATCATTGGAAAGAAAGTCACCTCCCTAGGAAACATGGTCCCTTTAAACATGTTTCGAAAAATGAATTATATGCCTGGTCTGGGTCTTGGCAGAAATCAGCAAGGGCTTGTTAATCTAATCCAAGATGAACTTAAGGAATGTATCCCTCCTTTTGGTCTAGGATACACGCCTACTCCAAATGAAGTAGCCGCATACATGAAACAAACGTGAGAAAAGAAAGGCAGTAAAGAGAAAACGCCCTTATGAATATCCCCCTCTCCAACCATATAGAAAAACCTTAAACGGTTACTTTGTAAGGAAATGGGAAACTGAAGCCTATCTCATGTTTCCTGAGCCTTAGTTAGACCAGAATGGTAAAAGATGCCCTGGTTGGGAAATCTTTGAAGATGTTAGTCTTCTCTTAGATAGAATGGAACAGATTACCCTGGAGCCCCGTAGCACTGCATATAAGACTGTCCCTGTTGAAAATACTTGGTCTATAGACCAAGACGATTATGCTTTGGCCCTGCTAGATGATGATGGTTTAGGAGATAGCTTCCTGGGTATGATAGATGGAGGTACTTATTATAAAGAGCTCCCTGTTGAGTTTAAGCTTATTGCTGATAAACCTCGAATCAAGTATACCACCACGCCCACATGCCGCCAGACCTAGTGGACCGCTTTGATATACTATCCCTATTCCTTCTCCTAGCTTGACGGATTAGTCATCTATCGATCCGCTACCTAAAGTTGAGGATCTCAAACCCCAGGTCCTTAATAATGTAATAAACCCCAATGCTTTGCTTTTACCGATAATTTAAATGTCTTTGCTTATTCCTTAATTGCACCTACATTAAAAGACACATTAAATAATGATAATTATGATAATGAGTCATTTAATGAAATGGATCCAAAAGATAAAAATTATTTGCTTGAGCTTGTAAAGTTAGTTGAGCACTGTGAACAGAGCCATTCATCGCCAGAAGAATCAAGACTGCACACTATCAACTGGGCCGGACAATGAAATCAAAGAAATCAAAATCGGCAGCTACCTCCAAGGTTATGAAAGAATAGCACTCATTGATCTCCTTAAAGAGTTCGTGGACATATATGCCCGGTCATACGAAGATATGCCGTATAGATCCACCATAGTCGAACACCGATCCCCATATATCCGATGTTCTGGCCAAGCCGAAGCTCCGCCCGCATCAAGCCGAATGGTCACTACAAGTTAAAGAAAAATCATGAAGCAAATAAGCACAATTTCATTCTGGTAGTAGAATACCCGATCCGGCCGGCCCAACATAGTGATCGCTCCTAAGCCCAACGGGAAAGTCCGGATCGGTAGATTTCCGCGACCTCAACAAAGCTGCCGCCCAAAGATGACTTCCTCTACCCAATATTGATATTGTGGTAGACGCCGCCGCCGCCACAAAGTCCGATCCTTCGTCGACGGCATGTCGGGCTATAATCAAATCAAAATGGCAAAGAGGACCAGAGAAAACTTCATTTACTACTCCTCGGGGTACTTATTGCTATACCGCCATGTCATTTGGGATGAAAATGACAGGCTATTTTATCGAGGGCTGCCACCTCCCTTTTCCACTATTAATGATCCACAAAGAAATGGAGATCTATGTTGATGACATGATCATGCATTCCAAATGACGCCAATCCGGTGCCTATATCCAAAACCTTCGAAAATTCTTCGAAAGGCTAAGGAAGCACCAAATGAAGCGTTAACCCCACCAAATGCACATTTGGATTACCAAAGGCAAGGTCCCGGATTCTTAGTGATCGAAAGCGTGGCATCGAGATCGAGCCAAAGAAAGATCAAAGCTATCCTAGAGATGCCACACCTAAAAACTTCAATCCAAGTCAAAGGCTTCATAGGCCGACAGATATCGCCCACTTCATCCGACAAATGACAACCACACGCGAGCCCTCTTCAAACTCCTAAAAAGAATATCGACCAAGTATGGGATGAGAAGTGCACGCCTAGCCTTCGAAAAAATAAAAGCCTACCTTACCAATCCCCGTGCTAGCTCCACCCCATACCCATAAACCTCTCCTCATATATTTAACCGTCACAGCACATCGCCAAGAGGGCTATGCTCGCCAAGAGAAAGAAGATTCCTACATTGAAAATGTTATATACTTCATAAGTAGGAAGTCCGCAGGAAGCGAGCTAAACTATTCAAAGATCGAGAAAAGTTGCACCGCCTAGTCCGGGCCACTCAAAGGCTCAAGACCTATCTCCAAGGAAGGTCCATCAAACTTATATCCGCATGGACCCCATCAAGTTACATCTTCGCAAGCCATCATCCCCACGACCGCCAAGTGGTCCTTTCTTCTCAACGAAGTTTGACATAACCTATGTCACACTCAAATCTATCAAAGGAAGTGTAATTGCAGCACCACTTAGCCGATCTACCCCAAGGCCGAAGATGCAACCGAGCCTCGCTTCCAGATGAAGGTGTCCTCGAAATCACGACCATGACACCGCTTGGCGATGTTCTTGACGGAGCCGCAAACAAAAAAGGCCTTGGCATAGGAATCTTGCTTATCGATCCGACTAACTCTCATACTCCGCTGGCTATAAGGTTGGAGTTCGAATGTTCAAATAACACGGCGGTATATGAGGCCTCAGATTGATTGCCTAGAAGAAGCTCTCCAAAGGGGAGCCAAAGATCTCGGTTCTATGGAGACTCGCCTCGATCATAAATCAAGTCGAAGGGAGATGGAAGACCCAAGATCCCCGCAGCCTTTATCATGCCAAATTAACAGCACTTGCCGCCCGATTTGATTCCGTCTCGTTCCATTTTCTGCCACGAGATAGGAATCAATTCACCAATGCCTTGGCTACTCTGGCATCGCTAGTCCAAATTCCCGCAGAAACTAATGTTCAGCCATTCGTAGTCGGGAAAAAGGTCACTCTGGCATACTATTTCAAAATTAATGCAATTAAGGCCCAAGATCACGAGCCCCGGTAACATACGCCTATATCCTAAATCGCTCAAAGGCCCTATCTATCCTCCCTCTAGATAAAAGAGGAAGAGTCTCCCTGCGAAGGTGGGCATGTGTCGATCGGGCCAAGGCTGAGCAAATCATGGATCAACTGCATGGTGGTACCTACGGGCCCCACATGAATGGCCATATGCTGTCCAAGAAAATTATCCAAATAGGGGTACTATCGAGTACGCCCATCGAACCGACAGGTGTATTCTGGGTGCGACATTGCGACAAATGTCAACGCTACAATCTGCAAAGAAAGATGTGCCCCCACATGTCTTATATAACTCCACAGCCCCCTGGCCCTTCTCAACATGGGGAATTGATGTCATAGGCCAAATTCACCCGAAGGGATCCAATGGCCATGAATGCGTCCTCGTAGCCGTCGATTACTTTACAAAGTGGGTGGAAGTCTCTTCCTACAAAATTCTGAATGCCCGAAAGGTGTCCGAGTTCATCCGGGCCAATATTATATATCGATACGTGGTACCTTTCGAGATAATCTCTGACAACGGCTCACATTTTGAAGGAGACATGAACCGTCTACTCGACGAGTTCAAAATCCAAAGGCACAAATCCTCCCCCTACCAGCTGCAAGCCAATGGTTCCGTTGAAGCATCCAATAAAACACTTGAAAACATCATTAGAAAAATGGTCACACCGGAAGAGACCGGCCAGAAAAATTGCCTTTAGCCCTCGGGGCTATCGCACTCCCAGCCCCGCACACCCACCGGGGGCTACCCCTTATTCTCTAGCATATGGCATGGAGGCGGTGCTGCCGATAGAAGTTGAAATTCCATCATTAAGAGTTATGATGGAATCTGACGTAGCAGAAATTGACTGGGTCAAGGGGCGATTTGAAGAATTGGCCCTAATCGATGAACGACGCCTGCTAGCCCTAGAGCATACCCGGGCATATCAAAGGTGCATCGCCCGGGCTTTCAATAAAAAAGTCAAAGGTCGTGACATCCAAGTTGGAGACCTTGTACTTCGAGAAAAACCTCCTAGTTATGTTGATACTAGAGGAAAATGGAAGTCTCCCTGGATGGGACCATACATTGTTAAGGAGATCCGGTCAGGAGGTGTCGTGCTTCTCACAAACCAGGATGGAGAAGATCTTGTCCAGCCCTTCAACCTCGACAAACTCAAAAGGTACTATGCCTGAGCTATTCTATCCAGCAGTTGCTTCCCTCTCCAGCCCGCTAGGCTGAAATCCCGAAAGGGCGGCCTAGGTAAAAGTTAGGGCATATAAAAAAAATGAAAATGAAATAAAAATATTTAAAAAAACAAGGCAAAACCCTCCATTTGGCCACCCAACTTTTCAAAAACTTGCAATGCGGCCACCGAAAGTTTAAAACTTGCAATGAGGCCACTATACATTAGTTAGGATGCAAGTGAGCCCAATTTTTGGACGGCCGTTAAATTTGGTCGTTAAATTATGTCATTACCTATTTTACCCTTCTAAACACAATTTCTTGTCTGATATTATAAATTTAAGGGGTCTAACTGAAAAAAATAAATTACATTTGCTATTTGTATAAAGAGAATGGGTCAAATTATAATTAAAAAAACATCACTTGAGAGTTTGATTTCTTCAGGTATCGATTTCTCTTTAGGTGTCGATTTCAGATCTTCACACCCAAAAATCAAACCCAGGTCTGAATCTCTCTTTAGGTATCGATTTCTTCATCCTCAGCTTCCACAGTGGTCGGTGATCGATGTTTTATTTAATCTTTTTCCTTGCAAGTGAACAAGACTATTATAGAATAGTATTGGAAGCAAGGGTCGAACCCACAGAGACAAGTGATCACGAACAGTACAATTATTGATAGCAAATTATTAACCTAAGGGGGGGTTTTTATGTTTAATTCTACTCTAAACTACTAATTATAGATGTTTAAATAATTAGACAGTAATAACAGATATGAAGATCTTATGGTGAGTGGAAATCTAGGATTCTGGGTTTCACTTATATCTCCTTTATGTTCAATTCATACTAATGTCATTCAATGTCTTGGGTTCGTTCACTAAAAGTAGATATAGTCTGTTGAACAATTGGTTCAAATTTCTCCATCCCCGAAAATTCATCCATTCCATATCCTAAGCACAAGAACTGTTAATCTAGTCACCCAGATTTATGATCTATCTGTCACCTAGATCATGTAAGAACCTCGTCCTAACTTATCACTCGTGCATCGATAGGTCCAATTTATTGTGTTGGTGAGCCAGTATACGACATATGCACTTGGTCATGCAGTTATCCGCACCTCTAAGCCTTTATTATTTGCGATTACATTTATTTGTTCAAAGCAAAATAATATAGGGGTTGATAAACAACACAATCAACAAGCATTGAATAAACATATATAAGAATCAAAACATAAATTCGATACAAGTTACCTCCCACCTCCTAGATTATGGATGATTTAGTTCATCGTAGACAATGAATAACACATGGAGATGATCGGATACATGATTTGATCTTCAATACTTGAAATTACAAAACCTAACTATGTTATACAATCTAAAACTACCTAAAAACTATGAAAAGAGAGCTTCCACCGCCGTCCCTCTATGCATTGGCTCTAAGATCCGCTTCTATATATACTCGGGAGTTGTGATTGGATCGAATGACCGTGTGAAAATCCAAATAGTCGCATTCTTTCCCACCTTGCGGGTCGCAGCCGTCTGGTACTGCGTCCGCAAAGGTCTCCAAGGTGTCTGCCGGCTTTGATTCCTTTGTTGCTTCTTTTATGACGCGTCCGCCTACCTTGCGGTCGCAGGTGTTCGAGGCCCTTGCGTCCGCAAGGTGTCCTTTGACAATCTTCATTCTTTCTTCATTTTTCCCTTTTTGGCCCTTCTTGAAATTTGCACTTAAAACCTCGGAGTTTAATCCTATCAATAATCATGAAACTTACAAAACTCACCGAAAACATATATTAGTAACCAAAAGCCTCGTGAAATAGCATAATTTAAGTCATAGAAGTATATAAATCGACGATAAAATACATCGATCAAATACCCCAAACTTGAACTTTGCTCGTCCACGAGTAAACAAATAAACTTATAAATACAAAAGCATATAAATAACAAAAATTAAAATCTTTTTGTGAGGGTGACACTATTTACACTCCTCTATAAACCCACAAACTCAAGGAGACTCTTTCGAGTGACTTCGACTATGCTGAATAAATACAAAAGCAAATAAATACAAAAGTAAATAAAAATTAAACTAAACATAAAACATAAAATCTTTTTGGCTTCATCTCAAGTTATAGGTGTATGGCATGCAGTAATCTCGGTTTGGTGCTCACCACATATGCGAGGCTTAGTCATATAAAACCAACTAGTCTTTTCTTAAAGCGCTACTACTAATTTCTCCGTGTGTGTGTGATCAGGTCTTAAAGAATATCTTAACTAAAACAGTTTTATTAAGCTAAACACCACATTCATATGAAAATCAAAGTTTAATAGAAAATTATGCATTAAGAAATATGAGATCTACCATCCAAACCAGGTCGATTCTGAACAGAAAGGTCCCAAGATTTAAAAGATTTATACATCCATCCCATGCACTTCTATGTATGTCATACAATGCTCTCCTATCCCAATGACTTGTAATAGCTAAGATTATGCTAACACGTACAGTGAGCTTTTTAGGGTAAATAATAATGAATAAGAAGTGTGTGATCAATTTCATGTTACTCACTTGACGGTAAAAACAACATAAGCATTGGCAAGAAGATCATTAGGTCTTTATAGCTTGTAATGTAAGGCCAAGGTGTTGGGGGATATGAAGGAAAGGAATAAATTCAAAGTGAGAGAGTAAGACTACCCTTTATCCTCATACTTCCAAGCAAAAGGAAGTTTTCCCTATTTAGGCTAGGACACACCAAAGACTACAGAAGTGGAGGTGCTTTTGTTACTTTTAAGTTTTCTTCTTCCCCCCCAAACTTGTTTGGGCAATGTATTCTTCTAAAATATCACATCATTCTAATCGGTAGAATTTTTCTAACATATTTTCTCTTGAAAGCTATGCTTCCATTTGAATCTTTGTTTACACTCTTCTTCTTAGTTTCATTTTCGTGATTTTTTTTTCGACGACGGAAAGGAAGTCTTCGAAAAAATAGCCTAAGCGAAAAGTGGTCCTCCCAAATCAATTTCCCACCCAATCCTACTCTCTCAAAGGGTAGGCTAAAAGTGTATAGGCTTTTAGGGTTAAGTTAATGTGGGTAATAGAAGCGATGGCGAATGGGGGTTTCAATAGTGTGCTTAGCACACTCCATTCTTTTCATTAGGCTCAAAGGGGACACTAGGGATATATTTTAGTATAGGTCGGGGAATATTTGGCTCTAACGATCAAAGATGGCCTAAGTCATTTCTTAATGCCAAATGCTCACATAGTATTTAAAGCAAGTAAGACAACACAAAATATCATATCAACTATGGGAATTGGGGTTGAGTGTTTAGCATCAGTTTCACATAAGCATTAGCTAAGACAGATGGTAGGGACAATTGAGACTAACATGCAGACACGGTTCGAAAGTGCTTGCTTGGATATATAAATGAGAAAAATCCAAGGGATCTAACTATCATGCAATTGACCTAAGTTACAATTTAATGCAACAATTATGTTCGAATGGCTATGCATCATATTCTTGTGCATATCTTGTTGAAGTGAAATAGGTGTTATAAACTTTATAAAACTATTCTAATCAATCCATAATTATGACTGGTGAGTGCATGAAGAATTTGGAGAAAAGTAAAAGTTTCGCAAAATTAAGTAAATTCGAGGGGGATCTACAGACTAACTATGCGGTTCATTGCACTAATCTCCTCATTGACTACGACTAGCATTACCACACCTATTCGAGGATGAATATTTTGAATTAAATATATTTTTTTTTTTAATATTTTTTTAAGAAATTGGGAGATGATGGCGATGACACAATTGATGATGGGTCCTATAAGAGGAACCAGTATCCAAAATAGTGTATTCGGTCAAGCAACACCTCAGAAAAAAGAAAAAAATAAAAACAGGAAAAATAGGGTGAAGAGTTAAATGGTCATCAAGAAAAGAAATTTTCTTTCACCCTAAAACATAGCCAACTCCATTCCTCGTTAGGCTAGGACTGCTAAGACTTAAAATTTTAAATCCCCCAAACTTAATTTCTATTTTGTCCTCAAAATAGAGGAACATATGAGAGGATTGATGGGGTAGGACAAATATAAAAGGGCGTGGCGGGTCCACCTAGAGATGGAACTTGGGCCTCGACTCATGGTGAGTCGGGCGGAAATAACGAGCGAGGGCGAAACTTCGGGGATCGTGCCGGGAGGAATCCATACAGATTGGACAGATTACGTCCCCACGGTGTTGGCCCAACCGAAAAATTCGGTGCAGTGGCGCATTTGGGCCAACTGCGACCCATCATGTCATTTTGGAGGACAGCTTCCTCCAATCTGTTGGAGATCTCCACAGTGGGTCCTCCTCCTCTTCGGGTTCCTCTCTTGAGGACCCTCACTCTCAGCTGCTGGTGATGTTCAAACAAAATGGCCCTAAATGGCGGACCCGCCTTGACCTCTCCGCGTGTTTGGGCATTCTCACGCTTGCCCCCTACACAAATCGGTAATCAAATGCGGGAGCGAACCCGCTTCGTCCTACCTCTAATAAGGGTCTTGATTTGGCCGTTGATCAAGCGGCCAACATCAATGGACCCACCGGTCATAATGGTGTAGGTCAAGACAGCCCTCTCCCAATTCACGTGTTTTGGTGACTTGAGGGCATGAGCGTCCATAAACAAATTTATACACGGGCTTGGCGTGTCTTGGAGGAAGGACTCTCTCATGGTGCGTGGTCCATATGGTGGATTACGGCTATAGGACCACTCCACACCAGGGAGAGCAATGGCAGCATTGACTACCTCGACAGGGATACGGGGGTTGAGGTGTGTGCTATAGTTATCGGCACCAACCGCAAAGTTGGAGGTGCCGAAATAGGTGTTAATGCTTTGGGCCGAAAAATCAACTACTATATTCCTAACATTAACAGTGTCTAGCACACCACCATCCATGCCAATGTTGCCATTGGCGTAGAATTCTCGGACAATAGGGACTACGGCGTCCCTAGGCGGAGAATCTAACAAAAGCCCCCACCTACGAGCTATCAGATTGGGACGGATACCAAAGTCTTGACCTTGAATCCCTTTCGGGCACCAGGACTTGGAGAGCTTGTTCGTGTACCTTTCTGATGCCTCGTAGGACACGAATCGGGTTATGTCAAAATTATGCTCTTCCTCCTGAGCGGGGCCGGAGGATGAAGCGCCGGAATTTCTACGCCTACGGAACATTTTGTTTGATATAAAATTTTAAAAACTAAAAAGTTTAACAATTAAAATTGGTTTAAAATTTTAAAATTAAAATTTATTCTAAAGCATGCAAAATTTTATCTACGTTAAAAACTATCTAGCACCCTAGCATGCAAATATTTTACGTATGAAATTAAAGAGGGTGTTAGTGTTACTTGATTGCAGCCTGAATAGAGTGATTGCAGCCGGAGTGGAGCTTGATCTTCGTCGGCAACAATGAAAGGTTTCTTCTTCTTCTTCTTAATTTCAACCTTGTGGAGTGTAATGGTGGAAGGATGGATGAGGAGGTGAAGAGTTTTGAAGAGGAGGAGGAGATCTTGAGGTTGGTGCCGGAATTGAAGACGATCTGCGGAATTTGGAGGGTTGGGCTGCTGCTGCTGCTTGGAGGAAGGGAAGGTTTACGTGTGTGTTTTAGAAGAAAACCCGGCCTTTAATATAGGGACCTTGCGGTCGCAAGGTCTGCCACACCTTGCGTCCGCAAGGTCGGCAGTCAAAGCGATTGTGTTTCCTGCTGATTCCCCATGACTGACAGTACGCTGCACGATATTCGCATTTACTGGGGACCTTGCGGTCGCAAGGTCCTTCACACCTTGCGTCCGCAAGGTGGACAGAAACTTCCTTCTTGTTTTCTTTCCTATCTTTTCAACAGTTTGCAGTTTAGCCCTTCCGTTAACTTCCGTTATGTCTTGGATATTTCCTGTATATAAAAACTAAACAAAAATTCTAAACTAAAATTATTAGTAACATATAAATACAATACTAAGATGTTTTTCTCCCCAAACTTGAATTTTGGCATATTTAATTAAAATTAAATGTCCAAAAATTAAATTTAACGGAGAAAAGCATATTTAAACTAACTAAATAACAAATAACTCTCAACATAGTGGGTTGCCTCCCACTTAGCGCCTTTGTTTAACGTCTTTGGCTCGACCAAACTGCAAGCCTAATCTCGTGGTGGTTCATTGTCAGCCAAACGGATTAACTCAATTGTTCGTTCAACTGACATTGGCTCAAAATATGGCTTGAGTCGGTGTCCATTCACTTTAAACACTTCATTATTTTTGGGGTTTTGTATATCAACAGCCCCATGAGGATAAATTCGTACTATTCTAAAGGACGGACCATTTAGATTTTAACTTTCACAGGAATAACCTTAACCTAGAGTTAAAAATAATACTTTCATACCTGGATGAAGCATTTTGTTGGCTAATCCCATGTCATGATACTTTTTGGTCTTTTCTTTATACGTCTTCGCATTCTCATACGAATTTAGCCTATGCTCTTCTAACTCATTTAACTGAAACAATCTTTCTTCTCCGGCCAATGTTAAATCTAAATTTAATTCTTTAATTGCCCAATAGGCTTTATGCTCAATTTCAACTGGTAAATGGCAAGCTTTGCCATATACCATTCTATATGGACTCATTCCTATGGGTGTCTTAAAAGCAGTTCGGTATGCCCATAAAGCATCCTTGAGTTTAGATTCCCAATCTTTACGATTAGGCCTAACAGTCTTTTCTAATACTGCTTTTATTTGCCTATTGCTTCTACTTGTCCGGATGTTTGTGGATGATAAGGTGTAGCTAACTTGTGAGTTACACCATGCTTTCTAAGAACATTATTTAACAACTTATTGGTAAAATGAGTTCCTTGGTCACTTATTATGGCCTTAGGGACTCCATATCTAGCAAATAAATCTTCTACAAACTTGACTACTGTTTTTCCATCATTAGTCTTGGTTGCTACTGCTTCTATCCATTTAGAAACATAATCAACTGCTACTAGAATATACTCACAATTATTGGACACAGGGAAGGGACCCATAAAATCAATACCCCAAACGTCAAAAATTTCAACTACTAAATTAACATGTAAGGGCATCTCGTTTCTCTTTCCTATACCACTGTTCTTTGACATTTGTCACATGTTCTATAAAACAGTTCACAATCTCTAAAAACAGTAGGCCAATACAGACCTGATTGCAAAATTTTACGAGCAGTTTTATTACCACTAAAATGACCTCCACAAGAATATCCATGGCAAAATTCCATGATACCTTGTTGGTCTTTTTCTGGAATACATCTTCTTATTAAAGAATCAGAACAAATTTTGTATAAATGAGGAGCTTCCCAAAAATAATTTTTAGTTTCGCCAAAAATTTCTTCTTTTCGTAATGATCAAAATCGGATTAATGATATCAGACACATAGTAGTTGACAAAATCAGCATACCAAGGGTCAGAATCTTTAATGGCTAAGAGTTGTTCATCAGGAAAATTGTCATTTATGGGGACAGGATCATCAAGAAATTGACGTTCAAGCAAGGGTGAAAATTCTAACCTAGACAAATGGTCGGCTACAACATTCTCGGTTCCCTTTTTATCCTTGATAGTTATGTCAAATTCTTGTAACAATAACATCCATCTAATTAATCTTGGTTTAGCATCCTTCTTACTTAACAGATATTTCAATGCAGAATGATCAGAGAAAAGATTATCACCTTTGATCCTAGCAGATATGATCTAAATTTTTCTAAAGCATATACTACTGCTAAAAATTCCTTTTCAGTAGTGGTATAATTCAATTGAGCATCATTTAGAGTTCTACTAGCATAATGGATCACATGAGGCTTTCTATCTACCCTTTGTCCTAACACGGCTCCAATCGCAAAATTGGGGCAGTAGTTCTTTTCTTTTAATAAATTAAAAGCTTCTAAACATTCTTTATCAAAAATAAATTATGTATCTTTTGCTAGCAAATTACATAGAGGTTTACGATTTTGGAAAAATCTTTTATAAATCTTCGGTAAAACCAGCATGGCCAAGAAAAACTTGAACTCCTTTAACTGAAGTGGGAGGGGGTAGTTGTGAAATAACTTCGATTTTAGCTTTGTCAACTTCAATGCCTTTATTTGAAACAACATGCCCTAAGACAATTCCATGTTTTACCATGAAGTGACTTTTCTCCCAACTTAAAGTTAAATTAGTTTCGCAACATCTTTTTAGGACAGATGTAAGGTTTTCTAAACAATGATCAAAAGAATTTCCAAAAACTGAAAAATCGTCCATGAAAACTTCTACGCATCTTTCAACTAAATCTGAAAATATAGATATCATGCATCTTTGAAAAGTAGCTGGTGCATTACACAATCCAAAAGGCATTCTCCTAAAAGCAAAAGTACCAAAGGGACATGTAAAGTTGTTTTCTCTTGGTCTTCAGGTGCAACAGGGATCTGATTATACCCAGAAAAACCATCAAGAAAGCAATAATATTCATGACCGGCTAATCTTTCAAGAATTTGGTCAATAAATGGCAAAGGAAAGTGATCTTTCCTAGTTGCCGCATTTAATTTCCGCAAATCGATACACATTCTATAACCAGTTATAGTCCTTGTAGGGACTAATTCATCTTTCTCATTTTTAACAACAGTAATTCCTGACTTTTTAGGAACTACTTGGACAGGACTAACCCATTTACTATCTGATATAGGGTAAATTATACCCGCATCTAAAAGCTTAAGAACTTCTTTCCTAACAGCTTCTTCCATGTGTGGGTTAAGTCTTCTTTGTCTTTCTCTTGAAGGTTTACTACCTTCTTCTAAATGTATTTTATGCATGCACATAGAGGGACTAATTCCTTTTAAATCAGCTAAAGACCATCCTAAAGCTTCTCTATGTGTCCATAAAACTTTTAACAAACTTGCTTCTTGTTTTTCCGTTAAGTCGGCTGCTATAATAACAGGCAAAGTGTTACCTTCCCCTAAAAATGCATATTTTAAATGGGATGGTAATGGCTTTAATTCTTCGACTTTGGGAGAATTAATGGAAGGCATAAATTCAGAATTTTCTACTTTAATAGTTTCTTTTATTTTAGCCTCATTATTCTCTTCTTGCTTTTCTTCTTATTTTCTTCCTCAATATTTTCTATCTCAATTTCTTCAAAGAGATTTTAGAATCTCTACTTCATCATCTTTGATTTCATAACTTTCTTCTACTACTTTCTCCGATTCATCAGAATTATTTTCTGATTCTATTTTTATTTCTCCTATCTTTTACTAGCTTCTAACTTTTCTTTCTCTAATCTTTCCTCTTCTTCTATTTCTCTTTCAATTTCCTCAATGTCAATTTTTATGGGAGGGATAGGGCTATCATCATAGACAATAAATCTATCTCTCTCATAATCTTCCTCTTCTTCAAAAGTTTCGGTTGATAATTTTTCAATCTCATCTATTGAAAAGCAGGCACTTATGTCACTAGGTCTATTCATAGCATCAAACACAGAAATTTCAACGGTTTCACCTAGGACTGACATTGTGAGTTTACCATTTTTCACATTAATCATTGTATTGGCAGTTGCCATAAATGGTCTGCCTAACAATATTGGGACTTCATTATTAGTGCATATCTTCCTTTCCATCTCTAGAACCACAAAGTCTACTGGTATGATCAATTTATCAACCTGAACTAGGATATCTTCCACTATACCCAAAGGGATATTTAACTGAGCGATCGCTAATTGTAATTGCATAGTGGGTTTTAGTTCTCTAAACCTAATTGTTTATAGACCGCGAAAAGGCATCAAATTAATGCTTGCTCCTAAGTC